>OU426999.1:8826684-8834184 GCA_911387935.1 Dolichovespula saxonica
GCTTGATCGGTTTGACCGCCTCCTTCCTTTCATGCTACCACTTTCGTACGTATCGGACAAAACATCCATCATGCGCAGCGATGGCGGTGACTTCGAAATGCAGAAAAACTTAATTACCTTCATTAAACGAAGTTCCCTTCGCTAATCACGAGCTATCGCTCGAATTCTCTTTCTTTCTCTCTTTCTTTCTTTCGCTCTCTTTCTCTCTCTATCTCTTTCTTTCTCTCTCTCACTTACTCTTTAGCGCGTGCTCGCGCGCGCGTTAGATTAATACCGTCCTCTGTCCGTCCATTCGTTCGTTGGTATCGTTTGTTCATTCGTAGTGTGTCTCGATACGAGTCGACGTCTAACGTAGCTATACGTACATTATAGCTGCAAAATTATGAGGCGTTTCTCAATCGATGAACCGACTCGATATATCTAGTAGATACCTACTTACTCTTAGATCGCGCGAGTCTAATTTCGAAATATTGCCGAGGCATTATCGAGAAGAGAACAAATAGTAGGTAGGTATATCATTTGTCTGAGAGAAATAAGAGCTATCTACTATACTTATACATACGTATGTACTTACGGTGTACACGTAAGATCTTGAAACATGTTTGAAAAATTACTCGAAGTTACAATAAATTTTTCTATGGGAATGAGAGAAAAAAGAAGACCATTAAAAGTTTAAATTAAAAATATAAATTAATTTTTAAATATAATTATTTACAAATCATAAATGTTCATTAAAAATTACTTAACACTAATTTAATCGTAGACAGCGAACATTTTAATTATATTAATTTAAATTAATTTAATATTTAAAAAATATGGTTAAAAAAGTCGTGTTAACGTTATGAAGGATGAAATTTCATTACAATAAGTATACAAATCTATTATTTTAAAAAGCAATAAGAAAAAGAAACTTAATTACAACTTTGTTTTATTACTTATTATGAAATAAAAATTGTAACAATTAATTTTTACAATGATTCCAAACAACATTACATTAATTATAACGAATCAATTTATTAAATTAAATGCATTTCATTTCGTGTTTTTCATCAGTTTCGATTGAAATTTTGAGTTCTTAAAAATTTAGTAAATATATAAATTTAATTCTTATCAAACACCTGTAATAATATTATATTCGATCGATGAAATTCCGAAAAAATTCATTATTGCAATCGTTTCCTAAGTATGATTTAACAATGCGATACCTTTCGTGTTCGTGTGAGCGCATGCAAAGCTTTCTATCTCTCTCTCTCTCTCTCTCTCTCTCTCTCTCTCTCTCTCTCTCTCTCTCTCTCTCCCCCTCTCTCTCTCTCTGTCTTTCTCGTTCTTCGTTGGTAACGCACCGAGATATTATACAATGCACCCCTTCCCTCGAAGCGCTTAATGACTCGGCGGAGTGCCGCCAAAGGGGCACGCTTCGTGCCATTTTATTTTTACTTCCGCAGGCACCCTATAGCTCCTGCTATTAATTGCCATCGTTCCGCACCAACTTTGCCGCGAATCCATCTCCCACCACGAGAAATCCTCCGCCGCTCTCCTGCCCGCGGGGTTTCCGCGCTTAAACTCTGGCGACTGGCCGCGCTAATTTCTCGCTCGCGGCTTCTTTCTTTCTTTTCTTCCTTTCTTTCTTTCTTTCCTTCTTCCTATTTTTTCTTGGTCTTCTTCGCCCTGACTTCAATCCTCTCTTTTTCTCTCTATCTTACTCCATTTTCTATAAATATCGAATTTTCAAATAAATATGAATTATTATTTTCAATTTTATTTTTATATATCCGATATATTTCCATTATCTACTCGTTTATTTATTTTTTTTTTTTTTATAAGAAAGCTTGTTTTTATTATTTACAATATAATATTTATTATATAAAGAATATGTTATATGTGATTATCTAATATGTAAATATCTGTCTTGTAGAATCTTGTAAAAGTCAGAGAAATAAATCGTTCTTGACAGAATATAAAATTTTATCTCTTAGATTCTATAGAAATGACAAGATATCAATTTGTAATTTTGCAATTAAATTGGATTGTGGTTACTTGCGTAAAGAACGATTACGTTGGCGTAGATATAAACGCATTGTCGGTTACGTCCCTGTGGTATCTCAAGCGATACGGTACGTAACTAGCTCGATGCAAATGCGTACCCTTGAAGGAGGCAGGTGTAGAGAGGAACAGGACGATTAAGAAGGTGTCTATGGGAATTTATGCTCGTGTTAATTCACCGCGAGAGAGTTATGCTTCGTAGCCGATGCGGCTACGTTCTACAGTCGTTTGCTCTCATTTAACAGTCGGCCAACAATGCGAAAGATTATTCCGCGACGAGATAATAAGGCAAGTCTACATATATATATATATATATATATATATATATATATATATATATATATATATATATATATATATCCAAACATGTAACTATGGCGAATAGAAAATCATTCTCACATAGCTGTACGATCTTTATCGTTTTATAAGATGATGAAATAAAGTATATTGTCGAAGGGTTGTTACATTCAAGGACGATGATTACGATTAAACTGGAATTTCATATTTCAGGTCACTCTTTCATTGTTCAATGTTGTTTGGACCCTAGTTCGTATTTTAACACGTGATAGTAGAACTTAGTTTTATAAATATACCTTAGTATATATAGATATCTAAATACATAGTTAGTAACAACTGGTTTCTACGTTCGTTAGTAGACCTTTTAACGGATCGATGCTGAAGCCGCTCAAAATCAAAGTATTAGTTTATTTCGAAGCCGTATGAAGGATCGATTATATGAACATACCTATTTGATTGTAGAAATATACAAGTTCGAGTTTGTTAGTTCGATTTTAGACATGTTAGATTTCGATCATCCATCTAGATTCTCCTCTTTTTTTCATGTCATTATAAAATTCATATTTTTATCGATGAGACCAATGACTTTGTAAAGCCGTTTAGAAAGAAATCGTTTTTAACACGACGAAGAGTCAGCAAAAAGAACGAACATTAGGACGATCTCGCCCAAGTAGTTTCCGAGTCGAGTCAAGCACTTGGAGCTTTGTCGGCTGGAATATTTCAGTAGCAATCATATCGGGAATTCGCTCCTTGCTTCTTCCTGACCGCAGCCCAATCCGCAAACGGCCAAAGATTCTTATTTTATTCCAACCTTATTTAGTCAATGATAAGCTCTCCTAACGGATTCCTACACGATTTCAAGGGCCATCGTATAACTGCGGGGGAAGAGTGAGACCAAAGGATCAACATAAACGATCCAATCAGTCGAGTAATTCGTCGTGATTGCAGTGGAATTCGTATTTCTTGTATCTATTTTGCTACCGTGTTGGCCGCAACGCGATAGTGTCCTTGACAACGTTAAATCTCTTTTATTTTTATCTTGTTGTATTTATGTCGAAGAAATTATGGGAAAAAAAGAAAAAAAAAGAAAAAGAAGTAAGTCAACAAAAAGATCGAAATCAAATGGAAATATATCACGCGTGCTCGAATCTTTACTAAAAGATATCCAGTAAGGAAGATACCGAAGATGCCCGTCGTCTCTCGTAGCGATCAACGATACGGCGGGTGTTTTTAAAAGATCATCGACGTGGCCGGCACGGTCAATTAGCAATCGGGATCGTCACCCGGGTCTCGCATATCGTATTTCCAACGTGGGAGGTCCATGCTATCCTTTCCGAAAGGATGAGCCTAAGGAACTCCATAAGAGGCTTCCACCTCGACGTGGTGTCTCCTTCTGCATTATGAAATCCTTGAATTACACGAAGGAAAAAGGATTCTGCTATGGTTCGCGAAATTCCGCCTTGATGATCTGCATACCTTTGCGATTTCATTGTCTTCAAAACGTTTATCGATTTTATTAGGCGAGTTTTGGGCAAGAATTACAGTACTGCGTGATGATGACATTCGATAATAAAATTTGAAAAAAATAAATCTTTATGATTTATTACTGAGAAAATTCTAATTAATAATTATACATTTAAATTATTTTTTGAATAAAAATAATTGAAGTCGATTGTAATCGATTTTTTAAAAGATTTCGACGTTACTTTCAGAAAGATCCGATAATACCCGGCATAAACGAACTTAACGAGCGTCATTAACTTGGTTGTCAACGGAGAAATATGCCGATGGTGCGGAAGATGTCCTCGTGTCTGGTTTAAATCTGAATTCGGGTGCGATCATGCAAGAAATCTGCTCGAACGAACTGGAAAGGACGGAGATCCCGTAACACGAGCCTCGATCCGAGAAAAGCATGATCACTTTGGTGATCCCTGCCAGTGCACACGTATATATACAACGTGAAATGGTGATACGAGAGATCGCCTCGAGAAACCGGCACACTCGTCCTCGCCTATTTACGAGAAGAAAGATAAGTGTCGAGCTGTCCCAAACGATTAGGGCATTAGCATAACGCGGGACACCGGAACCCAAAGGATTCTGTTAGGATTATAAGAACGACCTCGGGCATACCATGCTTGGATTTATCGAAAGAAAATGACAAGAAAAAGGAAGAAAAATAAAACATTGATTTTTATCATTTTGCTTTATTAAACTCTTTCATTTTCTTATTTTATTTTTTCTTAACTTTTGCACTGCTTACTGTCTTACAAACGTAAAACCATGTAAATTTTAAAAGTGAATTTGTATCGAGCAACGTGTTCGATAATCAAGTCGGAAGGGTACTCGTTGATCTTTCTAAACGGATTTTCATGAAAAATTCTTTTTCTGGTAGTTCTTAGTAGAAACGTATTAATATGCCGCTTCTTTGACTACAAAAAAGGGAAAGTGAAGGAAAAGTGAGATAAAGATAAAGAGAAAGAGAGAAACTGTTCTCATGCGGTTTCTGGCCGTTACAAATCGTTGAAAGATCGACAAATTCGAGCGAAAAAATTCTCCAGGGACAAAGAACCGCGAGTTTGCCTTAAGGAATTTACGGCCTAATGGAGGGTGTCGTTACAAAAGGAGGAAACCGGTGTCCCTTCACCTTGTTGACTAAATAAAGGATTGCAAATTTTCGATTCCAATGGCCACAGGATCTAGCTAACATTTGTCCAACTAACGGTCGTCGATTAGTCATACAGCTTTTACCGCACACCGCAAGCAACTTTAGACGATTTCAATTTGTACGAAGCCCTTAGCATCTATCCTCTGAAAGGTCTTTTCTAGAACCTTTAACCAATTCGATACTTTTATTTTTGGCAATATTACCGCGAGTTTATTATTTGTATTTTTACATCTTTTTATTTTTTTCTTTTTTTCTTTTTTTCTTTTTTATTTTTTTTCTTTTATTATTTTTTTCCCCTCTATAAATCGGTCGATAGTGCTAGCAAGTCTCGTAAAGCGAAACAAACGAGATACGCGAGTGGAATGATCGATATTTTTCTAACTTCGAGATCGTAAATCAGTTCTATAAACGAATATCCATTCACGGGTTTCAACTGATTCGTTGCTTCACGGATCGTTAATTCGTATAATCGGGTATTCGTTATCGGATTTGACGCATCATAAAGTGAATTTTTTCGTTTACGAACTATACTATGAGACTTATAAATTCTTTAATACTCGTTTAACTCTTTCGTACGCGTCGTTAATTTGACTATTCGATAGTTTGTTTTTATCGATACGCGTGACCCTCACATCGTCTTTATCGTGAACAGAGAAAAATTTTTCCTATGTATTTATCTACATAAGTAGGTAGATAGGTACGTAAGTGTGTATATATGTATATATATGTGTGTGTGTGTGTGTGTTGTATATATATGTTGTGTATATATATATATATATATATATATATATATATATATATATATATATATATATATATATATGAGACGGAGTTTGCGTCCTCGAATAGGAAATTTAAAAATTCCTAGAATCAAGGAGAAGAGATAACTTCTTATGAATATAACTGCATAGACAGTGTTAGCCATGAGTAATGAGCAGAACGATTATTTTGCGATTGGTAAGGAGGAAAGTGGATAATAGGGATAATGTTCTCTTATGAAAACTATAATGCCTACTTTCGATTTACATTCTCGTGATACTTGCAATGCTTAACACTCGTCAATGTGTCCTTAGTACCTCTTGCTGCAATACAATGGTACAACGATCTTTTTAATATTTTCTTTATGTTCGCTGGTATACCTGACATCGATATTATAGTCAATAATGTTTTCATTTGTTTCCATGTATATATATCTCTAAGCGCACAGCAATATGATAGATGATAAGATCTGAAATTGTATGCGCGGGACGCGTTTGGAGCTAATAGACAGAAAGATTATAGTTACTTTTTATTTTTTTTAGCAAACGAAATTATTAGAAAATTATAAGAGAACAGAAAAAATATTCTTGAGGGATAATCGTTTAATATTTCTACACATATATTTCATCAACGTACGATTAAATATAATGATAACGATTTTCTTATTGAAAATATTCGTATGTTAAATGAAATTATTTTTTAGTGTCTATGAATTTTCTTATGTTAAAGGAAAACAAGTTTGAGAGTCACTGCTTACAGATGTCTTTGCCTAATTAAATCGACTCACAGTCGCGAAATTACATGTTTCGGAGCAACTGAAATGAAACACAATTCATTAGCCTTGGTTCCACCTTTAAGATCCTTGCTACTCTCGCGGGATATATACTCCGGTGGGTTGTGCACGACACGACCACCGCAGTCTCCCTCTCGGTGCGTAATTGGACTTTGGAATTGCAACGTGCAGTCTCGTCACAGCTGTCGTGCGAGATTCCAAATATAACTATCATATCTACTTCCGCGAAAGTTTTCACTTGGAATTCAATAATTACATAGTTACACGTTGCATGGATCGCATATAATTTTTTATTGCAATATATCTAAATCATCTTTTAAAGTTAAAAAGGAAAAGAAAAAGGAAATAATAAAAAAAAAGTAAAAAAAAAGAAAAGAAAATAAAAGAAAGAAAGAAACGGTTCTCAGGAAACGACGAAATCGGGGATGGATGAGTCGAAAGAGTGCAATTTACCCCGTACCACCCCAAGGTACTTCGTTAGAGAGGGGATGGAGGGATGAGGAGGGGGATTGGGTAAAGGCCATTAAAGAGGCTGTCCCGAGACCGTTGTTTACGCGGCAGGAAGTGGACTATAATCTGGCTGTGATGCACAAGAGCACGATATTACTGTCATTTCGACGGACTCGCCCTATTCGAGGCGTAGAGATTCCTCCCCCGCATCGAAAACGGGATTACGGAGCCAGAAATGAAATGCTTCGGATCATTCCATCATTACCGGGATAAAAAAAGAAGAGTGGAGAAGGTTGAAAGGAGAGAGAGAGAGAGAGAGAGAGAGAGAGAGAGAGAGAGAGAGAGAAAGAGACAATTACACATCGTGTTTGATTCGATGAGAGGAGCTTCTCGCGACAATCGAACTATCATCTGACTAGGGAACGAATAAGATGATCGTGAAAACTCGTCCGATCGTGTCGATCTTGACCAATCATAGACGATTGCATCTCGT
>OU426999.1:8836684-8851684 GCA_911387935.1 Dolichovespula saxonica
TATATATCTACTGTATGCGCGTGTTCGTGTATGTGTGTAATATACACGGTAAGTTAGTAATCACAGTACGATTGGAAAAAAAACTAATTTTTTTTTGAGAAAGTAAATTAATAAATTGTTAAATATAATTCTGTTATATCAGCTCGATACATATTGTACATTATTTACAATTATTTGATCGTAGTATATATGTAAATATTTATATGGAATCAAGATTATGTTATGATATTGATGATATTTATAAAATAAATTTATTTTTCGCCGATTTAATATAATAAAATTGTATTATATATAAATTATATCTTATTCAAAATTAGTTTATAGTATATATAATGATTACTAAAGTAAGATTATATATAATATTAATACTATTATGAATAAAATTTATAAGCTATATAGAGTTGATGAAAAATAAGATTATATTATATAAACATATATATTTTATTTATTATTAGTTGATAATAGTATACAAAGATTAGTAAGAAATCAAGAATACTTATATTTTTAATGCTATTATAAATAAAATCGAAGGAAAATTTGTATTGTTCCGATATAATTTATCTCAACGTTTTTCAAGAGTTATATCATTTTTATTAGGTTATCCTGTATATATGTGTGTGTAAAATAAAATACACACATGTACGCACATATAAACACACACACACACACACATCGCACATATATATTAATATTTTTCTGGCATATTTTGTCGTCTACCAGTACGAGATTTCTTCTTGGCCAACACTTTTTAGCGTAAAAACGCGTGCTCGTACTTTCCTCGAGGACGGAGAAACAAGCTGAGAATGTCGTAACGTCCCGTGAAATAAGACCGTTCTCATGGTGCGCGCTAGTCGGGGTGCAATGGGCCGGATAAATCGTGAACGTGTTTCGCAGCGGAATTTCGTGACGCTTCATTAGGCCGAGCGCGACGCTCGCACCGCTGTCTCCTTGACAAGTTTGACAAATTATTCCATAGCGGGAGAGTAGCGCGAACGGAGGACTACGTCCTTCCACTCTCTTTTTCCTCTTCCTGCCCTTCTCTTGAAGAAAAACAAAAAGGAAGAAAAAGAAGAACAAATTCTGTAGAAAAATGGCACACGAATAGACGACGGTAAAAGGAAGATATATAATCGATATATACTCGATATAGCTCAACAAGTAAATTATTGTTTCTGACTCACTTCCGATCATTGCCACGAAACGATCTCAGACTTACTCGTAGATCGTAAATCGTGCAAGAAGTTCGAGTACCTAAGTACGTACCACGGCATCGTTAACGTCGAGGTTGAATGCTGGTAGAAGAAATTTCGCTGCCAAGAGCAAAATTCGTAATACAGAATCTCATCAGTGCTCGTTTATATGACTTCAGGGTTACGGGGGTTGAAATGGACGCAGGATTATTTTTGTCGGATTATTTTTGTAATTAAAATTAACAACCGGCACGCTGCCAAATTAGCTCCTAATATACCTACCACCCGTTCTCTATCTTCGCATTCTCACTCATCTCTTCTGGCAATGTGCTCAACGGAGGTAGAAAGGGAAGGAAAGGAAAGGAAAGGAAAGGAAGGAAGGAAGGAAGGAAGGAAGGAAGGAAAGAAGGAAAGAAAGAAAGAAAGAAAAGAGAAGAGGAGGACGAAAAAGAGTGAGTGAGAAAGAGAAGAAGAGCGATAGTTAAAAGATAGTAGTGCTACCATCATCAATATGTGTCACGGTGTTGTGTACTTCTTTCTGTGTGGGTGATACGTTCCTGTATGCGTGTATACCTGTACACACCTTTCGAGGAACGAGTGTCAGTGCCTTTATCGCTGGCACGAAGTGGACGTAGGACAGATTCTTTTAAATCTATATTAATTCTCCGCTCATAGCGGACGCAGTTGTTCTTAATCATACACCATAGTAATTTTCATCTTCTTTAGCTATGCAGTTGGCTTTTTCTTCTTTTTTCTTTTTATTGACAAAACGTCCATAAATTAGATACATTGATAGCTTACATCCGTTACTTTGTATTATATATTCTAACTAATTTATCTACAATTTATAAAGACTTTTATCTCGATGAATTATTGTAAATCACGAAATGAACTCGATCGTAAGGACCTTTTTCTTTATTATCGTTAAACAATCTATCTCCATCTTATACATCGCTTTCCTAATAGCTTGCAACGAGCATGAGAAGAAAGAAGAAAGAAGGAAGAAGAACGCTGTAGTTGAAAGAACGGCAGTACTACCATCATCAATACGCGTCACAGAGTTACGTACTAGGCCTCGATACGTTCGTCGCGCAGAGCCACGACGATATAATATACATATAAGTTGTGTGTGTGTGTGTGTCTGTGCGTGCGTATTTATACGTACACATGTACTTACATAGTTACGTTAAGTATATAGACGCGTGCGTACGCAGTTTAACACGCATACCGTTAAAGCGAATATTTACTACATAGCACCTTAATTATCTCTCGTCCTCCCTTTTGGTGCGGCCATTCAGTATATGCGTGGCGATGTTGTACTTTTCTGATATCTGCCGCGATCGACCTGTTCTCTCTAACGACCGGACTCGTATAAACTTAAAGTGTCTACAAGGCTGCTCTCTTCACACCGAAGAAGAGAGTATATAGCAGATATAAAAGCGCAACAGCTGCTGTCGCATCGTGTTCTTGCTTGGTATGTTCTTATCTTTTTCGTGAGAGAAAAAAAGAAGAAAATAAAAAGAGAAAGTGGAGAGAAAGAAAGAGAGAGAAAAGGACGATAAGAAAGGGCCAATGAATTGGAAGGTGGCTCGATTTTTTAGTCTTTCAAAGATTACCTTACGAGCCATACGCAGATGCTCCTTTTTCTCTCTTTCTCTTTCCCTTATTAACATCGCGCGATCCTTGTAAAAGGCGATCGCGTGCTTCACGAATTAATCCGATCCTCGAAGATATCGACATATAGATACCTCTATTTTGTGGCGTCGAGAAGATAGTCCCAAGGCGATTCGTCGATTAGGTGTTTAATTAAAGGCAGATAGCGCACGAGAGTCGGCTTAGTATCGAGAGAAAGAAAGAGGGAGAAAGAGAGAGAGAGAGAGAGAGAGAGAGAGAGAGAGACAGAGAGAGAGAGAGAGAGAGAGAGAGTACTGTGATCGAAGGCGGGCTTGGATCTTCGTGGATCGTTGAAATGATTCCACTTATCCGCGACGGGGAGTCCCCAAAGAATCCCTGCCTGGCACAAAAGCCTGTGGAAGCGAACGTGATCGCCGCAGGAAGCCTGGCTACCGAAGATATTTCATTTACCGGACAAAAAGTGTCCCTCCTCCGCCTGCTCCTCCACCTCCTTTACCTCCTTCTCCTTCTCTTGCTTCTCGTTTCCTCTGCTTCTCTTCTTTTCCATCGTCCAAGCATCGTAGCGAGCAACGAAGGAATTCGAATTAATATTCGGCGCTGACGTACGAAATTACAGGCAAGCTGCGTCGTTGCTGCCGTTCTTCTCCTTCTTTCTCCCGCGCTGTTCTTTCTCCTTCCCTCTTCTCTGTTCCTCTTTCTTCTCCTCGACCCCTTTAGGAAACAAATGAGTGCCGATCATCTTGTCCACTCACGACACAATGCTCGGCCAACGACGTTCAGAAACTACCGTAGCCGGCGTCCTCATCGTTGCCATCGTCACGGCATCCTGGATATTGGATAGCCCACTGTCCTTCTTGGACTGACTCCAATTTAGCTACCGACTTTGGTATAATTGCATATCGGCTACCTTTTTTGCTTTTCAACATGTAAAAAAGTGCGGAAAAAACGAAGAGAAAGGGAGAGAGAGAGAGAGAAAGAGAGAGAGTCGTAACTACTGAACAAATTTCGCATGTTACAAAAATGAAAATTAGTATTATTAATATTGATGATGAAAGACGAGGGAATACATTGGTATTATCGATTGGCTAATTAATATTTGACTCAAGAGATATAGAGTTTATGGTGAGAAATTTTTACCACTGTTACGAAGTTATCGTTAAATTAAAATAAGACTCTATTCACCTGTTGGATCCTAGCTACGCATTATGCGTAAGATAATTCGGTTAAAATATCTAATCGTTCGCCCTTTTTGGTCTCGCCGCTCATATATATACTCTCGACGCGGTCCCTTTTTACGTAATTAATAGTCCTTCCTCGCGAAACCCAACTAACTTATCCCCTAAATGATTCTTCATCCATCATCGCTCGGACCGACTTTGAAAGAAACAGCATACCCTCACGATTTTTTCGAAATTGCCTCTCTCCTTCACCGATGGGCATCCTTTTACGTTCGATGGAGAACGTAAAAAAGATATTTTTCTTATTTAGAACTTAGGATTTCATACTTATTGTTAGAATTTAATACTTATAGTTTCATATTTAGAATTTTATATTGTATTTAGAGTTTCATACTAATACTTTAGAGGTTCATATTCGAAACTTTTGAGTATTTAGAGGTATATATTTTGACTTTTACACTTAAAGTCTCATACTCAGAGATTCAAATTTACACACACACACACACACACACACACACACACATGTATATAGATAGATAAATATTTTATTCCTCTCCTCAGGGTCTGAAAGCGTTTTTCCAGAGGAACGTACCCAAACCTCTTACAACCATACATAAATCTCTCCATCCTCAACACCTATGCCTACCTTTACAACTATCTTACATCTAACTAAGGCTACCTTATAACTAACTTACAAATATCTTATATACTAGTCAACTTAATAAATTAACCTAACTACTGAATAATTAATTAGTATTTAAAATTAACATAACTTAACATAACATAACAAAATTCTAATCAAATAACATAAAATAGAATAACTAAATAACAAAATAACAACATAACAAAACAACTTAACAACTAAAAACGACTAAATGACTAAATATATGTATAAATATATGTGGGATGGAACGTTCTAAAACTAATTAGTCGTATGTTTAATATGTTCATGTGTGAAGTAAGCCAATCGGTAGTCAAGGAGATCGTGAATTGTCTTTTGGGAGGAACGTTTGTTTATAGAAAGAAAAGGAATTAGTTTAAGAGAACGAGCGAGTAAATGAACACCTCTAAGAGTACTCTCCTGAGTGGACCAGGTCCTGGATGGACCAAAAAGAATAGCCAAGAAGACTAATTCAGAGGAAAGAGTAATGACTAACGCCTTAAGTAAGCTAGAGTATGAGAAATGAGTTATAGTTTCCAAATTGTTTTATCCGAGTTATAGTATCTTTGTCAATAAAGTTTAACCAAGAGTGAATGATTCGAGTTAGTCAGTCCGTATCTTCCAAGTAGGACTTTAAAAAATATCCTACATATATATATATGTATGTATGTATGTATATGTAATTATATATACGTCAATATAATATATCAACTACAGTTTCTTACTTGGTGCTTTATAGTTTTTTACAATTATAACATTTCATATTTAAAACTTCATTACATGTATTTATTTACAGTTTTATACGTAAAGTTCGCTAAATTTTCTTTTCAATTCATATTTTACGATTCAGCAGTGTTTTCTTCGAAATTACAACACCTCGGACAAAAAGCGTAACGCTTTTTATTCCTTCATCCCCCCAGCCACCCCCAGCCGCTCTCACTTTTTCCTCTTCAACGATCAAAAAGCGTTCTCTCGCAGGTGACGTCAAAGACCCCGAGCGAACATCCGTTTCTTTCGCGTGCAATCGCGCGTTTAGCGCGCACGAGATCGCAATTCCAGATTATGTCTGAAACTGCTTTGAAAGTGCGCTGCCGGTGGTGGCGACGATGGTCGCATAGTATGCTGGTAATGCTGCGAGAAAGGGCGAGAAAGAGAAGCGAATAATACACGCACGCTCAGTGTCAGAATTAGTGAGAGAGAAAGAGAAAGAGAGAGAAAGAGATAGAGAGAGAGAGAGAGAGAGAGAGAGAGAGAGAGAGAGAGAGAGAATACGTGTTAGGTGCTTGGGAATATGGTTGGCGATTTAGACTAACGCAAATTGTTACGTCCGCAGGAAGGATAAACAATCCAACTTCACAGTGGCCCTCATCCTTCTCGACTTGGTTAGATTTATACCACAATGTCGTCGAAAATGCGTTCGCGTCAGCTCGACAAGTTTCGTTACGAATTCTACAAACTGGAAACATCGTACCTTTACTATAGCGCGATCTTATTTTCCACGTACGTATCAAAACATTCTGAGATTTTTTATACTTTAATTTAGCTGCTAATCATCACTCACGTAAGATTCGTTTACTCGATAACGATCAAATTTATACTTACGAATGCAATCCAAGCATATCTGTATCTTTCTGTGTATGCAGTGAGCACATACAGACAGTAAAAATTTCACTTCTTATTCTGTAATTATTTTTTTCATTTTTTTTTTCTTTCACACGTACGATCTTTCTCATCTATTGTCGCGAGTAGATATATGCAACAGCACGAGTTCGCATGCAATCGTATCTCAATGACTGTGTAGCTACGACTGATTTAACGACTTGTCAACTACTTTATCAATTTATCACTACCTGACTACAAATCTCAAGGAAATGCAAAGTGAACAAGATATGTAAGTACGTAAATGCACGCGTACGACTCTTATCTAATCGAAATCGATAGCAAAAAATGATCTTAAAATCATTAAATCTCTTAATTGTAACAAATTCATTCGTACTTTGGTCATTACCAAAAGAAATATAGGTAAGCGGTTAAGGTAAGGTAAGAGAGTTCAAGAAATTTAATTAGCACGTATACAAGAAATGACTTTGAATTAAATTAATCGCATGACATATGTCGGAACAGGTCGACGGGGTTAATCTCGATCTAACAAATTTAATTTGCAAGAAAGAAACAGGATTCATATACCATTAAGATTTATTAACTTGCTAACTTTGTTTTTTAAAAACGTTTTAAAAATTATAATCTTTAAATATCCTCTTATAATTTTATAATTATTAAAACGTTTATAATTTCGTACGATTTAAATCGAGAAAATAATTTTATAATTATAATTATCCTCTCTCTCTTTCTCTCTCTCTCTCTCTTTATGTACCGGTAATTGTCTCGCCATATGCTTTCGCTTCAAGCTCGCACACCGAAACGTTTTAAAAAGCATGGAAACTCGTTGAGGAGACTCATCTCGATCGGGTCCGCGATTAACGATAGCCGCCGCGGTTTCTTCCTAATTACAATATTTAAATTCCAGCGACATGTGCGAGCTCGATTATCCGACCGGCAGACCACGCCACTGAGCGAGAGGAGTCCTCGTGTCTCTCTTTATCTTTTCGCTCTCGCGTGTGAGCGTTCCTTTAAGCGCCGTCGAAAATTACGAGGGGCTCCGTGGTAACCAGAGGAAACTGTTGGCTAAACATTCGACAGTTATCGCGATCGAGCAACGATAATTCATTGCTTAGACTCGAGCACATCAGATAATACGCCTTCGTTAATACTCCCTTTTTTTAACGTTACAGGCTGCATGCGTGTAACGTTTCGACGACGCTAAACGTTTCCTCGATTATTTATATAAATGTACATTTCGACCCTCTTTAACGTCATGTAACTGTCGAGTCATACATTTATGTGCACGTACATATTCGTATTTTTTTAATTTTCGTTCAATTTTTTTTCCATCAAAAAATTAATTTTTATTTCGTATTCAGTTTTTTTTTTATTTTATAAGTATAAGTATAATATAATTATTCTAGTATTAATAATACATGGACAAAAAATTGGGTTACAGAGAAAACGATCCTCGAATAATTACTACACGTTATATTCGGTTAATCGTACGATTAAAAAACATATAACGATCGATCGATTCTCATCATCGAACAATACTCTCGCCGTCATCGATGATGATTTATTACCAACGTTCAATGATTCAACCTACGGATCTTCTTACGCTTCTGTTGCCAATGCTCGTCACCGATGTATCGAAACATATCTATAGTGACTCTCAGTATTGATCGGATATCTTGCTATTTCTTCGAAATATAATACTTTAGATTGAATAAAGATTAGGGAATTAAAATCGACGAAAACATTTACGATCATTTACGATCATTTTTACGTTATATTTTCAAAAACATTTTACGATCGTTTTTTAATTTAAAAATTAACAATAATAACAATAATAATAATAATAACAATAACATTAAAAGCGGCCTCAAACGATAGCAAAATTGGCAAATCTTATTTTTAGTGAAATTAACAAGTCCGATTACATATGAAACGCGTAAAGACGCGTAGTAGCCAATAACAAGTCGCTTGTAATTTCAACGTTCGGTGACACGCAACGAAGTATCATACAAAATAAAGAAAGGAGGAAGATCGAACAAAAATAAAAAGGAGAAAAAAGTAGAAGAAGGAGAAAAAGAAGAAAAAGAAACGTGAAAATAAGAGACGGGTCCACGAAGAATCGAGAAGGGTATAACACGCACGCGCTTACGCAAGTGCGTGTTCGCGCCAGGCCGTGATTATGCCTGTCCCCTCCCCGCACCTTTTTATACCTTTTTAACCCTTTTTCACGTTCACTTTCCTGTCTCGTGAGCCAGAGGACTGGTTTCGTCTTAATCTTCTTCGACGAATCTCTTACCCTCAAGAAAAATAAGAAGTCTATAACATGATATAAGGAATGCCACTACCGTGAGTGTAAATCGCACTGCACACGAGCCATACGATTTATACGTCAAAGGACATCGTGTTACGATTTCGTCGTTTTGTTTTTGTTCTCTCTCTTTCTCTCTCTCTCTCTCTCTCTCTCTCTCTCTCTATTTATCTATCTCGAAAGGTAAAATCGAACGATGTTATCGTCAAAATCTTTTATTCGATAGGGAAAAAGAGAAAGGGAGAGACACAGAGAGAGAGAGAGAGAGAGAGAGAGAGAGAGAGAGAGAGAGAGAGAGAGAGAGAGAGAGAGAGAGAGAGAGAGAGAGAAATAAACTTTCGAGGTTTAAAATGAATCAGCAAGAAAACGGTTTAATAGTTGACCGATTTATTGAAGTTACCATGTATTGTTACACACAATACGGTTAAACGAATCGTTTAGAGAGATTCACAGTAGGGATAAAAGGGACTTTCGTTGCGGTTAAAGCTTAAGATATATCTAAAAAAGGACATAAACTTCCGTGCTTGACCTTCATTTCCTTTCCTTTCCTTTCCTTTCCTATTTGAGAACAGGGAATTGGCATAATGCTCATGAAGCTCTTTACACGCACACGCACTGATGGGGAAGAAAGAGAAAGAGAAAGAACGTGGAGGAAGGCCGGAAGTGAGAGCAATTAACGATATAAGTGGTTCGCTGCTCTCGCCATCGAGATAACATCGGCTAACTCGAGTCTAACTCCTTTTCTTGCGAGCACTCGATGGGAAGATAGCTAATTCGAAAGAAGAGGAAGGCAGGTGCTTCTTGCCTTCAGGACACATTATACGCTCTTACTCGCTTCGTCCCTTTATTTCTTTCCTTTTTTTTGACTTATTCCCTTCTAATTTTTCTCTCTTCCTATTTTTTCTTTTATCGTCGCACGCGTATCTCGCCTTCCAACGGAGAACGAGATCCATCAGGAAAAAACCATCGATCGATCGATCAATCGACCGACCGACCAACCAACCGACCGATCGACTGACCAACCGATCGACCGAACGTTTTACCAAATAACTTTATTTCCCCAGCGTATTCATGATATCACGTGAACGATAGCTGAAGGAGGTTATTTGCATTTTATTAAATACGAGCAACTTAATTACCAAGTCACTTGAGGCAATATTTTGCGAGAGCCACGTTATTAATATTAAGTAGATAGCCGATGTAATTTGTGCCGCGTGTGGTCGCCGATCAATTGTCATCGAAAGAAGGAGGAGTAAAGCTTCTTGATAAAAAATGATTTACTCTCCGAATATAAGTTAACTTTGATCGTGAATTAGAGAGAGTACTTATGTTGATACGTTTTAACATTTTATTTACGTTATCAAATCATAACGTTAATTATGTTTCAATTGATCTCTTAGCCCTTTACAGCGGCGTGTAACTTTGATATTATATATTTACACCGATATAAATATATATATATATATATATATATATATATATATATAATTATAATGCAATATATTACATATATTAATATATTATATATTATAATAATATAATAATATATAATATAATCATTATAATGAATTTATACATATAATATATATTCTAAATTTTATATCATTTTTTTCACCATAAAATAAAAAATTAGTTCGCGTCAAGATAACAACGTTTGCAAACAAATTATTGTTAATATATTGGTATTAATACTAATATAAATTATACCTATCATATTAGTCACATTATATACTCTATTATTTTAAACACAAACACAAATTAGGTTATAGAGGGTTAACAATCTTCCTATTGAGCAATCATTGAACGACATATATCAAAAAAAGCACGAATCAAGAAGACAGGATGCGGGGGCTGCGTATTACAAAGTTTTGTTCCGGCGATTTTCTTTTGTCGCCAGTTCAGGATGCAGAAGTCCAGCAAAAGCTCGATTTGACCATGGGTTAACCACATCCTCTTTGCTACCACCACCAACACTATCACTACCAACAACACCGGTTACGTTCCCTCTTTCCTTTCTTCTTCTTCGGTTTCGCTTTCGGTTTAAGTCTTTGAGAAACGAACGACGCGGAACCTTCGATAATAATAACGGACAAGTTCTCTCTCTCTCTCTCTTTAATGCTTTGTAAGGGTATCTACCTACGTAAGTACTTACTTACCTATGTACAACTACGAAAGGAAAATAAGATCAGAGATTTTTTCTAACGTTCTACGCTTAATAAGCGCTTCCGCTTATCGTAATACACAACCGGCAATTATGCAAAGTGTATTTTGACGTCAATGTGTCTATAACGAGAGAGAAGGCAGCATTAATGATACCGGTCGGTCGGTCGATTGGTCGGTCGGTGTGCTCGTAGTTCTCGTCGCATTAAAAAGTAATAGAAGTTTGATCGATCGACCACGTCTCTGTCTGTCTGTCTGTCTCTTTCTCTCTCTTTCTTTCTCTTTCTGTCTTTCTTTCTTTCTCGTGTTCTTCGTTCGCTGGTCGACTAACTTGTCCTTTCAACGTATTACTGACTTAAGCACCGCTGTCATAATAATCGGTATTTATAATACGTTAACTTATCGACACGGGCTATCTATGCATTGGATCGTTACGGAATTCCAATAGACATTATGCCAAAGTGAAAAGAACCATGGTTTAAAACGACTATACAGGAACAACACGATACTCTGTTTAACATTGACTCGAAATATTTTATAATGAATGATAAACGAATTTATTGATAAATGACGACTTAATGATCGAACGATCGATATTATCATATTAGAAAAGCGGAAAAGCATGTTACCACGTTAGCTTTTAAACGATATTCTGATCAGATCATTTCAAAGTGGACCTGAAACAATTTAATTCCAGATAATATTTTTAAGGTCTTCATATTTATTGATTATTATATTTAACAATAATATATGTACATAAATAAAGAAGTAAAGTAAATAAATATAATACTTACGGATGGCGAGTAGGAAAGGTGTAGTGTGACTATTGTGTTATATGTTTGTTTTATTTTTATGTCAGCGTTAGTCGTAGCTACGTAGATTTCTTATTGTTAGAACATAGATAGACAGTTCATTGTCGCAGTCAGACCGTAGACACAATACAGCTCTCGATGATCATCTACATTTATACACTTTAGGATAGAATTCGTCTATTGTGTGTGTGTGTGTGTGTGTGTGTGTGTGTGTGTGTGTGTGAGAGAGAGAGAGAGAGGAACAGGAATAATTATATTTTTGATATAATCGTTTATCTCTCGTACGATTAACCAGCGACTGAGAAGACGAACTATTCCTTTGAATTATTACCTACTTACTTACCTACGCTGGATCATCGTCCTATAGGGAACAGCCTAAGAATCCGTTGAAAGTAGTCATGTGTTTTGTGGAGGATGTGAACGCGACTCTGTGTCCGCCGCCGGGGAAAATCGTTAGTGTCAGGCCAGCGGCTGACCGCTAATGGGGCCCAAATTAATTTCACGTAATTGGGGCTACACAAGAGTGTGCGTCGCCGTCCCGGACTACTCGTTTTACCCTAATAGGAATAAAATAAGCCCTTGTGCAGAAGGCGAGAGAACGCGCCAACATAATTGCACCGTCCGCTTGACCAACGCCGGAAATAAGCAAACACGATTACGCCTCGAGCACGATGTTCTACTCTACAAACTTTTTATTCGTTAGTGTCCTTGAGGAAAGGGAAAATTGAGCAGGTAAAATATGTCGATCTAAAGATAATTCAATAAATTAGTTTGGGGAATCAAAGTGGTGTTGGTGGTGGTGATAATGGTGGCGGACAGGATCAATGGGAGGGGGGGATTCACGAAATATGATGTTTAAATTTAGTATAATATATTTTCCATATAATAATTCTCGCTATACAGACAATATTTTACAAAGCATGATTTATTACTAGTCTTGTGTGGGTGTGGGTATGTGTGTATGTATGTGTCTTGTGTAATCATGTACTTGCTACGATACTTGAATTCAAATCGTTCGGCGCCGTGATAAGTCGCAAAAGTATCGCCGGTGCCATCGTCTGTTACTTTTTTTTTCGTTATTCTTATTACTTTTTCTTTCTAACACCATTTATTCTCGGTTATAACCGTTTTTACTTGTCGTACTGTCCTAATATTTATACATTCATAATACTGGTTTATTTCATTTTTTTATCGAACGCATCGTGCTTCTTATCAACTTCTTGATAAATATAAAATAAATTTCAACTTTAACTAAAAACATTTATTTTTTTTATCGAGGAACAAAATGAAGGATAGATAGAAGAAACGATCTCTGATTTCTCCTTGAACGATCTATCGACGCTCTGAAGGTTAAAAAGCGCATGATGCGTTCACCTTATTTCTTATCTCTCTCTCCTCTTCTTCTTATCATCTAAAATAAGATTACGATCTTTTTCTTTCTCAGGAATGAATTTCCTTTTTCATGTTCTTCAATATTTACAAGATAGTTTCATATCACGTCCGGAATCCGATCTTGAATTATTTTTATTGAATTTTCATTTCACGTTTATTTACAGTACCTTCGTATTTCGAGCACAATTAATCGATTTCACTTATATGTGCTTATACATTGATATCTCGAAGTTCCTCAATCGTGGACTGATGCATTTTTCGATAATCTTTTTTATTATCTATTTACGACGATATTATCTCGTCGTCTTTATCTAACGAAGAAAAGGAAGAAAGCAAGTAAGTACTGGGTTCTCAGGTTACCAATAAGAGAAATTTACTACTGTTATTCACCAAACATACCTTCTATATTTCCGAATTCTCGTCCACCTTCCATCTTCCTTTTTCTTTTTCCTTTCTTCTTCTTTTTTTTTTTTCATTCAGCGACCGTGTGTAATTTCGTGTCATTTTAGATCTTTTACCCCGCGGCTAGGTATTCTCTAATGTCATATAAATTGTAGATTCGCGTTCGTGCACGATCGGCTCTCTTCGAAATAAATAGTTCGACGAGAAGTTTCGCCTACAGTTTCTTCCTCCCTTTCCCTTTCTCTTATTTCCACGACGTGACTGACTATACGATGAAACAAAACGAAAATATTTCGATTTCGATTACCTATCGATAAATCGAAGAGATTTTTCTCAAAAACGTTAAAACAAAAATTGATAGTTCTCTTTACGACATTATCGTTTCGTATATATATTTGTTTTATCAACGTTCTGAATTCCCGATTTTCATTTAAAACCGCACAACACTTCCTGCATAAACTCGTCCAAATAAATCTCGAATATTTCATGTCATGTCACTTCCCGTTTCACTCGTTATTATTATAAATCGTATCTTGGTTGATCCAATCTGAAGATACACAATACTTCGTGTCTCAAAAGATATATCGCCATAAACGATCATATTATTTTATTTAATTTCTTCTTTTTTCTTTTCTTTTCTTTCCTGCATTTTTAAAAGTATGTATTCGGTATTCGTAACATTCCTCTTCTGTATTATTCCGAAGAATGAGTTTTAAACTTTGAAAATCGTTTTCATTCTCGCAGCTTTTTGAATTGTTCATCGCACTTTTTAGGATTTTTGCTCGTCGTCTCCATTATTCGGATGATCAGAGCGTATCCTTTCGATTCATTCGAATCCGATTCATTTATTCGAATCGTTTCGGCGATCGATCGATCGTTTCATCTATGTCCTAAATATCGTGTATACTTTCTTCGTCGCTGTCGGCTTTTATACTTTCCGGAGTGTCTTCTCTTCTAATCGGTGATCCTTCTCGGCTCCTGCTCCTATCCCTTTGCATCGTTTCTCTATCCTTTCTTTCTTTCCTACTTTCTCTCTCCCTCTCGTCTACCATCTCAGGACTATCTCTGTAATAATTGCTTAAGCTGGACAAGCTCGAACTGGCAGCAAGCGAGCCAAATGGTCCAGCACTGGGTCCGGCGAGGATCATCGTAGGTGGGTAAATTCTGTAAGGTAATGGTTTCTGTAAGGTAACAGCAGCCGATGCTTGTTGATAAAATAGTTGATTCGATGGTAAATGATGGCTTGTCGCGTAAGGGAAGTATCGTCCTGCAGCAGGATGCGTCGGAACGGCTGCTCCAGCTCCGCTTCCGTAAAATTGTTGAAAAGCTGCAACAGCGTAGTTGCTCTCAGTCATTATTTCGAAGCCAACCATCGTCTGTCTCTTCCATTTTGTTCTGTAACATAAGGAAAGATAGAGAAGAGATTAGACGGAAAGAGAAAAAAAGAAAGAGGAAGAGAGAGAGAGAGAGAGAGAGAGAGAGAGAGAGAGAGAAAGAAAAACAAAGAAAACAAGTTAGAGTTTATTAAGTAAAACATAGTTATAGATCAATAACTATAGTAACAAAAAAGAACGTTTTTTTATGTCTCTTTTATGTCTACTATAATCGACTTGCGAAGTGGCTCGTAAGTAGAATATGTCTC
>OU426999.1:8854184-9179184 GCA_911387935.1 Dolichovespula saxonica
GCATAAAGAAGAAACGGGGTCACAATTTATTCGACAATTATCTTGTTTACTTACTTCTAATTTTTCAATGGATCATCAACAGAATCTAATGATAAATTCGTATTATCGAAACTCTCTCTCTCTTTCTCTCTCTCTATCTATCTATCTATCTATCTATCCATCTATCTATTTCTATCTCTATCTCTCTCTGCAGAAACTAAGCAGCTAAGCGATGAAAAATTACGCAAAAAGAATCGTCAAAGAGGGAGGACACGCTCGAGAAGGAGAGTTAATGCATTTATAATGGTGGTTGAGTTTGGTGTCTGCTTTTGCGGTTACAAGTCCGTGCGACACTAATGCACTGAGGCTGCTAGGTCGGTTTGCGATAATAATGGCACGAGAGCGAGCGAGAAAGAGAAGGAGATAAATAGATAAAGAAAAAAAGAGAGGGAGAGAGAGAGAGAGATGTATGACATATTTTCAAATTATTATTTGCCTCAGTGACTGCGAGACACATGTTTTACGGGATAGAAGGGATGGTAAACGACAGGCTGTACCTATTTCGTCCCATGTGCGTTTCCAGATGAGAGAGAAAGAGAGGGAGAGAGAGGGGGGGGAAGAAAAAAGTGGATGAGCGCGTTAAAACGATTATGCTCTCGCCGATGCACCTTTCTTCCATTGTTGTAGAGAGACGCCTGTACGATATTAAAATGTAAAACGCACCGGCGGATACGAATTTATTTATTTTCCTTTACCTCGTCTCGTCCCGCGTATACGATTATTACATTGACAACGACGACGGGAACGTCACATTAATGATCGCTTATAATAAACGAATAAGTACCAACCCAAGCAATCATCCAATGAAAATCATTTATTCGATTTACAAAATAAGTATATACCTATGTAAATACCTGTCTATTATCATTGACCAGCCAGGAACGATATTACATTTACAACAAGCAACCTTATGTAAGTCCGTTAAGTTGTCGTTAACTTACCGGCAAAAGTCCAGTCATCGTTTGTCGATCCGATTAGCCTCATTTTCAAAGTGGTCTCTCGTGAAATTTCAACGGATAAAAATCGTAGCACGAATTCATTCGGCAGCCTACGAAGAGTCCTCGACTTCTACTTTCGTGACACGACGAAGGGAACGTTCGTTTCGTGACAAGGCGATTCGAAGGCGACGCGACGCGATGAAGAGGATCGCGCCCCGAAACGAGTGCATTCGAGTAAGTAGAAGTATTAATAGTGTTAGTGGTAGTAGTACTAGTAGTAGTAATAGTAGTAATAGTAGTAGTAGTAGTAGTAGTAGTAGGTAGTAGTTGTAGTCGTAGTCGAGGAATCAGGAGGGTGATCCGTTATGAAGCAGCGGTTTACCGGCGCCGTGGGAAGCTCGTGTGTGCTTCCGGCTGGTGTCGAGAAGCCTCATGAAACAACGCACCAGATTCTCACGATTGCCAGCGTATCAACGCGCCAACGACATCGTCGTCGTTTTCGTTGTTGTTGTCGTCGTCGTCATCGTTGGTGTTGTGTCGTTGTTGTTGTCATGTCGCAAAACCGATGACAGCTTCGAATAAAAACAATACGTAGTCTTCTTCTTGAGAAATAGAAAGAACACTTCAGGAAGATGTTCCTGATTCTTTTTCTCTCTTTTTCTCGCTCTCTTTCTCTTTTCATTCCTTTTTCTTCTTTTTCTTTTTCACGTATATCAAATCGATTTTCGAAACATTTTTTTACGAAATATAAAGAAAACGGAAAAAAAGGAAAATAAAGTTGACAAGACGATTAAATAGAACAAGCAAAAGAAGCCACGGAAACGCGTACTTTCTTACGTTACTTAAACACGTTAGAGGCGATAGGCTAAACCAATAAACTACTTAATTGGGATCGTCGATAGCGTGCATTCGTTGTTCGTTAGATCGCATTACGTTTATTACGAGATATTATTCCGCAGATCTCGAGCTCGATAAAGTATCATAGCTTGTTTGCGGTCTAACGACCGATGCCACCTAACGAGCGCAAAACCATGTGAAAGGTTCATATTTTCCCTCCAGAAATTACGGTGCAGTCACGTTCGCCTAAGCGACGTGAGGCCGTTGGTATACTTTCGTATATACATAAGATCTCGTTCACTTCGAGACTCTCTTCCTCTACGAAGAAAAAAAGAATCTTTCCTTGTTTCTTATTCTCCTTTTTCCTTTTTTTTTCAAAATTCCACGCGAAAAACTCACTGATCTCTTTACGTTTCTCATCCAACTCGTAAATCCAAAATACTTTGGTCGAGCTTACACGAGAGAAGATACGTTTACGAGAGCGGATCCTGTGTATCGTCCACATAATCTCGATCGTTTTAATCTTTTAGCTACACACACACTCACACACACACACACACACACACACACACACACACACACACATAAAGGTATGCAACAACAATGAGTTCTATACACCGGGCCAGCTTTCGCGCGTAGCAAACTACATCGTTCAACTATATATCCTTTTCTCTCTCTCTCTCTCTCTCTCTCTCTCTCTCTCTCTCTCTCTCTCTCTCTCTTTTGTACGCGTGAGAGAAGATCCCTGCCCTCGGGACGTGACTCGTAATTCTAGAGTATTATGCGGTAGCTCGATGGTGCTTTCTATCTCTGCTGACGTTTTTTGAAATCGCTACCCAAGCGGCTTCTTTTACTCGGAAGTTTAAAGTAACCAAGATCATCTCCTTGCGATGATTCAAGAAGAAACAATCTTCGTTGGAATCGCACGATTTCAATTTTTTCGTCCTTTCATAAATGTCAATAATTTTCAATTTCTCATATGTCTGTGTAGGTATTTATACATGTTTTCAATCTCTCTTTTTTTTTTTAATTTCTTTAAAATCATCATCTCATAAAAGCGTCATTTCTAAACCGATAAATGACACCGTACGTAAATTGATTTATATAAGCAACGTGAGTGCATACTCACGATGTACGTGGATACGAAGGTGGCTTGCTGCTTTTATGACCGAGATAATTAACCGATAAGTAGGAACAATTTACCGTGAATAACGTAACAAGTTCTAATGACTTCTAAATAACTAAACGATCGACTAATTAACGTTTTTTGAGGGAACGTAATATAAAAAGGATATGAATTGCTATTTTTCTAAACGCATGTTTACAAAGATAGCAACTAGAGTTTAAGTGATATAGGAATTATTGGTCGCGGATTGAAGTATTTATAATTTTTATAATTGATATTGTTTCGTGTTCGTTATTATAGATAAATAATAGATAAGTTATTAATCGTATGAACACAAAAAGATAGAGAATTGATGAAACTTTTTATGGTGAATACTGATTAATTTTTGATGGCGATATTGATTAATATACGTAAGATTAGTTCGAAAAAATTGTTTGATGTTTTTCGTTTCCGTTTAGACTTTAAATGCGTAAAAAAATATGGAGGAAAGAAAGAGGAAAAGGAGAATAAAGAAATAGAAGAAAAAGAAGAAGACAAAATCCGTCGTCGTGGCGCCCAAGGTGTGGCCGGCGCCTCTCTGCGCGAACGAGCCGAGTCATTCGAAGAACTTACGAAGCAACAAAAGTTTAAGCGGACACTTAAGAAGCCAGCCGACAAGAGCGTCACTAATTTTCCTCAGCTTTTTGCGTTCTCTCTTCCTCTCTCTCTCTCTCTCTCTCTCTCTCTCTTTTTCTCTTTCTCGCCTATTTCTTCGACCTTTCTTCAGCTTCATCGTCGCTTTCATCGAAACATGGCGATCTTACTTTGATATACACGTGCCTTCGTAACTTCGTCCTTTCTTTCCTCCGACTAATTAATCTCACCGTGACGTCCCTATCCGAAAAATTAATTAACTGTTTTCAAAATTACCTCCGATACTTTCTCGACAAATCTCATATAAATAAAACTTGTCGAAACATTTATTTTATCGAAAAATTGAGAAATCTTTTGAGTAAGATAGTTTTTTCATTTGTCGGCACGAAAAAAAGTTCAATATTAATTAACAATTTTTAAAATTCTCGGACAAATCTCAGATAAATAAAATTTGTCGAAACTATTATTCGAAGAAATAAGAAATCTTGTAAAAGAAACACTAGTATTTGTTACAACCGGTAAAATGAACGACTATTATTAATTAATAATTTTCAGAATTACTTTCGAAACTATCTCGACAAATCTCGGACGAATAGGATCTATCAAAATGATTATTTCTTTTCGATATCTTGTGAGAAAAACGTATTTTTCAGTAGAATGAACATCCATCGTTAAGCTACTCGCGTCGTTGCTAACTGACAATTTAATGATATGGTTTCTCTCTCTCTCTCTCTCTCTCTCTCTTTCTCCTTCCGCACACACACACACGTACGATTCTTCATACGTCTAACATATCGTACGTCACGATCCCCGAAGAAGATCCTCATTAACGATTCTCTTTTCTTTTGAGAACAAGTCCACCGCTTGTCTAAACTAAACGACCGATGAGAACTCGCGTAGTCACGAATTGTGGGTGTTCCGACGGTAATCGCCGCCCATTCAGCATGGTAGCTTCTAAAGTGTAAAGGAAAAATGCAATGTACTTTCCTCCTTGCTTCCTGCGATTCACTATGGCTGGATAGTCGAATAAATTACATCGTTTTAACTCGGCTAAGATGAAAGATACCCCAAAACGTATTGGGAAAAATTGAAAAGAGAGATGTAGAGAGAGAGAAAGTAATGCATCCTACAGTTTATCCTTCCTAAATTTGCTAATTTATGACCAGCTACAATGTGTCAGATATATTATAGATATTGTTGCAATTATACTTTTGTTTTAATTGACCGTAGCTAACATGGTTTCCGGAGGAAAACAGAAAGTCTATGGTGTCGAATTTTCACAGCAAATTTAGACGAACGAAAAGAGAGTCGGCAAATCACTTTCTTGACGGTTAACGAGTCTAACGCTTTTGGAAATATGTGGATAGAATATTTACGAAAAAACAAAAGATCATTGAGCGGCTGGCAGACGCGTCCGAATGACTTTGTACAATTTTCTGTATGGGCAAAGGATGCCGCTACGTATTCTGAAATTTATAAAATGTTAGAAGAGAAAAAGTGAGAGAAAGAGAGAGAAAGAGAAAGAGAAAGAGAAAGAGAGAGAGAGAGAGAGACGAGAGAGAGAGAGAGAGAGAAGAGAGAAAGAGATCGATAGACGTAACCCAGGATGAAGAAACAAAGACCTCGTGAAGAATCATTTCGAGTGTGACGAATTTCCGATGGGCGTCTATAATCTCGTTCTATTCATCGAACCTACCGTGTCTCTAATCGTTCGCTCCATTTAACAGTGTCACGAAAATAAATCATTTTTTATTGAGAAATGATCGAATGAAATATTTCATAGTTCCTCGTAGAATTCTTCGTTTTGTTAAATTTTTACAATATTTTTTTTGTTTCTTGTTCACGCGTCATAAGACACGCATACACATCCACACGCGTGCGAGGTCGCCCGAGATTAGAATTGTAAATAAAAAACCGAATTGTTGAGATTTCCGAAACGCGTTCCACAGGAGTAAAGACAGTCAGGATTTGAAATAGAGTTGACGTTACTTTATAACGCGAGCAAACTCATTAGCAACACTATAACCGTTCTAGTTCATGGAACCAAGAGAAAAGCATGGCTTCCGTGATTTTTATCCTGGAATTCAGTCGGCCGACGATCCTCGCGTTTAACCACGTAAACAACGGCTTTGTTGCCCGCCGCGATTTCCATTTACGGATTCGACACGCGTCCTCATAAAAGAACGCACCGCCGCGCGCTCTGGATCCCATGGATCGTGATGCGGATATATTTTTGATTGATTTACAGCCATGAAACTCGTGCTACGATCAAATAAAATCGGACAATTAACCGTTCTCATCATCTTCATTGTTGTTATTATAAGAATAATTTTTCATCTTTTAATTTTTTAATTTGTATATGTATGTGTGTGTGTATATAAAATATATATACATATGTATATGTGTGTGTGGGGAGGGTGTATTACTTTATAAGTTTGTAAAGATAATTGATTTAAAGTATTTAACTAATTAAAAAAATACGGGAGGTTCCATGAGAGAAACTAAAAATCATTAAACTTTCAGTTTAATCGAAAGTCGAATATTTTATTTCGTACTCATAAAATATTTGACACATGAAGTCATAAAACTTTTGTTAATATATTTTCTTTCTAGTGCTTCTAACTCAACTGGACCTTAATTTATAATAGGATAAATTCCTACACACACATACACATTATATATATAAAGAGAGAGAGATAAAGAGAGGGAGGGGAGGTAACATAGGGAGAGTGTATATAATTATTGTAATCTATAAATTATATCTTACCTTCTATTCTGATACCACGTTTTCACTTGAGTATCAGTAAGTTGTAACTTCGCAGCGAGTTCCATTCTGTCTTGAACGCTGAGATACTTTTGTCGTTCGAAACTCTTCTCCAATGTTTGCAATTGATGATCGGTAAAAGCCGTACGCGCTTTTCGTTGTTTCTTGCTTTGAGCAGAACTCAAGGCACTGGACGAGGATCCTTTAGGATCATCTTCTTTACCACCTGCAAGAAGATAAAACAAAGAATCTTTTTAAAACTTTTCTTTTTGAATATTAAACAGATTTAAAGTTATCAATGAAATTACCCTATAAACATATTTTGTTATAATAGACATTTACGAAACAATGTAGTCTTTTTAAAATTATTTTTAAACACAATAGCTTAACACTAATAATTCACGATTATTATTTTGGTATATTGAGATATATCGTATATGATTATAGTATATGATTATCGTATATGATATATGTATATAATTTTTAAAAGTCGTAATGCTTTAAGATAACGTACGATAAAATGTTAGACATTTAAATGTAGACATTTTCAGAAAAACTTGTAGTTAGAACTAAGTTATTTTAACCGGTTTATAAATGTAGTGTTAAGTTTGTTTTCAAAAATTAATTCCGACAACATTAACGAGGATATCAGGAATTTATTGAAATATTTTGAAATATTACAGGACATCTATGATCCGTGGATTATACTTTGAGAATCACTGTCCTATAGAAATCGATGAACTCAACGATACATCGTACGAACGCATCCATGCTGAGAGAGAGAGAGAGAGAGAGAGAAAAAGGGAGAGAGAGAGAGAGAGAGAGAGAAGATTCAGGATATACCTACGCTAGTTTTTCCTGGTTTCTGCATGGCGATCACGGGCCGCCTCTCTATCGCTAGATCTTTTTGTTCTTAAGCTCGGGAGTATACGCGCAGTTGAGACTCACGCGATTGGCTGATAGCGGGGATTGGACCACGCAGACGCGTCGAGACGCCACAAATTATCTCCCCGGTTTGCCGGTAACTCCGAGAGGGTGGGATTCCCCGAGGAGACCGATTACACCCGATACACGTCGTCAACTTGCTCTCTCTCTCTCTCTCTCTATCTCTCTCTCTTTCTCTGTCTCTCTCTCTCTCTCTCTCTCTATCTATCTATCTATCTATCTATCTATCTTTCTATCTCTCTTACTCTCTTTCTCTATTTCTTTCTCTCTCTCTCTCTTTTCTTCTGCGCGCGCGCGTTCTCGAACGTAGTCGTTGAGAGACAGAAAAACATACAGAATCTCGCTCAACGGATCGACGCAGATAAAATCTGCTTGCGCAGAAGCGCTCCCGCCCATTTTATCTACAAAATATCTCGTCATCATGTTTACTCTTGTAACTTCCTCTCCCCTCCCCCGCAATACGACTGCGACTGTGGAACAATGTGCAGAAACAATTTCCATGTCTAATCACATGATTTAACAAAACATTAAATATTTAAACGGTAAGAGATAAACTTAGACATAGATCAGAGAGAGAGAGAGAGAGAGAGAGAGAGAGAGAGAGAGAGAGAGAGAGAGAGAGAGAGAGAGAGACGGATATAGTTTGAAATCGAATGAAGTAGATGATTGACGTTGATGTTAGTAAAATACGTTTTAAAAGGGTCCTCACGGCTCGTTTCGATCCACTCCCCGATATTTTAGATATCTAACGTTGTCTGTCGAAAAGCGGCATAGTTAAAAGCAACCAGGAAGATCGTAGAATGATCGAGGGAACCCTCATCTCGAGGGATGTTCTGCGAGCTTGTAAAAGTAACTAAAGGCCTGTTGTCGCGAGTTCATCGATTGGAACGGTCGTGGGTGGTCGATGGGGAGTGCTGAGTACGATGGCAATGGTGGATGAGAGAAGGAGAAGAGGAAGAAGTTCGTTTGAGGTAAAGAAAAATGGAGATAGACTTAGACTGAGGGGTAGAGTGATCTGAAACAGGAGAACTTAAAAGAGGAAGAAGGAAAGAAAGAACGAGAAAAAGAGTAGAAAAGAATCAAGAAAGAAAGAGATACAGAGAGAGAGAGAGAGAGAGAGAGAGAGAGATAGATAGAGAGAGAGAGAGAGAGAGAGAGAGAGAATGGTAGAAAGCTCGAAGATTGAGTTAACTCGGACGAAAGCGCAGCTCTTAGCTCCCGTTTGATCGGCCAGATTCGCTCGAACGGATCCGTGTCCGCCATGCTCCAAAGATGGCCGACGATCCCCCTAGGAAACGTCGGTTCTGGCCTCCTCCTTTTCCTCCTCCTTCTCCTCCTTCTCTTCCTACAACATGAGCGTTCTAACGCGGGTAATTTCTCTAGGTCGGGCCGTGCCCTTCGAGGTGAAAGGATCGAGAGAGAAAAAGATAGATAGAGAGAGAGAGAGAGAGAGAGAGAGAGAGAGAGAGAGAGAGAGAGAGAGAAGGAACGAGAAAGAAAAGTGTGTGTATGTATGTGGGTGTGTGGGAGAGGTGGATCGTATGGTGGAAGGCTAGAAACGGAGGTTGGAAAACTAAATTTACTATGTGATACACTTAGAGCACATAGCGGGTTGGTCCCTCTGCACGAGCTACTCTTCTTTTTCTTTTCCTCCCTCAATCCTCCTCTTCCTTCTTCTCTTCTTCTTTTTCTTTTTGAGACACTTCCAAGACGTTAGGCGAAACTTTTCCACCGACTTTGGAATAACTCCAGAACTCACCTACACGAATATCCTTTCTATCTTCTTATCCGTGGAAATAGAGGGAGTAAGAAAGAAACAGAGAGAGAAAAAGAGAAAGAGAGAGAGAGAGAGAGAGAGAGAGAGATAGTTTTCCTCTTACTCTTCTTCCACGCTAGTGTACTCACTTCCTAACCGTACCTACAGGTGACGTCTCCTTCCTCTCCCACTTCGCGACATTTGATACCACGTATTTGCACGGACAGGAACGACGAATCCTACTTTATGTCTTTTTTGGTTATATTCTGTCTCTCTCTCTTTCTCTTCGCCCCCTCTCTTCTATCTATTTACAAACGCGTTTTCAATATCCTTCTTGTTTATATAATTTTTTTTTTTCATGTGCGTAATACTTAAACGCATAATATTCGTTCATAATGACGAACGGAAGGAGAACAAATTCAAGAGGAAGTGTGTCCGTGCTCGTGGAAAATCGTCATGGTGTCGTGAAGAAGGGGATTGTCGAAAGGAAGACCAGCCGTGTTACACGATTCTCCTTGTTCTATACATCCAACGTATGTACTATATATGTATGTATGTACGTAGCACAAAAGTGAGATTAACAGGATGTTTATTGAGTAGTTACGTGGCTGCTGCAATTAGTCGCAACTCAGCTTTAATGTCGTCGACGTCGTTATCGTCCTCACGTTCGTTTATTCTTCGACAATAATGTAAACGAAACTTACATAGAAGCGTCTAATAATTTTTATATGTGTCTATGATCTAATTTATGTAGATTATCAACATAATACTATTAAGTTTTGAGTTACTGAAATCGAAATATTTTCTGAGTAAGTTAGGAATTTTTAGCATTTTATAGATAAATAAAACAACAATAATAATAATAGTTTGCTTAACCAATAAGTATCTATTGTCAGAATTTTTAATAGTTTATATCAAAATAACAAACAATACTAGTACAGGAACAAAGTATATCTAACATTAGATTGGCTAATAAGTAATATCTTTGTTTATGATAATAAATATTCCTACTAATACTGTGTTTATTTAAATATAAAATACAGAAAATTTCAACACAACTTAATAGGCAATTCTATATAAACGACGTAAAAAAAAGAAAAAAGATGGAAGATATATATAATGGATATAATGTCGGCATATAAATCCAAATCAAATTGTAAACGCGAGTGATCAGCTTGTTTCTAACGATACTCAATCGCATCGTTTATTCGTTAATCACGAATACATCGAATCGCTTCGACAACACTTATGTAAATTCACATAGCTATTCGACTCTCTCGCTTGTTCATTTTATGGGTAGCATTTCGAATAGTTGAAACTCATCGATGTGATTAGCGTTAGACGATCCTCGTTTATGCCGGATTACGAGCGATACGATGTCGATTTCGAGGTCCTTCTCGTTTGAACGATGGCGAAACTTTTCTGTATCACGTACCTATAACGAGCCTTCGTATATTTTCGAGAGTTAGTATCTACGCATCGTTAGTATAAGATGAACGTATGTATTAATGTATGTGTGCGTGGATGTATGTGTGTAATATGAGGTCGAAGCGGTGAGTTAGCCGGGCGGATCGTAAAAATGGAAATAATAAAACTTTCGCAAAGCGTTGCTTTTGCGCTTTATGGCCGTCGGAGATAGTAGTGCGGGTGAAAAAGGGAAAAGAGTCGAGAAAGGAGAGGAGGGTAAAAGAGGGTGTTCGCGTAGCGACGATCCTAACGGTGACGACGGTGAAAGCAGAGAAAGAGGACCGGAGTCTCCATTGTGCGCGCGATTTTATTTGCTTATCCCTATATTTCGTTACGAGTCTACGAAAAGGGTAAATTGTAGTAGTAGCACAAGTAGCAGAGCAGCACCAGCAGCACCAGCAATAGTAATAGTAATAGTAGTAGTAGTAGTAGTAGATATAGTAAGTAATAGTAGTAGTAGCAGCGGTAGATATAGTAAGTAATAGTAGTAATAGTAGTAATAGTAATAATAATAGTAGTAATATTGATACCAGTATTCTGCTTAACATGTTTGCCTACTGAGTACGATTTCTACATGTGTACAATTGCCTACATGTACGATTTCTTTTTTTAAACAATATCGTATGACAAAAGAAAATAAATTTTCTTTGCAAAAATGGTTAAAATACGTGATTCTTTAGCTTAACTATATCTTTCGATAATTTCTGTAGATTAGATTTTGTTGATATTGAAGATAAATGAACGTAAGGAGATAGATGAAAATTTTATAGCTTATTCGATAAAGATAAATACTCGACATTAGACTCTCTTAATTAGACTTTTTTTAATAATGTTTACACGTCAGATTTTGTAGATTTCAAAGCCAAACAATATAATAAGATTGATGGAAATTCTTCAGCATTTAAATGGAGATGAATGATTGAAATTTGAAAGAAAAAGCAATTCTTCTTAATAAAGATTTGTAAAAATAACATGATTCTCTCTTTTAACTAAATTTTTTAGCAATATTTATAGGTCGGATATTTATATAAACGAAGGCAAATTCGTTGAAATTCTTTAGCAAAATTCGATAAAGATGACAGATCGAAATTTGTTCGTGCTTGGACCTGTGTCATACTCGTCTCCGCTCTTAGCTCGGCTATCTCCGTACGCACCCCCTCCCCGGTCCGTTCTATGTAGGGGCGGTGGCTGTCGGCGCGCGCCATACAATCTGACCCCTCTTCTGTATTGTGTTACAGCCGCCACCTTTGGGGGAGAAAACACCGGGGATAATGTTATGGGGCCACGTTTTATTGCCTGCCCTCTCTATTTGCAGACTGTTAGAGAGAAAAAGAGAGAGAGAGAGAGAGAGAGAGAGAGAGAGAGAAAGAAGAGATAGACAGACAGAAAAAGAGAGAGAGAGAGAGAGAGAGAGAGAGAGAGAGAGAGAAAGAAGAGATAGACAGACAGAAAAAGAGAGAGAGAGAGAGAGAGAGAGAGATAGGGTAGGTGGGAGGGGAGATTCGAACTTGCAACAAGAGAGCTTCAAAAAACAAACTACGGGGTCGAATCAGTGATCCACACGATAAGTAGCTATATATTTGCTTACTGGTTACTAGTACTTCTAATTCGACGGGCTCTCTAAATGCTTATCTATTTTCTTCCTTTTACATCGTATTGCTTTTTATAATACTTTGTAACTAACATCATATGTATTATCAAGGGAGTGAAACAGGATATCGTTATGATCATCGAAAAAAAATTAGTAATTTGAAATTTTTTTTGAAATTATAATTGAAATAGTTCATTATAGCATTCGTCATAGAATTTCTCTCTAACAATTTAAATGACTCACAATCAGTGTTAACTTCAAAATAACTACTATATCTTCGAGATATATTATGGCCAATCACTTTTTAATTATGAAAAAGATTTTAGAATCATTTTAATCGTTTTGAAATGATTAAAATATCCATAGGAATTTATATGATTCGTTCAAATAATTCTTGATTTACCAATTGAAAAGCAGCTCTACGAACGATACGATTACGATTACAGGCGGCATTAGGAAATACTCGTTTGTTCTCTTTCATAGTAATACCTCGAGAATTTCATAGGTTCTAACGCGTTGAGAATAAGGACTCGTTAGGTGTCGTGTGTCGTCCTGTTCGACGAACTGTCGCTGCCTCGGAAACATTATAGGGAAAAATTCAATCAGGAGTTACTGTCAGATCGAATTATGCGAGCCTAAGGTTTCGCGGAGTGCACAAAAAAGAGAAAGAAAGAGAGAGAGAGAGAGAGAGAGAGAGAGAGAGAGAGAGAGACAAAGCTCGCGTTTCTCGAATTTCACGGGTACATTCCATGTAGGCGGTGAATGGAAATGCACGACGACTGACAATGACTTCGACTATCGCTAGACTATATGTTGTCTATCAAGAGATAATACGTCGACCTAAGCGTCTATTATTTTTCCGTTTATCATAAATACACCGTGTCCACATTCTAATAAACACCATTGTGCGTATTTGTATATACATACATATATATATATATATATATATATATATATATATATATATATGTAGGTATGTATGTGTTGGAATCTCTTTTTAGAGCTTCGTTAAATCAAAACACGAGGGCTGATAAAAGAAGCTTATGGTAATCGACTTTTCGTCGTTTAGGTAAGAGGTATGCTTTGATTCGAGTGTGAGAAAAAAGTTACGCTCACCGTCTGACGCTAGAATAGAAAGAATGACAATGAGAAAGAAAAAGGCGGAGAGAGCAAGAGAGAAAGAAAGAAAAAGAAAGAGAGAAAAAGAGAAATAGATAGATAGAGAGAGAGAGAGAGAGAGAGAGAGAGAGAGAGAGAGAGAGAAAGAGAGAGAGGGAGAGAAAAAGAGAAAGAGAGAGAAAAAGAGAGAGGATTGAAGGGGATTACATACAACACAAAGATACAACAATAACGGTCTTTTAAGGGAAAAAGAACTCGTGGATAGCTTTTCGCCCACTCTAATTATAAGTCATCGATGTGTAGAACTCAGTCACTGTCACCGACTCGCCTCGTTTCCTTTTCTCCTTGAAGGAATTGGATCGTGATTTCGACGAGTCATCGTTTAGCAACTAAGGAAATTTTTCGTTCTTCCTTTTCTTATTCTTTTTCTTTTCATTTGAAAATCCATTAACTCGGAAGACAATTCTATTTGATCGTTGTAAGTATTCGATTTCGAATCGATTGCTATCTCGGATTATCCAACGATTGTATGATTGATACGTACAACAGTTTACAAATCGAAAATCGTCAACTATCTTTCCAAATCGATAGTTGACTTCTAAATAAAAGAAAGAACGAAAATCTCTTTCGGATTGCGAAGAAAATCGGTCCTTTTGATACCAAGCTCGAGACAGTCACGCGAAACTCGTGTTAGCGACTACCCAAGTGGCCTCCAAGTAGTCGTCGTTGTAGTCGTCATCGTCGTTCTTGCTCCAGGGGGTTCGACTACACGTGTCGTCCTTTCTTTCGTGTCTGACTTGGTCAGATAGAGAAAGAGAGAAAGAAAAAGAGAAATAGAGAGTGAGAGAGAGGGAGAAAGAGAGAGAGAGAAAGAGAGTCAGTGAGTTTATAAAACGAATATATATATATAGACAGTGGGTATTTAAGTAGTTACATATACTTATACACATATCTATATATATTGCAGGTGCGCCACGTCACTCACGAGACTTCGATTTGCGTGTTAATCGCTCATATGCGCGTGTTCCTGCTGTAAATCTCATGAGAAAGAGAGTGAGAGAAAGAGAAAGAAAGAAAGAAAGAGAGAGAGACCGAAATAGAAAGAGAAAGAAAAAAGTTCTTTCGGCGAACGTGCGAGGCGTCGAAGCGTGCCGTCGACGATTAACTTTAAAACGTCACGTTTTTCTTCATTTATCCACTATATAACTAAATTCGAATCGCATCGGTAATATTTCTTCTCTGATATCAGACTTCAGAAATCTTCTCACCTCGCTAGATAGAAAGAAGAGAAAGAGAGATAGATAGATAGATAGATAGATTGATAAATAGATAGATAGATAGAGCAAAAGAGAGAGAGAAAGAGAGAGAGAGAGAGAGAGACATATTTTTCACGAGAATTATGATTGAGACGGAATAACAAGTAGTCGTTCTTGTAGGATGTTTGAACGAAAATCGTAGAAATATCGAGAAAAACGATTAATTATTCTATTGATCCGGTTCAATATCAAACGATTTAGGTATAGCTCGAAACAATGCGTATTGTCTAACGTTCTTTGAATTCATCGTTTCGGTCGAACGTAAATCAAAAGATTTGCGATCGATTTAACAAAAGTTGCTAAAGTTTAAGAGAATAATGTTTATACTTCTATATTAATTTTTATTATTGGCATTCAATGATATTGAAAGTGATTTCGACGGAGTATAACTTTGTTTGTGTTTTTGTTGTTTTGTTTTCTTTTTTTTTCAAGCGTGTCGCGAAGCGAGGTCAACACCGTCGACATTGTGGAGAGCTGGTTAAGAAGCTTTGCCACCGAGAGAATCTCATTAGTCCGAATGTTGGAAACCGAACGTGCGAACTCTGATGACAGCACGTTTGACCATACTAAATAGTATTAGACGAAGTAAGTCACGAAAGAAAATGTTTAGAAAAGTACCGTTCGGGTGTTTATTGGAAAAATAGGATTCGCAGCATTATTACAAATTGTCGTTTCTATTACGCGTTGAAATAACGAATGAAAATAAGGAAGAAAAAACATCAATATAAAAATTTCTATAGAATATTTATAGGAAATCGAATAATTATATTCGTCGTCGCTTAAGGAAGAAGATCGTCATTTCTATGAACGACTCTAAGTGTAGCTACCTTTTTTCGGCGTCGCTTGGGCCACATGAATTAATCGAAAGCAGATTGTCTCGTCAAAAGCTTGACAGCCGGTTTCTCGTTTGTCAGAAGGAGAGTTCGAGGGCGCACGTTACCGGGGTGTATCACATACATACATACATAGATACATACATACATACATACATACATACATACATACATACATACATATATATATATATATATATATATATATATATATATATATATATACATATGGAAACGAAAGGGCCATCGGTTTACTAAGGAAGGATCGTTCTTTCGTCTCGGCGGAATTCTCATAGAATTCCTAATCCGTGCCGAGTTCTAAACGGTTGCCAATCATTTCCGGTTCTCGGATTAGTCTCGCGCGAAAAGTCGAATCCCTTTGCCGTCTTGCTGGTACGTTAACAGAGAAAGAGAGAGAGAGAGAGAGAGAGAATGAGAAAGAAGAGCATTGGGTCGACGACGACAATGTGTTCCCGAGGCCCAAATGTTGGCTTCATAAGCGGATTACAAACGACTGCTACACGCGCTGAAAAACGATATTTGCGTGAGGAAAGAGCCCGCTCTTTTGCACGCTATTTATTGTTGAAAAGTAGATAGGTACGTCACTGAGAGGGCTGACATTGGTCGCATTAGAATTAAATCGACACTTAATGTCCCTCAAAAACTCGAACATAGAGACGACATGTTATCAGATAAAAACTCAATCCTTCTTTTTCATTTTCCTTATTGGATAACTTTGAACGTAATTAATACGTGTCACTGTGATAAACAAATAGCTACATATGAGAGAGAGAGAGAGAGAGAGAGAGAGAGGGAAAAAGGAAAAAAAGAAAAATGAGAAAAATAAAAGTTAAAGTGAGCGAGTGAAAATGCATTTCAATCGGCTATCGATCTCGAAAATCGTCGACGATGCCTCCCCGAGCGTGTCCGTCGGCAATTACTACTCAACGTTACTACTCCTAATTGCCCTTCATTAATTCTTTATCCGACAGCGTGAGGGAGTAAGACACCGTATACACACATCGGCGATTAGCCGCGTGAGGTTAACCGCGAACTGATAACGCTGTAGCCGTGTATCATTAGAGACACATAAGAACGCGCCGCGAGTGTGTGATACAATTGTAGTACTTCACGTTCTCCAGTTCTCTCTCTTTCTCTCGTTCTATTTTTACGTTTTGTTTCTCTCTCTTTCTTTCTCTCTCTCTCTCTCTCTCTCTCTCTCTCTCTCTCTCTCTCTCTCTCTTCCTCTATCTCTGTTTGTCTCTCTCCTTTCGATCGCACGTTTTTAAAGTGAGTTTTCATACGTCGAGGCAGACTCCATACATCTCGTTTAAATATTCAATAACAAGCGTTTTGAATTTTTCAAGAGTTGTAAAAGATATTAGATAAATGTGTCGTTTAATTGATGATAACAAAGAGAAAATATTGAGGACTGTTATGAATTCGGACTAATTTCTTTTTGTCGTCATAATAAAATTATTATCTTTTGAAAAACCTTCTTTTTCATGAAAAAAAAAAAAGTAGAATAAAATTGTCTTGAGTCAAAGAACATAATGGCTGACCAAATGATCACCATTCCCCTATCATTGTATATTAAAACACGACGCTTACCAAAGTGTTACTACTCGCTTACTTTTTGTCAGGGTTCGATAGTTAAAGTAGAAGCCGGCGAACTTCTTATCGCAAATTGCTTTCCTGGTGTCAACTCGACAAGGACACAGATTATTGATTGCCGTGACGTGACTTTCGAAATTTTCAAACGCCAAGTGGTCATTGATCTTATCCTGCCGTCCAACTCGATACGCTCGAAGCAGGTATATAAATAAACTCGTATCTCTGTTGGTATAACGGACGGCGTATCATAGAGAACACCGTACAAACTCCATCTTTCTTAGGTGAATCGTTTAAGTTAATGATAGGTCGCGAAATGAACGACAGAAAGAAAAAAGGACAACTCTGTGTAGGTTGACGAAATCAAAAATAATTGGAATAATTTCGCAAAGAATATCTCGATTCTCTCTTTCTAATGACCCAGCATTAAAAAAAAGTCGAATAATACTATTAATCGTATTCCGAATGTTTGACGAAATTTAAAAATCGTCGGTTCATCGAGGAAAAATCGACAGAGGACTAAGATCATTTAGTACTTGGCGCCGAAGGGATCAAACGTCGTTGTTTCGAGGTAAGAAAAGATTTTGAGAAAGAGCAATAGCGACAACACTAGCAGGTAGAGAGAAGAGATGAATGAAACAAATGAGGGTAACATAATTAAAGCGCTCGAGTGCCGAGTTCCAATTTGGGACCATTAGAATCCCTAAACGTTGTCGGACAAGGGGTCCCATCGGTGGAAGCCTTTATCTCTCGGGAAATATCTGATTGTGAAGAAGGCGAGAACCTTCTTTGCTTTCTTCTATTTCTTTTTCTCTTTCTCTTTTTATCTTTCTATTTCTTTCGTAGGAGCCGGCTACGAAGCGACGAACGACGGCGATCCCACCAACTGGAACATCCGGTTGGGCAGGACTGCCCCATAAATGTCCTTGGCACCTTCGTGAAAGCCTATTCGAATGGTGATCATGATATAGATACGCGTGGAATCGTGAAATTAATTCTCTTGTTGTCATTCGATTTTTTAGACGATCGTCTGTTTACTTTCTTTTTTTTATTTCATCTAAGTTAGAATTCTAAATAGATTCAACGAATATTTTCGTTCATAAAAGAATCAATCTAATATCGGAAGTAATATCCTTACCATTGGAAGTGACTGAAGCACCATCATGATGACTGGCGTCGCTATCCTCATCGAGATTGCTATTGCTCAAGGATGACTTGGACTGATGTCGAACGCTGAGATCCCTAGGAGTCGAAGGTGGACTTCCAGGTGGTTCTTGTGCCGGCAGACTCGATGGGTGTACCTTGCTCGAAGCACTCGCAAGGATATCGGTGATCATGAACCTCGATCTTTGAGGCATCGTCGTAGAGGCGTTACCTCGTGGTAAACTGTTACTGTGATTATTGTTGTTATTATTATTGTTATTATGACTTTTATTTCTGGAATCAAGACCATTCGAAAGAAGCTCCATGCCTACTCCATTTCTATCGACGATATTGTCCAGGCTATGGGCTTCCAGGCCGGACATTCTACTGAGATTGAGACCGTTCCCGGCGACGGCGACGCCACTGAGAGCCGCCACGTGGTGGTTCTGATGATGGTGGACCGTCATTACGGTGGACGTCGGTGGTTCCTTCGGGCTACGGGCACCCGTTGGTGCCTCTGTCGCCACGCCAGGACTCGTCCGGTACCTGGGAGAAAGAATCTTGCCGATAATCGAAACGTTTGCTTTACCAGGAAGTCACGACCACCTTTTTAGCTATCAGCGAAATAGCTATATCGAAATTTTACGAATCTGTTTCGAAGAAACCTTTTTCTTTTTCACCGTTCACTGTATCCAATGTCTTGATCGCGTAATCCCAATTTCTTGAAACTCTTCGGGACCGCGACGATCTCGACGAACATTCCAAAATTAATCGGCGCCAATCGAACGATGATCTTCGATAGCAGAAGACAGGGTTAAGAAACTTTGTCTGATTGAGTAACACAATGATGGCATGAAAACGTCTTGATCCCAAAGAGTATATTAATTTTCAAAATGAATCCATCTAATCTTCCCGTAGAAGATAAATAAAATTGACGGTCGATAGATCATTTACATTGACACCGTATCAACGAGGAAAGTTATCAAATGAGTCCTCGTTATACCTTGCACTTCCTCCCGTACGTCAGCTCGATCGCTCCACCTCCGGCGGCTTGACCACCACCTTCGTCTCGAATGCAATTAAGGGGCCGCTCGGCTCGGCTCCTTGCTTAATTGCTAATTGCCCACTTAACATAATTGCCGCACGGAGTTGCACGCCCGCCGGCCATTTCCGCTTTCCTTTTCCTTCTCCTTTTCCTTATTCGCGCAATTATTAATTATGATTTTTATGTAAGAAACGTATCTCGCGATAAGATAGATCAAACTCGCTATCTCCTCTCATTTATTTACCAATTCAACAATTAAGCTTCTCTCGATTCCACGATTCGATAAGCTTCGATCAGATTCTCCGATCTTTTCTATGATCGGTTTTGCAATATTAAGCTCGACTCGTCACTTTTTAACACTGTTAGAAAGAACACTAATCAGATTCCAATCTTTAGATTTCGATCGTTTCGAAGACGCAATCACTTTCTCGAGCGGATCTCTTACATTTTTATATCGTTGATTGTTATCTTTCGAAGCACATTCACCGGTCATCGAACTGGCACGATTATCATAGGTCCATTATTATCGAACGATGTCCTTTATTTTATTCACATGTACGCACGAAAATAGTCTTGTTTCATATTAAACACGTTTGAATCACTAGAATATATAAATATATCTTTATACATATATATATATACACATATGTATCTATAATAATTATCTTTATATCGGTTTACAGATTTCACGATTATGATTATGAAGAGGAGAAAAAAAGTTTGATTAAGTAGAAGAGGAAGAAGAAGATGAGAAGAAGAAGAAGAAGAATAACAACGAACGATATCGAATGACGAGGCGTACGTCGTATACATCGAGTTGCCTCGACTGGTCTGTCCAGACTGTCTTCGAGGCGCCTCCACTCATTCCTGGGCGGCCATATCGAGACTCTGGCACGCCCTGACTTCACCCCACCACAAATTTTTATCGACCAATCGAATGGTATGACGTTAAGTAGCCAGCCAATCGGCGTCAGAGCAACCTCGGCGCCTCTGCTACGTGCCGCGGCTACGCCCAAGTAATTTGAAATGTGTTTCAGCGGTAATTCGATATAAAATTGTAGTTAATATCTTTCATTATAGTTCTGTGGGAAGGGGGGAGGAAGTATTGAGGAGGCAGCGGCGCTCTCCTCGTGCGTCCGTGAACGAAATAGAAGAGTGGGGAGTGATAGAGTGATGTGAAGAGAGTGGGGGGAGGTGGCTGGGACCACGGGATGAGGGGTGGGAGCTGCTCGACGCGAGTTTCTCCCACTTCTTCGGCAGCTTCTCTTCGAGATGGGTTACCGAGTAGTCCAAACGGGAGGAGAAGAGAAAGGGAGAGAGAGAGAAAGGGAGAGAGAGAGAGAGAGAGAGAAAGAGAGAGAGAGAGAGAGAGAGAGAGAGAGCTAGAGCGAAAGAGAGTGAGAGGCTAGGGACCACCTGGAAGGGGGTTGAAGAGAGCCATCGAGAACCAGAGAAGAAAAGGGTGGGAAATCGAGAGAAGGGTGCTAGCCTAGCTCGGAGTTACCCGGCGAATTTACGAATTCATGAGACCATCGAAGGAAGAGAGAGAGAGAAAGAGAGACGGACAGAGACAGAGGCCACTCCCGTCGAAGAACACTTTTTACGATGTGGTTTTCATGCCTTTCGTCGATCATTGAACGATCGCCCGATCGTAGAAACGATTTCGCGAGAAATAAAAGGCGACACGAGTGTTATACCGATTGTCTCTTATTGATCGAATCTCCGCGTACGATCTTTTTATTCGTTTTGTTAGTAACGATGTATCATTCCGTTACGAATTTACGACGTTAACGACGATGCGTTTGGAAATGCAACGAGCATTGGCAGTGAGTAAGACCACTTTTAAATCGAATTAGTTACGGTGGAGTTGAGAGGAATGGAAGAATTATCGAAATTAGAAGGGTGCCTGGTGACATCATTTCATTAAATGGGGTAGCCATCTCTTTGATCCGTACCTGCCGACTACGATGTCGCCCATATGGTACATCCGGTATCGAAGACCTTGATGACCAAATAATATTTTAAATATTATACATAGATACATATATATGTATATATCCATTCGTCATAGAGTACATCATTGATAAATTGATGTCGCCATAAACGAATGTATAAATGTACAATGTTCTACACACACACACACACACACACACACACACACACACTATAGGTATATATATATATATATATATATATATTATATGTAGGAATATTCCTGCAATTTCGCAAATTAGAAAAGGAAAAGATTAAAGGAGTCTCAGCGATATGAGCACGCATGCGTAACACAGTACTCTAATCGTTAACTCTGAACGAAATACGAGGATAAGACTCCCTTACACTATTCTCGCGTCTCGCATATCATAACATTTGCTATTCTTTCTCGAAGGTAAGAAATACTCATACGATCATTGCTCACACATGCATAGAGTATACATTTATACATTTATATATATATATATATATATATATATATATATATACACGTATGTATTTGTGTGTTCGCGAGTGCTTACAGTAAACGAAATATTGAATAAAACATGAGAGAGTTAGCCGTGAGTGTCGCGACTCGAAGGCGACGAAATGAAAAGTTAATGGCGTTAAAGAGCGCGCTTATCACTCGCCAATTAACTTCCAGCAGAGAAAAAGCCTCGGCACTTTGCTTCCACTTCCGTTTACACTTCCAACAAGTAGCAAACGCCACCTTCTCTCTTCGTTTACTTCTCTTTCTCTCTCTCTTTTTCTCTCTCTCGTACCAACGGGGTTGTTTCTCTCAGCGTGAGACGCGACTCAAATATATTAATATGAATGCGTGGTGTTAATATACGTAGAAGAAACGCATCAGCCCCCAGGATATTTCTCGTTTAAATATACATGAGAAGTCGCGCGAACCTCCCTCTTGCTAGAACGGTGCCGGCTGAGTCGAAGTGAAAAGTTAAAAGCGTTAAAACTGCCTCTTATCGAGTTGCCAATTAAGCCTCATGAATCGTAGAAGCTACTTCTTCTACGATGATACCCTTGTAAAGAGAAAGAAAGAAAAAAGAAAGGTGAGAAAAAAATAGATGGATTTTGTTCAAAAGAAATATTTATAGATATTTTTTTCTTTTCCTTTTGTATTTTTTGTTTTGTTTTGTCTATCTTTTTCATTTATTTTTTTATTATTTTGTCGTAATAGGAATTATTTACAAAGTACTTACAAGCACGTAACAACGTAACAGTTTTTAACATTAAGGATGTTTAAGAACGCATGCTTAGTGACAAAGACGAGTAATTCAAGATAATAGCATTGTTTCCACCTACCCTTTTATTTTGGCTGGCTTCCTGGAGTTTAGAGGGTTGCAGATAAAATGACAAATACCTGCCTGTTTTCTTTGGTATCCTTTACAAATGTTGCAATGGAATGACCGGAGTCGTGTATCGAATACCAGCCGATCCTGTGTTTTGTATGTATCTACGTCAAAGACTGCTCTTGTAATCATATTACAACGAACGATGTGAGAAAGGTTTATACTCGAACACGTTTTTTTGATGGCTTCTATTTTCAAATTACAATGGAAAATGTTCGTTTCATTTTTCTTCCCTTATTTATTGTCATTATCATCGATTATCAAAATTAAGATTACTAACTATTAAATTAATTCAACTTTCCATAAAATTTCGTAGCACCCTTCGTTCGCATTATATCCATGAAATCATTAACGAAATCATTCGTTACACCATGTAACTTATCGCGAAAAGACGTAAAAAATTTAGTTGGAAGCGTGCTGTTGCCTGGCAGCTGCTACAAAACGAAAGGAAAGCATACCGTAGAGGTCGACATACGATAAAAGTCGTGGAATTAACGATCCCTTAAAACGCTCGTAAAATTTCTGAAGATAAGGATCCACCTTCGACTCACCTCTTTCGTTGTGGCTGCCTCTATCGGCTTGTACGTAAGCTATAGGTACGCGTATAAATGTGTATACTTACGTAGCCATGGACGAACAAATTACACCTACACAAAGAATACCTTTCTTGATACTTACGAGTGCTTTCCAAAAACGTGACTTTTAGTAGGTGTACACATACATAAAGAAAAATAGTATCATGTCTTATAAGTACGTATTTATCTATGTGTTTGTACATAAGAATAGAAAGAGAAAGAGAGGGAAAGAGAATGTACACAGAAAGATGGAGATAGACCAACACATAATCACACGTATACACAGTAATAGTATAGTTACACGCGTACAAGAAGCTACCGTGTGCGATTCGCCGTGTGTACCGGTAAAACGAGCGTGAGCAAACATGTTGAACGAGGTGTACACGCGCGAATAATAAGTACGCTTGTGTGTAAGTGGGCCTTGCTCGTTGTAGTAGGTAGGTAGGTAGGTACGGACCTCATACCGTGTCCAATGCATATTCATACGGTCATACATTATAGCGCACAGTGCACGGCCCGCAGTCCGGGGCTCTGATCTTAGATTAAGGTAAACGCCGGTTAAGTTAACGGCTAAACTTCCATAAGTCGAAAGACGTTCGCATGCGCATCATGGTGCAACGCAAAGATGCGCTTCTTCTTTATCTTTCTTGTTCTCTCTCTCTCTCTCTCTCTTCTTTTTTATTCTCTTTTTCTTTTTTATCATCATTCTCTTCCATCCGTTCACTCTTCCATTTTATTATCCACTTTCGTCGCAGTGAACTTACGTATTATATAGATAGATATGTATATATACACAGAAGTATATATGTACAAATACATAAGTATACGTTTTAGTCCGCTTAGTAACCCGATTCGATCTCATAACGTTTCGTTGTTTGATTAAGCGCTCGTTAAGCTTGAGATGTTAGCTTAGAAATTTCTTAGTACATGTTCGAAAAAAAGAAAAAAAGGAAAAAGAAAAGAAAAAAGAAAAAGAATTGAAAAGATCGATTAGATCGAATTTAATTGGCTTTTTGATGGATCTTGATCAAACAGAAATGATTCCAATGCCTCAAGCATAAATACGATTTGTTAATATCCTTTACTTTTATGCTCGTTATGGAGGGATTCACGTAAGATACTTGACTTTTCACGGAGGGAAGAAGCGGACACGGGAAGTTAATTAAGTCAAACATAAAGGAACCGCTTAATAAACGCGAGTACGCGAGAAACAAGAGAAGCGGACGTTGCCTAAAGCGAGTGCCTTGCTAAATCGCCGATTCATCATCACCGATTTCGAAAGGTATTCGTTACTTTTCTGCTCGCATGAATTACAAGAACGTCGAGTTATTCTGCAACTAATGTAATTACGTTTTATATACCTACGTATGTTCAGGAAATCTTATTAGTTAAACTTATTACCTATCGAGTGGATTGTAGTGAGTAGCAGGATATTAGGTAAATTGAGAAGTGTTTGAGTAAGAATATATCCAAGACGAATGAAATATACAAAAGATAGAAAAAGAAAAAGAAATATTAATAAGAGTAATAGAACTACTACTACCACTATTACTAGTACTACTACTACTACTACTACTACTACTACTACTACTACTACTACTAATAATAATAATAATAATAATAATAATAATAATAATAATAATAATAATAATAATCGAGTAAAAGATATGAGTCTGAATGAATTGAGTGAAATTGAATCGGCAGTAGTTAAAAAGCGACAAAAAGAGTGATTAGGAACGTTTCCTTCCTGTCTTTAACGATTTAGCCACCCTCGAAGGAAATCCCTGCCCGATAAATTTAATATCGATTCGTAGTAGGAAACTAAAAAAGACTTTTACGAGTCATCGTGAAAGCATTTTACGAAATTGTAGGTTTGTTCTGGGGAGTTGGGGTTAAGCTATTTTCCATACTCCTTCATCTGCTTTATACCCGCAATCGTTAGACAGAGCTAACGCGGGAAAGGAAAGAAAAAGCATTTCTACCTAACGGTACTAGTTTTCTATACCAATTAAGATAATATTTGCATTCGAGGGAGAGTTAAGGGTGAAAGGGATGTAGGGGGTCGTGATTTCCTGCAGGTGTTATAATCGTCCGGAGTGTAACAAGCAAACTTTCGTTTCAAAGTGTAAGCGTACATGTGTTCGTGCGTTTATATGTGTATCGTACGAGTCACGCGTGCACGCTTTGCTCGTGTTCTTTTCTATCCGTTTAAATGAATTTACTTAAATAAATGGACGTATGATTGATTGATACTTAAAGAAAGGAAAGGATTAGAGGATTTCTTAAAGCTCGTCCATTAAATTATTTTCTTTAGCAAAATATTCTCTCGATAGAGGTAATATACTTTATTCTTATTCTCTAGGAAACAATCGTTTTTTTCATTTTATAATTTAAGTCTTTCGATGATCTTCGAATAAATTTGAATTATTATATATTATTGTGATTAATTTCTGAATAAGTGTCGTATCATCGTAATAAATTTTTTAGCTAAAACATTTACCTACTTATGAATCAACCTAATATTCGAATGACCGAAAACACGCAAGAAAGTTTTATCTTCGATAGTTCCTAAGAGTTTTTACATACATGCGTTAAAAGAGGCATCAGAAAAATAGTGGGGAGAAAAGCACGCGAATACAAATGGCACATATGACACATCGAGGGGGTCCGTTTACGCGTTAGTATTACGCGGGTGCTCGGTAGAGGGTCGTTGCCGAGTGGCGAGAATTAGCCTGGTAAAGAGGAAACGGGAGAAGGAGAGAAAGAGAGAGAGAGAGAGAGAGAGAGAGAGAGAAAAGGCAAAGAGGGGTCTTTACGTTACCGCTATTAGATCTTTCTCATGCTGATAAAACTGTATAATGGACTTAATTGCTTTGCGACTCGTAGCGTGGCTACATTTTTCGTTCCTCTCTTTATTTTCATGCCTCCCGATCACCGTGTGTAGCCGGTCGCCTTATCTCGATGACGTATCTGCCATTTTTTTTCGTCCACCTTTCGGTGGTTCCACCCCTACTCTTATTTCTTCTCGTTCAGTAATGTAGACAGGTAATAGCTTTAGGTACTTCAAAGCTCTAGTTTTCATTATTCTCTTAGACGTCTTCCTTTTAGTTGTGTATATAGGTTGTAAAATAATCGGGTGATATAACTGATTTATTCATAACAATTAAGAATAGAGGAAAATTACCAAAGTCAAAACTTCTCTATTTGTGTGAGACCACCAACTTATTTTGTCGAACATTAGCAAGTTTAACGTTGATTTTTATTTTTGTAATTTCGGAAATTGTTTCAACATGTCTTCTTCTATATGACTTTATTTTTAAATTAGTAATTATTCTTTCGTAATTTTCACTTTTTGTAGAAATAAAATAGAAGTAAAAACTTCTCGTTTTTTCTTTTAACTGTTTCTGAAAGGTAATAAAAAAAAACGACATGTTTCGAAAACATTTCTCTTTCTCAAAGTCAGATCCCACGCGTTTTAAAATCGGAACATTTTTCATCGAATATTTTGATGGGATTAAACTATTCCCATTAAGTTTTAGATCATAGATGATAGTAAACGATAAGAGAAATAAAAAATCGTGGTTTCATGAATCAATGGCAAGGGCGATAGAAACAATGAAAAGAAAAAGGGATGGAAAAAAGCTACTGAAACGTTTAAAGTTCCTAAAACAATTTTAATACGTTTACTCAGTAAAAAATACGGAAAAAGAGATAAATATATTTGCAGCGTTTTTAAACGAAATTAACAGTTTTGAAATTTAGTTTTATACACAATTTCCTAAGTATATTTATACTTTGAAATAAACCCATTTAAATAAATTATAATAAATATGTGTTCACATGTACCATGTTATTGCATAAATAAGGTCTGTTTTATATAAAAAAAAAAACAAGACATTTTTATCAGACAAATTTGATTTGCGAGAAATAGGGGGTTGTCCAATTTTGGAACACTTAATTAACCATCATTTTTGACATTTCTTTGTAAATTCAAAAACTTTTAAATTATTACTTCTTTTAAATTCGAAATGCTTTTCATTGTATTCTTTTTCTTTTTACATGAATTCCATCTAAATGGTTATATCAAAGAATCAAAGAATCTTTCACCGTTAAAAATTTATTTTAACGTTAATATTAAGAAAATTATACTAATATATAATAAAAGCCAAATTGGGGATCTGATTTTTTTGATCATTTTCCTCTATAATTTTACAATTCGGTTGTTTTTTGTTACATCATTATGTCGAGCTCTATACATATATACAAAATTTTAAAAACATTTGTGGATTCTCTTAACGACTTTTCAACATTATATCATTTTTGTTTACATTATTCGTTTCACTTTCGTATGATTTACTTATTTGAAATACCTACGTGAGACCAACGAACGAACACAGATCGCATTCGTAGCATCAGTAGCTGCCAATCGGAAAAGTTCAAGATATTCTTCCCTTCTTGTCTGAATCGAAGGCAGCAATTTGCATGTTGTGTACCGATGTTGGGAGCCGATGGCGTTCAGGATTTCTTTTCGAAACTACTTACAATACAGATCGACTTGCAATGCTCAAGGTCGTGGGAGTCAATGCCAGGTGTGCGCGCGTGAATGTTGCTGTTGAAGATAAATGTATAGTACTTTCCTCTCATCCTCCTTTCCTTGATATTGCAGCTTAGAACCGACCCGAATCAAATCCAGCTATGTTCGTAGGTACCTGCTTGAACTTCTTCGGTGATGTAGCTAATTGCTGAGAAACCTGGTTTCTCTCTCTCTCTCTCTCTCTCTCTCTCTCTCTCTTTCTCTCTCTCTCTCTCTCTCTCTCTCTCTCTCTCTCTCTCTTTCTCTCTCTCTCTCTCTCTCTATTTCTCTTCTTGAAAAGCCATGATACGCTGTTACGTGCATGTATTTCGCAAGTGCTCGTTTTGCTGTGAGTTTAGCTAGCGACCAGTAAGTAGAAGCAAAGTTTTGGTATTAACTCGAGCCGTTTGAAACTGAGGAAACTGACTCCTCTAGGAGTTTCTTCTTCAATCTCCCTCTTTCTTCTCTCTCTCTCTCTCTCTCTCTATATATATATATATATATATATATATATATATATATATATATATATATATAATATATAATATATAATATATATATATATATACACTTCTTATCACTTTCCCTGTCTCGTGTACGCCTGTGTGTACGTATAGCCCCATGGTTGTCCACCAAATGAACTCCTACGTCTTCTTGGAACGACTCATTAGCATAGAAATAGCAGTAAACTCGTGGCTAGCTTACCGAGCTAACAGCGTGTAAAATAACCGCTAAGTTGTCAAGACAATGCTTCTACCAGAAGCAAAGGTACCAAACGCGGTAACAACGAAGAAGCGTGCAAGTCCGAAGTCTAAATAGTGCTACGGGCTAAGTCCCTCGCGAATTACTTCCTTTCCGTCGCGCCATTGTGCCACGACGAAGCGAAACGTCATCCAACTTCCGTTCTTCTTGTATCTCTCTGTTTTCCTCTTACTTTTTCCACTTTCTTGCATGTGTTTCTCTTTCTCTTTTTTCTTTTTATTTACTTTATATGAGTTATTGGAATGATAATATATTCTGTATTAATCTACTAATTAAAATAAAAATTTAATGTTATTTAATTTAATTTAATTAAAACTAATGAATAATTTATATTTATATTAAAATAAAAAATCTCTTCTTATTTGTTATTATGAACAAAATGAGTTGAATGTAAAGTATTGAAAACTCGTAAACAAAAAGATATTTTTTAAGTTGCCGACTTCGCAGTCCCAACGAAGAAGGCTAGGATAGACGATCTTGTCACGCGATCTCCTTGTTAAAAGCGTTATACGCTGTTCAAAAGCGACTTAATGCCGGGAGCTAGAGCGCGTACAGTGGGTGTGATGAAAAAGTACTAGCGTTTGACCGTGATTTATTGGCCTCTTGAATTTTCTCTGTACCGCTAATCGACGTCTTCAATTTTATCGTGAGAAATTCCAACTTCGTGAACCCGAATTATAGAAATTCATGATATTACACAAATATTATAAAAGAAAGAAGAAGTTTCAAAAGTTTCTTGATAATTTTTAATATCAGAATGACTACGTCAACGTCGTTACGAAAAAGCACGCAGCTTCGATCTTTCCTAATAGTGTATGTTTAGATATAAGAAGCGATTTAAAAGTCAAGATTGTGGATAAGTTTTGTGTGTTCCGATTTACGAACACGATTTATACAACAGAACAGAACGAAAATTCCATCGGCCTGGCCAGTAGGACCGCTCTTAATGATAACCTAAAACTACTGGTCGATAACAATCTCACAGGAAGTCGTAAGGTGCGTTTTACCGTCGACGGTAAGGAAAAATAAAAGAAACATGGCGAAATATTAACCGCTCGATGGAGGTCATCGCGTGTACTCGACAAGCAAAGAGTAAAGAGCGAAAGAAATAGAAATAGAAAGAGAGAGAGAGAGAGAGGGAGAGAAGAAGACGAAAGAGAAAAAGATCGAGACCAAGAGCCATGATAAAAAACAATTCTTAATTGCAAATGGGATAATTTCTGGCCTTTTTTAACGTCAACGGACCATCTAACGTCTAACGTTTCAAAAAGGTTCCGTCGAACCTCGTTGTTGTCGAGAAGATCATCTTCTTCCCTCTTTCTCTCTCTCTCTTTCTCTCTCTCTCTCTCTCTCTCTCTCTCTCTCGCTCTCTCTTTCTCTCTCTCTCTCTCTCTTTTACTTTTTCCAGAGTGAGCGTTTCCCTTTGGTCGACACCTACAACATCGAAGCACCTCTTTTTTCTCCTTTGCGAAACGCAATTAAACCAATTACCGCGACCAACGAAGAAATGAACGTGCGGGAGTTACGTAAAGTAATTGGACGAAGACGGCTTGAGGTTCGTACACTTGTATATTCTATGTATACATACATAGATAGGCTATTCCGCATCTTTCTCTTTCTTCTTTCTTTGTACATGCTCGCGGATTTCCTAAAACGATAATTAACGAGTTATTAAGCGCCGGCTATTCCGCATACGACGATGCCTCTCTTCTACTCGTCATTATCCGCGCGTTTCACACGAGCCTCCGGGTGAAATCTTCGAGACGATCCATCAAAGATAGGAAAAGCGTGTGTAGGTAGTACTAGAGTTCGTCCTCGTCGGCTCACGTAATTCTCCTTTCGAGAGCGCACGCGTGAGATTCCAGTATGCGACGATGAAAAATATGACAACGGGACGATCGTTCACGTTTGTCTATATTTATTTTTTATCTTTTTTTCTTCCTCTTTTACTCCTCACATGGTCGAGCTTTTAAAGACAGGATGCAATTATATTCGGTCTTAAGTGTTATCGTTAAAGGAAAAACGCGCTCGCCTAACCTCTCTCAGCTGTTTCCTATCTCCTCTTTATATCGTCCTTTGAATCTTGATGGATAATTATTGAAAAGAGCAATTTGTATGTTTCCATTAGTATCGTAAAATTTCTTATTCCTTCTTCTCCTTCTCATTCTCCTTCAATTCTCTTCGTTTTGATACTAGCTCGATTCGCAAAGTTTTACGAACTAACCGTCTTCCTCTTTTGATAGTTTAGTCGGCTTTCATTTTATAGTTGAGAACCGCTAAGAGGCCTTCGTAATTAGTTTTATGAAGTTCGCCACGTATCTGAACGATAATTCTCAGATAAGGTAGTTACATTACGTACATATGTACGTAAGTACTAAGTACATAGAACATAGCAGGTGAATGTAGGTACATACACGATGCCGAGGCTACCGCTCGCACGTGAAAGCGCCCATTAGCCGGTTTTACTTTTCTACGATTCTGTCGCGGCTTAACAAAACGTCGTTATTTTTTACGGCGCCCCGCGTTTTCCAAACAAATTGACGCCGGCCTACGATATCCTCGAAGATTCTTTATTAATTAGCTTAATGAGCATTCCCAACGTCTATGTATATACCTACCTAAATAACATTTTCGTTGCTCCGCAAAAAAGAAACGAGTCGGTCGTGTAAACCAAAAAAAAGGAAAATACAAAGAATAATTCTAACATCGAAATCGAATTTCGCTACTTTGCTTGTCCCTTATTAAGAAAAGTTCTATGAAGGGTCTACTTTGATTTCTTTAGTAGTTTTTATTAAACATACATAAATCTTCGAACTCGCGTTTCGAGAGTTGAGAGATGCCTGTAGGAGTCTAATATCATCCCGTCTCTTTCTCAGGAGATGCTGGAGAACCGCGTGATTGCACGTCTACGGCTGGACCATGATGGCCGCTCTGAGCACGGCTATTGGTCGATGGGTAATCACACGGTCCCCCCTCTTTCTTCTCTTCTCTTTCTTTCTCTCTTTCATTCTTTCTTTCTCTTTCCCAACGTTCCCGAGATACCTACCGCCAATCTGTGTATGTGCCTTTGTGTATGTGCGTGTGCTAAACCCCGGTACTGTCATTACCTACTCATTTTTTGTTTCAGCGGCATTTAATTTGAATCGCCTCCCCTCCTACTCGGCCCTCGTCGTTCAACCGGAATCATCCCTTACCTCATGGAAAGACAGCTCGCTCGACTTCTCCAACAACAACACCCTACCAGCATCATTCTCTCTCTCTCTCTCTCTCTCTCTCTCTCTCTCCCTCTCTCTCTCTCTCCCCCTCTATCCTTCCCTTTCGTTGGTCAAGAATCGCAATTTCTTTTTTATCATCAGTTTCTCCATAAATCTTTTGCCAGACTTCCATATCACATGACATATGTATTTAATTATCAGGATTAAATTAACCGAATCGACCGTTCTATCATTACGATGCTGCAAATTGTCTTAACGATACCTTGATCGATTTCCATTCTTTGATCAAGTACATTTTTATATACCTTACTTGAGCACGAAATACGAAATACGTGCCGATCGAATGGATAGAGAAAGCCGCGATCCGAATTGGGATAACGAGTAGGACCGGTAAGAACGTGCGATTCTCTCGAAGATGTTTTTTTTCTTTATTACCCTCTTGGTCGATTTCGAGATGAAGCTCTATGCGTTCCTACATTTTGAATGAACGGCTCCCTGGGGGCACCATGGAGTAGTTTCGATCCTTGTGAGAGGTGTAGAAAAAAAACAAAGGTATGTGTGTGTATGTAAATATATGCATACACATGACCTACATAAGTATAAGCTACTATATTGAGAAGAAATCTTTTGGTCAATGAAGTGAGGAGAAGAGGCGAGGAAAAGGGGAGGAAAAGGACGACTGAAAGAACCGACTGAAATCTCTGAATGAGTGTAATCTTAAGCACCGAAGGGGTAGCTGAAAAAAAAATAAAAAAGAGAGACAAAGCATATTTTCTCTTTCTCTCTTTCTCTTTATCTCCTCTCTCTCTCTCTCTCTCTCTCTCTCTCTCTCTCTCTCTCTCTCTGTCTCTCTCTCTCTCTCTCTCTCTCTCTCAACTATCTATCTATCTATCTATTTCTTTCACACTTAAGATGAAAAAGAAAAAAAAGACAAAAGGTGGATCGTGATGAAAGGTACACACACATCTGAACGTATACGTGCTCTTCCTACACTCATAGATATCTACACGTACGTGTAGGAGAGAGAAGAGAGAAGAGAGAAGAGAGAAGAGAGAAGAGAGAAGAGAAAGAGAGAGAGAGAGAGAGAGAAAACTACGCGCTATGGAACGGTACGAAATTATAAGAAATGAAATGACACACCCGCCGAGGATTATCTCTCGAAAACGACTTATTAAGGCTCCGGTGCTTCGAAGATGCGTCCGAACTATCTTCCATCCTTCTTAGTGTTAGGTGAATTTGTATGTACGTATATACCTATGTAGGAGCTGTGTGGAATTACGAACGGGAAACGTTGCATCTTTCTTTCTCTCTTTCTCTTTTTCTCTCTTCTCCCCTTTTACGTCGAGTCGTCCGACGTCGACGACGACGTGGAATGTCTCTCTGCGAAGAGAGAACACGAAGAACGCTACACGAATGATATATAATTTCAATGATCAATCGTATGAACGTCGTTTAATTTTTATAATGATCCGCGCCGCTTCTATATATCCTCTATGGGAAGAACTCGTTCGATGAACGGCGTGTATCACTCAGGAACGACCAACGAAATAAAAGAAAAGTAAAAGAAAGTAAAAAGGAATATACTAAAAAAAAAGAATCGCGAAAAGGACGTAGGGCGAAGTTTGTGATCAGTACGGTTTCAATGTTTCAGAGTCATCAGCTCGGAGTATATGATTTAGGAACGTAAATATATATATATATATATATATATATATATATATATATATATACACACGAACATATATGTCTCTACATACATATATATAGTGTATATAATAACGATGATATTTGGGAAGAAATAAATTTAATAGAATTTTTTCTTAACACTTTTTCATATTGTTTATCAGTATTTTATTCGTTTTTGTATTTCAAAATGAAAAATATTTGATTCCGCATGATTTGCATCAAACGTCATGATTTTTCGTCGTAATCTCGAAAAAGTCAGCTGTTTTGGTAGTGGGTGTGATGTCCACTCTCCAGACGACGAGGACAAGGTCGAGGATGAGGATGTGCCCGGACAGGTCCTGTTCGACCAGACGGTTATCTAAACACGGAAATAATGACCAAGTCTTATCGTCTTCACGAAGGTGCTACAACTTCTAATTACATTCGTGAACCTTCTAGCCTTTTGCGTCGTTATCTTTTTCTCTTTCTTTTTCTTTTTCATTCGAAGTAAGCTCACACGTAACGTTTCGCAAAGAGAATCATCATAGTTACAATTTATGTTTTTTCCTTCCTGCAAGAAAAGACGGGCATGTTTGCAACAAAAGGAATAATATCTTAGCGATTAAAAGTATTACGTTTTATTACCGGAGATACCTACTAAATAGGAGACGAGAGGGGTGGCGATTCGAGTTCGTTCGCGTTGCACTGTTGCAGTAATTACGATGCACTGAATGCACCAGGGATCAAGATAATTTGATATAAAGAAGCGTAAACTCTAGAAGAAGAGAGCGGTAATCTCCGAGTCCCATTCGATTTAATACTCTTTGCGCGCTCGTTATATCGCGCACGAGTTGAATACCAAGAGCTGCCTCGACTTCATTTGCACCTGTTATCTTTCTTTTTTTTGTATAGTACAAACATACATCTCCCTCCCCCCTCTCTCTCTCTCTTTCTTTTTTTCTTTTCAAATTTCATATGTCTCCAATAGAATCTAGATAACATTGAATGAGAACGTAATTTCTCGTTAATAATATTCCATAGAATTGCTCGTATTTGTTCTTGTTTATTTTTTTTTCAGTTTGTCGTTAAAAGCTCGAAAAGGATAGAAAAAAAAAGAGATAAAAAGAGGGGGCACAAGGGCAGAGGAAACGGCAGCTTGCATCGTACACGAAAGGACACTACGTGCGTGAACGCATACGTGTTGGACATTCACATACGCTTAGCGAAACAATTAGGTGATTTTATCTCGGTGCACCACTGCTGCATTCTGTCCCCTTCGCGGTGAGCCCCAAGCAAACCGGAAGCTGCGGTGGGGTAGAGTATATCCCTCTCCCTTTCTCCCCTTTCTCCTTCTCCTCTACTCGACAGCAACACTTCCGGTGACGTTCATTAACGCTCGCTAGAGACCACAGCACGGATTTGTTAGCCCGTAATTGTTGCACAGTTAAATCCTTTCAAAATATACCAACATAATTTATTCATTTTTATCTCGCTTTCGACAACGTTCTCCGAACGCGCACATACAACTTACTCGCTTATTTGATAATAATTTCTGATATAGAGACCAGAGATAAGAAAAGAGTTCATTTAATCTTCACTGAGAGATACATTTAGACTTGATTCTTTAATACCACGCGTTTAAGAAGAACGACCTACTCACAAACACCTGCACAACACCTGTTACTTGCAATTGATAGGCGGTGAAATTCTTAAGACAGCTACAGGTAGTTCGTTTCGTCACCTAAATTACTGTTCTTTTCGAATCCTTTTTGGAAGAACAACAGAGAAAAAGGAGGAAAGAAGGAAAGTTCTTTGGAGGCTTAAGCGGTCGACGTCCGTGGTAATTTTCGGGTAGAAAGCAAAACCTTTCGAGAGTTTACCTGATACAACGAAGCCGCTCGTTTAAGAGACTTTTCATGCTGGTAATCGAGAAAATTGGTAAAGTACGGCTCGCGCGGAAATCCGCGGTAATAGCCGACGTGGCTCTGACAGCGGCCTGTTAATTTATCGACCAAAATAACAGGGGGCACCTTAACCGCAAATCACTTTTTAAATGTATCGTTTCGCCACCGAAACTTTTCCCTTCTTTCGTTTATACTTTGTCAGTACAGGTAATAGGTAACTACGTGAGAGTTCATTTCGAACAGTTTCGACCATATAATGATTGCATAAAGTAACTTATGCTTTCAAATTCGTTTTTCGAGATAACTAATTATTTGCACGATAAACGTAAAAATGATCGTGAAAAGTAGAACGTTGAGAAACAGAGGGAGAGAGAGAGAGAGAGAGAGAGAGAGAGAGAGAGAGAGAGAGAAACTTAAAATCGAAACATCGCTCGAAACGTTACCTCAATCGTTACCTCTAGCTACCTATCTATCTATCCATCTATTTATCAGAGGAAGATTTTTTATCCTTCTCTTATATAGCATTTCTATTTCCTACTAAATCGTGCCGGATATGACGTAACAGCTGAAAGATTTCGAGAAAGGAAGAGAAGAATCGGTGGACCAACTTGTTCGCAATGCCCATTAAAAAGAGATTTCTGAACGTTATACCCTTAGGCTTTGCGCTCTCTCTCTCTCTCTCTCTCTCTCTCTCTCTCTCTCCCACTCAAGGAGATCCACGTGAATGGAGCCGAGTATAATTGGATCCGTTGAGAAGGTACCGGCGGGCTCCTATATAACTATACTACGAGGATTTTCACTAATTTCGTCCAATTTTCAGAGACATTGTTTTTTTTGTCCCGTTCACCTTTAAGCAAAAGAAAAAGATGACCTCCAAACACTTTTGACGTAGTTCAACCTGCGGATTCCGAGATTGCTGGATGGCCATCATTGACAACACACCTACGATCCATCGTAGTTTTCAAAGGAATAAAAAGAAGATAATGAACCTATATAGAAGATAAAGGAAAAAAAACTTCATAGTGGCTCTTTCGGTGGCCTCCACGGTAGCGCCAATTTCTTTTCACAATTCATTTCATCTTGCATACCATCGTTAGTTGATCTCTACTTGTGAGCTATATATGTATATGTATATAGACAGAAATACATATATATAGATAGATAGATAGGAGAGAGAAATGGTATCTAAAAAATAAAAGAAAAGAAAATAACGTTAAAACGCTGGCGGTACCCCCCGTAGGGTCAAAAAACGCCACAGTCGGTCCTCTTTTCAACGAGGAATACGAGTCGACGTGAAAAGTGGATGATGCTCCTGTTCGTTAAAGAGAAAAAGAGGCAGAAGAAGAAGCAGAAGAAGAGAGAAAGAGAGAGAGAGAGAGAGAGAGAAGCATCACTCATAACAGATGGTTCGTACGGCTGAGGACGATAGCATAAGGTAAAAGGTGTCCCTCTGACTTCTCTGCAGGATGTTAAAGAAACGTATAGAGTTGGTGGAAAGGAGAGGGAAGAGGGGAGAGAGAGGGTGTACAAGAGGCCATTTTCATTCCGGCACTTTAATCGATGTCCAGAAAATTAGATTAGCGCACTTCATCGCCGCTACGTCGACGATGCGTACCCCGACGCGGAATATAATACTGACTAACGACTTTCGCCGGTGCGTTAAGCGCTTCCATTGTTCTCCCGCGGAAGTTCTCCGGTGAGCCGGAAACTCTCGCACCGGCCGCAGTCATTTTCACTGTCGTGAATGACAGAGCGTGTTCGTTAACGTCGATTATCGTTCCGACCGCTCGTATTCCTAGAAAATTATTGGAAAGCCGTGAAGGGAAAGGGAGAGAGGAAGAGAGAGAGAGAGAGAGAGAGAGAGAGAGAGAGAGAAAGAGAAGAGTAATCTCTTACATTCAGAAATTCGATTATAGGATCAATTGATGGATGAACGTGAATTACTTTTTAATTATTAAATATAAGAAAAGACATTTATCTTGTGAATAGTTTATAAATAGTTGTTTCATATTTTCCTACATACTATGACTGAACAATAGGTTAAAAAACGTCGTTGAAAGTTAGAGCGTAACGTTAAAGACACAGTCAATGTTAGTTTTATTCGTATTAATTATTGTCACTTTTCAATCGCGTACAATATCTAAATAATTTCTTTATTTTCCTAAACAATACGATATAACAGACAATTAAATTAAAATAAACGTTAAGAATCAGTGAAAAGTATGGTATACTGAAAGAGCATACATAGAACGGACACAACAGTCAATGTTATTTTTTCCTTTTTCTATAATTATTGTCATGTATCGATCGTTCATCATTTCTAAATAATTTCTTTTTTCCCAACATACTTACTATAACACAACAGACAGTTAAAAACAAGGTCGTTGAAAATCGTAGTGTGACAGGACAGAAGAGGGTAGAGTGAGAAAAAGTGTATGTATAGAAGAAACGCGACAGTTAAAGTTAGTTATTCTCGTACTATAATTATTGTTATTCATCAATTACGCGTCGTTTCCAAAGAACTTCTTTATTTTCTATAACACTACAATACGACATATGGTTAAAAGTACGTCGTTGAAAATCGAAATGTAACGTTAAAGAAGAGGATAGTATAGGAGAAGGAGGATATATATATATAGGACACATGACATATAAAGTCAGTTATCCTCGAGTTATAATTATTGTCACGTATAGATCCGACATAGTTTTCAAATAATTTCTTTGTTTTTCAAAAGACTACGACACAACAGACGGTTAGAAAAATATCGTTGAAAATCGGAGAAAAGGTAAGCGATGGGGAAAGAAAGGGTTATATACGAGGGACGTGACGGACAAAGTTATTTTTTCTCGTGCTATAATTATTGCCGCGTATCGATCACGCATCGGTGGAGCACCAATGAGAGGCATTAGACCGGTAGAACGGCTGTACGCGCGGAGGAAGTTGCGGTTACGCCGTGCGGTCCCGTGTATTTGTGGCCGAACGGCTACAGGAGCAATAATACTACGAAGGAAAGGAGAGATGAGGACAGTACGACATCGCTGATGAACTAAGAACAAAAATATAAAGAAATTGATATAGATTTTATTATTTAGAAAATACGTTGAGAATTCATTTTCTCAAAGATCTACATTACATTTATAAAAGTGAATTGGATCAAAAGATCGGTTAATTTTTTTTTTTTCATCGAGGACGAAGGTTATGCACACACATAGAGACATATACACGTACGTACGTGCCATTGGCCGTAAGCAATCGCGCGCTGCCCCCTCCCTTCCCCCTCCCTTCCCCCTTCCTATCCCCTTCCTATCCCCTTCACCCCACTTGAGAACGGCGCGTTCGCCCACTTGAAGCCTAATTGTTACTTAATTATCCGTCCGTCCGCCATGCTGCGGTTTATACGCATTGCCGAGTCAATTATTACGAGGCGAGCGAGCGTAGCGATCCGCAGCCTTTTGATTTCAGGCGAGTTTATGCGCGCATGTAGGGAGACACATGCATGTGTTCTCGTGAGATCGCTCCAATCTTCGATCAAGATATACACATGTACATATATATATATATATATATATATATATATATATATATATATATATATGCCACTGGAAAAATGACTCACTATCCTAATAGTTTTTCATTTAATTCGTTTTGTTAAAATCTTCTTGGATCGTCAATTTCGAAATTCTACTCTCATTTTCTTTTTATTTCGTTTTAAATATTTTTTCATAAACATACACACGTTTATCAAGATAAAAATGATTTTTAGTAAATCTAGATCTTCTTTGGAATAATCTTAAGAGGATAATTAACCTGTTAATCTAATAAAATGAGTTAATTAAAATAAGATTTCATTTATCTTGAGATAAAAAGGTAAATAAATCATTTGAAGGGTCCACAGCTAGAGGGAACTATACCATAACAGCAGTATTGTGAGATATTATGGTTTTTATGAGAAATAGTGTTTCGATAGGAATCGTATAATTAGGATTGCTACTTTCTTTTTATTTAAACTTATTAATATGAAGGTAGTGTATATGGGAAAATGTTTTACTTTTTATTATATTGTATTTTCTGTATACTTAAATCTGAAGATTAAATTAAAAGAGAAGTTTTGCAAAGTATTTCATAACTACTACTTGTGACATAATTACTTTTTGTATTGGACCTCTTATTTGCATCTTACAGCTATTAAAATACCGATTTTTCTTTTTTACGATTAATTTGTCTAAAGTTTTCTTTTTCAATTAGAAATTCATGCACGTTCATTTATTGATAATTTTAATTTTTATTACTAATAATTTTACTTATGGATAATTTTTTCCGATTAACGAGTTAACGATAACTTGTTAACGAAACTATTTCGACAATAGATCGAACGACTGCATCGCGAACAATATTGATCATTTAAATATTATTTCGTATACCACTCGAATTTGATCGTTCGAAAGAAACAAAGAGAATTAATAATCCGATAAAGTAATGTGCCAACACTTCGCGAACGAAATTTGCATCGGTACGAAAGCATTGGAAGCATAAAATTGAATTAAACAAAAACGAAGCTAAAGAAGAAAGGCAACGAAAAAAAAGAAAAAGAACGAAAAAAATGTGTTTTGTTGTAGCTTTGTTTTTATTACCGAATGGTTAGCGGAGTGGTGGGGGCGGTGAATAAAAAAGGAAAAGCAAGTATTAAAAAGGGAGAAAAGGAGGTGGGTGTGATTGATGCTAGCCGCTTATCGTCGACATGGACCGCGGAAGATAGCCGATCCGTACCTCTTATTACCTCGACACGAAATGCTCATATTATCATTATTTTTATTAAACATCTCGCTTCTGCTCCTTTTTCTTTATTAATGCGCATAAGTACCTCGGAATGTTCTTAAAATTTTATTGATTTGTTTTCTTCGTATCTTTCGCTATTTTAAATTTTATTTTCGTACTCACGTGACGATCGAACAGTTCGACGACGAACTCATCGATCATTTTCTTATACACATTTTGTTTATTTCCCAACAAAATTAATAGCTAGTTCATATCCGTAAGTTAACGTTTGCTAAATATAAATTATATTTTTACATTAATATAAGTGAAACGAAATTTTACATTATACAATATATTGTTTTTTTTTTCTTTTCAGATACGAAATCAATTTAAATTATAGAGTGTTATTATTTGAAATCAAATGTGAAATTTGGTATTGTATATCGACATATCCATTGAAAACTTTTCTTAAAGAAAATGGTAATTTTTTTTAAGATTATAGAGATGCTCGAGAATTTATATACATACATACATACATACATACATACATATACATATATATATATATATATATATATATATATATATATATATATATATATATATATATATATATATATATATATGAACATAACTAACGTATGAATGAGATTCGTGGCTGACACGGTAAACGAACTTGAAAATAGACTCTCTTCAACTAAGATAACAAATAGAAAGGAAAGGATCACGAATTACGTGACGCATAGAACGAACCGTCTAATGATCGTGATCGGTGTAGATTTCAAAGAGACATGCGAAAAAGTTGAGAGCAACGTTATATGGTAAATTTAGATGTATTCGCGTCGTTATTTTTTTGTTGTATTTATTAAGAAATATATGAGCGAATGTCTATCCTCGAACGAGTGGATCTCCTTTCGTCCTCGACGATGTAGTGGATACGAAGAGAGAAAGGGGGAAAAGACTTCTCGCGATGAAAATCAGTAATACGAACGAAGGTAATCGTAGTGATTACATTCGCGCGCGCGATACGCGTACTCAACTCCTCAGTGACATAATGACGATATAATAAGAGAAAGAGACAAGACAGTTAGATTCGATTACCAGACGCGTCGGAAACGCGAGGACGCATACTTATGTATACATATGTATGTGCTTATGTCTCTCTTCACGCGGTTCGTTTACTTACATAATTCGAAATCTCGCCTGTAGAAACGACGTTTCACAAAATTAATCTTCACCTTTCCTCTCTCTCTCTCTCTCTCTCTCTCTCTTTCTCTCTCTCTCTTTCTCTTTATATCAAAGACCTTATTCTTGCTATATTTAATATAATTATATATGAAAAATGATATATATATATATATATATATATATATATATAAATGTGTGTATATATATATATATATATATGCGCGTGTGTGACTACTTGTTCATTTCTATTTTCCGAACTTGACATTTGGAGGCATTGACTTCGAATTTGTTTTTCCATTTACACTTGGGTACTACGAAGATTTTTCTACGACATAAATCGTCCTCCTCGTTTCCGAGTAGTCGTCTATATAAATGGGAACGATTTAGCCTAGTGGCCCCGGTTGTAGATATCTTAATTTCGTGAACATTTACCTCTTCGAAGAATGGTCGATACGCTCGAAGAAAGAATAAGAGAGATAAAAAGAGAGAAATAGGAAAAGAAAAAGATGAAAGAGAAATAAAGAGAGAGAGAGAGAAAGAGCTTTATCTCGAGCCGTGGTCTTGTAGCTAATTTATAAGCCAAGTTAGCTCGACGATAGCAGGACCTGTTCACAAATTAAATGTCTCCATCCTTTGGCATCTCCCAGAGAATGTTTGCGAGAAAAAAAGGAATAAATAGAAAAAGAAAGAGAAAGAAAAAGAAAGAGGGAGAGAGATAGAGAAAGAGAATTTCAAGCCGTCGAATTAAGACACGTGCGTAAAAGGAACGGAATTTTTTCTTTATTGTCAATTTGTATTTTCTTTGGTTTTCATTTTTTCTTTTAAGAAAAAGGAAATATCAAGTCTGTGATACTTCTTTTTGTAGGTATTTTCTACCTTTCTCTTGCTACCTACCGTGTAGTGCCCATTAACGTTTCTCCTTTTGTCTCTCCTCTCTCGTGCGTGTCGCACGAAACGCATTATCGCTACGACAGACTTTCGTAATCTCAGCTCGCGAAGTATATATATATATATATATATATATATATATATATATATATATATATATATATATATGAGGATATATATACATATATCCTCACGCACACGCACACGCACGCACGCACACACACATGTATATATATATATATATATATATATATATATATATATATATATATACATATACATATATATAATATATATGTATATATTTAACTATATATATTTATATATATGTATAATATATTTACTTACATAATTCGGTTCGTCCATTGGACCGTTTACAGTCATGACAAATGGTAATCGTTCTTTGTTGGCTCCTCGTTGCTTTATCTTTAACTTTCCCCGCAAAGAGAATTATCGGTACGATGCCGTGTTACATTATTTTTCTACCTCCTACGTTCTCCCGGTCGAAGCATTCCGATTCAAGCGAAATAAATCCGAAAGAGCGAAACGAGACTCTCGAAACGCATGACGGCGCCCACCGTAATACGATAAACGTACCGAGAGCGTGTTCTCTTCGCAATGCATTTTTATATCAAAGAAAATAACAGATAAAAAATGTAGGAGATCTGCGGGAATTGTTTACGAGTCTTTTTAGGAATTGTCCTTCTTAATTGTAGATTTCAATATTTATTCTGTATAAACATATAACTGTGGTCACAGTTTTATGTATTTTTAGTTCTGTAGATTTTCCATTTTATCGTCATAAAATTAATTTTATTTTGTATCTCGAAGTTTTTAATGTTTTTTTAAGTATGTTATAATCATTATGGTATATGTAACTCTAAAACTCTCTTTTATATATTATTTTATAATTGTATAATTTTATTATATTCATTCTATAGTGTTTTATTATTCAATAATACTATTCTATAATATATATTATACAGATTTTCACATTATATATTTCTATTAACAAGAAAAATGTTGAGGTATGGAGGGTCAAAGACAAAAAAAGAAAAGAAAAGAAAAGAAACAAAAAAATACGAAAAAATACATACATACGTTCGGAATTAAACTAATTTCTGCGAAATCATTAAATTTGTATGCACGTTTTCAATCGATATCTTCCTGAGCAGAAAACGATGTCGCGAATACATTCATTTCAAAAAGGTTTAAACAATGTTGGTCGAGGCAGCTTACCTTCACTTCGTTTACCTCTTCTCTCTCCCTCTCTCTCTCTCTCTCTCTTTCTCTTTCTATTTTTTTTTCTTTTCTTACGAAAAGATCTCTCTCGCTTCGACGACGGGACACGGACCTAAAACGTTCTATCTCCAGAAGGAAGGGACACGATTAGTATAGGCACTCGACTTATCTTAACAGGGTACGGGCATTCGGTCCGACCAGTCTCACTCAGTCTCGCGTTAATCTCACCTAATCATGGCTCTATTTAGATCCACGCTGAGACCGAAGAAGTTCTTTAAGAGGATATTCGTGTTTAACTCGTCCACACTCGCTTTACGGTTCTTTAATCGTTCGAAATTTGTTGTTCACTGCGCGGAACATTTTCCAAATCCCCAAAAGAGACCATTCTCTTCCACTTTCCAAGACATAATTTTCACGAGACGTTTTAGTCTCAAATCTTAAACCTTTCTCGATCGAACTTTCTCACCCTCACTTTTTTATATTTTTTTCTCTACCATGGTTTACTTAAATCTATTGAATTTCTATGAGTCGACGTTGGAAACATAGAAAAGAGAAGGAGAATGAAACAGACGAAAAATTCTCGTCAAACTCGTGCTTTCGTCCTTTCAATCGTTACGACAGCGAAGAATTATGTTTTCCTTTCACCGTCGCGACTTAATAGCGCTGCGCATGACTAAGCAAATGCATTACGCGATTTTTTATTCATTCCATTTTTTTTCTTTCTCTCCCTCTCCCTTCTCCCTCGCTTCATCATTTCGTTCATGAAGAAAAAAAATCGAATTGTTATTCTTCTTTAAGCATGTAGAAGTAGTTTAGAAATGAGTTGTATTGCTTTCCTTTTTCCGTGTGTGCGTGCGTACGCACACGTGTCTATGGGTATGTATGCGTATACGTATAGGATACCTTTAAAACCCTCCCACGCGTCCCTTACTCTCCGACGTTGCAATCGTAACGTCGATCGAACTCTGGAGCAGCTCTTTCATCTTCGTTTTCGATTGCCCTATCATTTCCAACGATACGTCTAACCGGATCGCTTCGATAGTTTTCGATCTATGAAACGATCGACGTCACATTGATTACGATCATCATTTCGCGGTTATAGTTGATATAAAAATCTATTATTTTCTCCTTCCCTGGCCTTCTCGACTCGTCGCAGAAATTGCGATACTCGTAACACGCCTTATCCAAAGGTCGATTGCTTTCGATCATTAACGCCGATACCGTTAGTCTCCTAGCCGTGTCAGGAAGACATCAATTTGCTCTTTGTCTTCTCGCTAGCATCTTTTTCTCTCTTGAATTTTATATATGTTTATACATATATTTATATATGTTTATACATATATTTATATATACAGAGAAGCTTAATAATTGTAATAAGTCTTCAAGAAATAAATCAAAATAGAAAAAAAAAAATTTTTTTTATATGAAGATTTGTTCTCAGTAACATCAATTTTAATTGGTTGTAATGAATATTGATATTTTATTCTATAATTTTGATTTAGTTTGGAATAATGAATCACAAAATTAATGGATCACAAAGTAGAAAGAAACAATACATGTATATATTACAGCAATTATGTTAAAATGTATTCCATTTTAAGAATGAAATTTATACATTAAAAAAATATAGTCATAAATTTTTCAAATTGCCTTCGTATAACTATCAGTTATGTTTCTTTCGAAAACTTCTACAAATGTTTTCGAGTTACTATTGAAATATTCTATTATCTGACAAAGACATTAAAACGTTTATTATACAAACATAATAAGAAAGAAACACTACATATATTCTTTTCATTAATAAATTTCAATTTATTAACAATTTTATTCGCAGCACAGAAATCCGAAGCTGTTACGATCAGGCCTATCATTTCAATCGAAACCCTTGGCCTTGAAAGAAACGTCGAAACGATCGATAACCGAATTCTCTCCGAATGGTGTACGAAAATCTTGTTTCGAGCTCGTCGTAGTTGGTTCCGACGATCGTTCGATTACTCCGCGTTGAAGGGTGTCGATCAGAAAAGAAAAAAATTTTAGCTATATATAAAGAAATAAACAGAGAAGGAAAAATACATAGAGAAATAGGATAGATAGATAGAAGGATAGATATATCGAGAAATAGAATAGATAGATAGAAGGATAGATATATCGAGAAATAGAATAGATAGATAGATAGAAGGATAGATATATAAAGAAAAACAACAAAATACACAAAAAGGAAGAACTTCATCGAATTGGTGAGTCTTATTCGTTCAGTCGTAACATTAAAATTAATAACATTTCAGTCGTGCGTTATCTTTGTTATTACCGAAGCAGGTGGTTCGATGTGTAGTAGTGTGGTGTGCTTTCATAGTTACGGCAGTTTGATTTCGCGTGACTTCTCGATATTTGAGCTAACACACACATACATACGCGCGCACACATATTTACATACATACATTTACACATAAACACATAAGCGTTGATACTAAACGTGTTCATGGAAGACGAGGCGACGCACGTTCTCGCGCATTTGATTCACCATATATACATATGTGTATATGTATATATCTACATATATATATATATATATATATATAATTATTACGTAAGCTCGCTACGTATTCGAACGTATTCGTATATTCGAATATATATTTATGTAGGCAGCCACCCCATTGCGCCGGCCACCAACCGCTAACCGCCACACTAATGTCCCTAATTACATCCTTGCTTGATTCCTGTTAGTCCGTGGAGCATTAAGTCGCGCTCGCGACCTCGCGCGAGGCTAACGTCGATCGCGAATCTTGGCCCTTTGCCAACGACCTTTTCCTTTCCTTTCTTCTTTCCTTCCTTTCCCTCCTCTCTTCCAACCCTTCGTTACGTGTCCGATCATTACTTTTCTTACCTTCTTACCTTTCCTCCTTATTTTCTCTTTCCCGAAACCGGACGACGACTATCGTTGCCTCGTGCTTTCGCAGAATGTTACGGCTAATTATGGAAAAGTTGGCGAGATTATCTAACAAAATTGGTTTTAACCGAGCTTACTCGATAAATATCTACTTACCTACGTACATTTTTCGTGCTAAGTAAGCTCGAAAAATCTTGATATTCTTTTTCATATTGTTTCACAAGATGATTATTAAGTTCCAGAAGTCATGACATTTTTTGTTTCACTGTGTATAGTGCAGAAAGCAATAGAATCGAGAAAGTAATAGTTGATATTTCTAACATTTCGAAGATACAGAAATTCGAAAATTAGTCGTCGAAAGGTATCCGCATTCTTAAGCTGTTGATAATTTACTTCGACGAAGTTGCTAAAGTAAATCGAAGAGAATCGCCATGTCGGGAAAGTCCAAGGTGAACAATTATTACGGTGAAAATGGTTGTGATGATAATCGTCGTCCTCGGTTGATGGTTCTTTGTTTCTTCGAAATTAGTTTCATCAGTTAGCCATTCTTCATAAAATCACGTTTCCTATAATTCTATATACATACGTTCGAATCCGTCGATCATGCTCGTTGCTAAGCGATTCTTCGATGGTTATTCATTTTATGCGTCCTGTTTATCTTCAATCAATGCTAGTGAAAGTTATATTGTGATGACAAAAGAGCCTTTTTTCCTTAAAAGAAAAAAATGAAAAAAAAAAGTAGAGTTTTCAAATGTCTATGAAATCATAAATGAAAACAATTGATGTGCGAGATCTTTAAGGAAAACAAATTTATCAATATTGATTTACTTTGAGCACCGAACTCTTCACAGTATGGATTTCAAACTCTCAATAAAGTATCACGAAGCGGAACATAGTTAAATAAATTGTACGAATTCGTGATTGATTTTTTATTTTTTCCTCTTTTTTTTTGGCCGATATTCGAGAACACAATCTCAGCATTCGTAACGTCGCCACATTTTTGAATGCACGAATAGGCAACAATAACAGAACGAAACGTATTTTTTACAAGATAATTTTCTCAAATTCATCCTTTCGTTCAGTCTTCAAAACATTCGTACTTGTGCTAATTTTCGCAACTATGTAATAGGATACATAACCATACGAAAGAGGATTTGTTAAAAAATAAAAAAAAAAAAAGAAAAAAAAAGAAAGCATTAGTCGTTCGTTTCGTATATTTTTAAAGGAATGAAAAACTTCGTTCTCTAAAGTGGTTTAGAAATCGCGTGACGTTGAGTCTTTACGAAAGGAAACATAGTATCCTGCATAATAATCAAAAAGGAGTCGACGACTAGCGAAAATCACTTGTCCTTCATCTGCCGTCTCGCGAGCATGATATTAACGTTCGCCAAATTCGATTCGCTTTTTAACGGATCGCCTTTGTAAACTCCGAAGGTTTGTCCCGTGCAAATAAGCGATCCTAATGAAACCAAACCTTTTTCGTTATGCATACGGTGCTCATGAAAAGTTTTAACACTATTTATTTGGTTATAATCTCTTCTGAATCATTTCTTTTTCATTCTTTACTCGCTGTCAGTTTATGAAATTATTAAACAAAATATTGTCTGATGTCTGATATTTACAATAAAATGATTTTCAGAATAAACGTATCTCTTTTTGATATTTTTCATAGTCACCGTGTATATAATCGACGAGTCTAGAAGAAAGAAAAATACGAAAATAAGGCGAGTAGGTTGATCGTGATCGCGTGCTAGTCATCATCTTGACGAAAGCCAAAAGAATAAAGGTAGTAGGAAAAATTTCGAAGAGCAACAGCAGCAGCAGTTGCAGTGCGGAATCGCTGTTGCGGTTTTTTTAACGATGGGACTTGACTTTAGTGGGCCACCATGTGTCTCGGAAATCCTTTGGCGGCCTTCTTTAACTTTATTTAACTTCCTTCCTTCCTTCCTTCCTTCCTTCCTCTCTTTCTTCCTAATCTTCTTATATTTTTTTTCTCTTTCGAGGACGGGGGGTAAACATATGCTTAATGATTTCACGAAGAAATCTGTTACTCGCTGTAATCACTGGATCACCGCTTGTCAATGAAAAATAAACCGCGAAAGGAATTAGGCACCTGCTGTTGCCAATATTATTGCAAGCTGAACCAAGATCACGAAATCCGTTCTTCGCAGCATGAAAGCGTGCAGACACGCGTGCACCCAACGACAATGCAGTTACACCATATGGGTGAGCTTCGTTTTTCAATTCGACCGAACGAACGCGGTTTTTCGAGGATACAAACGTGCTGCATCGAAACTACTACCGTGCTGCGGTTTCGCGATTTTACGATGCAATCCAAGAGGATCTTTCTTTCTTAAATATGTTCGTCTTTTTCAATTCTTTTTCTTTTATTTTTTATTTTTTTATTCTTCCTTTAACTTCCTGGTACGATAAGTCACAATTCCATGTAATTTTGAACAAACTTGCATTCGATCACAAAATTATTTTCGATCCGATGTATCCAATGTTTATCATATTTTTTATAAGTATAAATTGTAATTAATATAACATGCAATTATGCTATTATATTTTAGTATATACATTGTTACGTGCAACCACGCGTTGAAAAAGAAAATGAAAAAGAATTAATAACCAAAGTAAGAACAACTTAATAGATATTAAGTTAATAAAATATTCAAATATTTTGTAACGTTCGCGAGTCACGTCTTTTCAAGCCGAGTTCCTTAAAAAAACAAACGACTACCCGTCGTTATATGACAAAATTTCTGAGTGCCTTGAAACGTCCTTCTAGTTCCGAGTTTACTCCAAACTCCTTTAGGTCGGCTTGTAGCAATATTTAATATGGTATAGGTATCATAGATATTTTGATACAAGTAAAATGTGATAAATATCAGAGGATATGAACGTTAGATTAAAAATCATCTATTTCATTTTAATATCAATTAGGTTGATCATGAATGAACATACATATACAAAAATAAAAAGAAACACAAAATATATACAAAAAAAGTAAAACAAATAAATATCCAGACAAAAAGAAAATAGAAAATTCATTCTCGAGTTTTTCTCAAACGATCGTACGAGAAAGATAGAAAGATAACTAGGAAATTTTTCGGAGATCTCCCATGTGGCGAAACGGCGCTGCAGAATCATGAAAATCTATTCGGTGCGCGATGATTCTTTGACAGGAGTCTCTCCCATTCGTCCGGTCTCATTCTACGCCCTCTCTCTCTCTCTCTTTCTCTCTCTCTCTCTCTCTCTCACTCACTCTCACTCTCTTACTCACTTTCTCTCCCTCTCTTTCTCTCTCTCTCTCTCTCTCTCTCTCTCTCTCTCTCTCTCTCACTCTCACTCTCTCCCCCAACCTTTTTCCTTCATCCTCTTTCCCTCTCTCTCTTTCTCTTTTTCTCTCACGATATGGCGCGTGCGCGTGCCTACGCGCGAAGAGAATAAAATATACATGAATCTCCTTTTCTAAAATATTCAAATCTCCTGTCGTCGGATCAAATAACTCGCGGGGTATCGAGTCGCTGTGGTAACCCCGAAGTGGTCTCAGGCCATGAATATCATGACTGACCAAACTCGACTCTCATACCAGTCACGTTCTGACGATTCCCGTAAGGCGTGGTCCGGAGTCGGTTTCCGGAAATCATCCTATCAAGTTACTCTGCTACGATCGGCTGCTCTTCCACATCGACACGTCGCTTTCCGTTCTTCTTTTCCTTTATTTTATCCCTTTGTTTTTTTTCTCTTATTTTCTTTTCTTTTCTTTTTTCTTTCTTTTCTTTTCTTATTCCTGTCTTTTCCTTCCTCTTCATTAGATTTCTTGCATTGTTCGATATTGGATGACAAAAGTATAATTTATCGATAAAGTGAAGGAATGATTAGTCGAATGCTGTGAAATGTAAATGATATAACATGAAAAACATACAAAATAACATTTTCAAGGAAAAATGATGAAAATGAAACATGGCTATTCACGATTTAAAATCGATGAATAAGCAAAGGTAAATCGAAATTTCTGAAATGAAGAAAAAACAATATAGCACAGTTAGATTTATAGGATTTAAAAATATATTAGTAAAAACAAAAATAAATTAATGCCTATTAAATTTAAAACAAAATATATGTAACTTTGTCAAATTTTATTGAATAAATTCAAATGAATAAAGTAAAGATTATTCGGGATCTCTAAAATTTGAAGAACATATGTAGCATCACTAGGTTCATACGATTTAGAATCGGTGAGTGAAGCAAAGGCAAATAAAAGCATCTGAAATTTAAAAAAAGATATATAACATTGTCAGATTCATACAATAAAGAATCGAATGTTTTTTAAATGTAGAAAAAATATATAATATCACTAGACCCTTACGACTTGGAATCAACGAGTAATGCAAAATGGTAGTCTATAAAATGTAAAAAATGATATGTACCAGATCCATAGGATTTAAAATAGACGGGTAAAGCAATGCCAAATTGAAGCCTTTGGAATTTAAAAAAAAAATATGAAACCACTGTCAGATTCATACGATTTAGAATTAACGAATAAAGCAAAAGCAAAATAAATTTTCTCAAATTTTAACTATATATCTATATAACATTGTCATATTTAATTGAATATTAAACTTAGTTTAACTTTAAATTACAGGAAACGAAATCGATGATAATTTTGCATATCGCCCGTTCGATCATTAAACTCGAATAGGTGATTTAATCAGCGACCTTCGATAAACAATTACATGAACAAGCCTTCGGTCGTAGAGTATCGTGTTTGCGATCGATATTCGCAAGGCTACTCTCCGATGACCACCTTTAAGAAAAACTCAAGCTCATAAATTCGACGTGTCATTGTCCTTGAACGATAAGAGAGAGAGAGAGAGAGAGAGAGAGAGAGAGAGAGAGAGAGAGAGAGAGAGAGAGAGAGAGAGAGAGAGAGGAGATTCGTGGTTTGAAATCACATAACCTTCTCTTTCTCATAAATTCAATTTCTTCGATGTTGAACTTCAAAGGATTCGGATGAAATATCGATTTATCATTCAAATGAAAATATTAACAATCTATTTACCCATTTATTTTTTTCTTATGTTTCAAGAAAAAAATGTGAACTAAGCAATTGTTACTTTATTTAGAGTCAAAGAAAAAGAAAGTCTCTTCCTCGATATGGTTCTGTCAAAGAAAATGATTGATTTTGTTCGCATCGTAGAAAAGTAAGCACCCATCGCCTCAACTCAAGTGATAACCGGAATCAACGTTGAATATTCAAGATGCGTGGTTCGATTAGCTTGAAGCTATCTAAGTTTCCACAGCTTGTCTCTTGGAACTTGTTCGAGACAGTCACGAAAGAAAATTTGTCTAGCAAACATAAGAGCTATATCGTATCGAAAACATTTTTCCTTCATTATTTCAATCCTCGTATGATACTGCGTCGATAATAAAAGGAGAAACTCGTATTTTTCTTCTTGCATCTACGTGATTGTGGGTAGGAGGAGGAAGGTATCAAAATGACGATCGAGTTTACGAGGGCCGTCGATTTATCATATTCTGTCTGCAAATTTGAAAGCCGCGCGCTTTTAGCGGCCTTTTTAAAACGTAGCAACCTTCTCTTAAACATGCTTTGGGAACAACTTCGGTCTATCTCCACGACGATAACCTGCATTTCCTCTTCCTCTCTTTCTCTATCTATCGTCGTCAACGTCACTCTTCGCAGTTACGCGTAAGAGCTTTGAACAAGGTCATAAACCATCCGACAGTTAACACCCAACGCTTGAATAGGAACACGCTACTTGACTACTGTGCTTGATATCCTCTAATTGATTCTCCATCACTTTTCTTCCCTTTCTCCCTTTGATACACATCTACGTACATGTAAAAACACACATCCACATACATACATACATACATACATACATACATACATACATACATACATACATACATACATATATATATATATATATATATATATATATATATATATATATATAGAGAGAGAGAGAGAGAGAGAGAGAGAGAGAGAAAATGTAACAAGGCTACGCCGCAAAATTTCAGGAATGGAATCGTCATATGTAAAGAAGAAAAATAAATTCTATCAACATGAGTCTGGAAATGATTAATTTCTGTATTATAAGATTTTTGAATACGATCTTACTCCAACTATGTTCATTTGTTGTAATGACGATACATTCTGTTGACATTTCCTTATATGAAATGTTTAAAATGTCTATCTTCTGCTTGAATATAGGCCTCAGTTCATCTTTTCATTGAGTTACGAACACTACAAAATTCCTTGCTTTGAAGCTTGTTAGGTGTTGTTCGAGTTTTACCTATTGAATGTGTTATATTCATTCTACTGTACTGGTTAGACAATGTACTTAAATGAATGCGTTTGCATTAGTATAATTCATTTATGGTTGGTGTATGGCGAATAGACCAAGATTATACTTGGAAGTCTTATAATTCAGAAATTAAGCATTTCTAGTCCCTTGTTGATAGAACCTATTTTTCTTCTTTACGTACGAGGAATCCATTTCTCGAATTTTAATGCGTAGTTTTGTTACACCTTGTATATGCATAAAAAGACACATACATACATATATACGTAGATACCTTGAAGCGTTTTGTTCTTCTACTAGTCTTTGTACTGATCCGTAATTTTCGATGTCAGAGTTTCTTCATTTGCATTCTTCGATAGTAAAAAATGTTAGATTCAAAATTAAAGAATATCAAAATCATACAGTATCGTCTCTTACAAGTCGTTTCTTCGACAACGAAACATCATTAAAGCATTGGACAACCGTTGATGAGCACTACTCTTTCTGATTTTTTACGAGCGAAAATTCGTCTTCTTTTTAAAGCAAGGCTATCAACTATGGAGCATATTTCGTTCAGTAATACCAAACGACGTAAAAAGCCGTCGTCGTCGCGGACTTTGAAGTGAGATGTTCGTTTACGCGACCGAGACACAATGGACAACAGGCAGAAATAGACAGAGAGGAAAAGAGAGAGAGAGAGAGAGAGAGAGAGAGAGAGACAAAAAAGGTAGAAAGCCTCCTGGAGCTCGTATAAGGCACGGGAAAACGAAATGAACGATATCACACCCTCGCAAGCCAACCCCCAAAGCCGTTCTACCCCATCGACGTTATTTCTCTGTCTGGCGCCGTGGAGACTCCACCCTCTAACCTCCCACATCCCTTCCATGAATTTCTACGACCGATGAAACTTCAGTTTGACGCCGTGCGAAAATATAATTGTTTTTTTGCAACATTCTTTCACTTACATTCACTCTTTCTTTTTCTGTACAGTCGTACTTGCCATTGTTTCCGTAAGAAATTACCGAATTTAATTTCGAGTTTATATTAGAAACGTGGAGATGTCGGTACTCTCTTTCAATATAAATTAGATCATATTATATAAAAATCTTGTTCGTTAAAATCTGATAAGAGAATACTTTCGCTTGGTATTATTTGCTCTTGAGAATGTGTTGGTTAATTTCGGTTCGGTGTATCCCTTAATTGTCTTCACAATACTAAGATTTATTTAATTCTGTTGCAAACTAACGATCCAGCTAATGATTGAATCACTAGAATCACGTTACTCGATGTTGTTACAGATGCAGGACACCCAATTCTCCAATATCTATCGAGAGAGAAAGAGAAAGAGAGAAAGGGGGGAGTGTACAGAGACGATAGGTAATACACGTTCGAGGAATGTTATTTGCCAGGTTTTGATTTATGCATTACAGCATAGACAGACGCCATAACCTATGGGGACTCTGTTGAGCCGTGTCCCGAAGCACAACGTGACGGGAGTGTTATTCAAAGTGTTGCTCATTTGGACACGTGGACATGCAAGAATAAATTGAGGTTTGACCGTACTCAACGACACGTGACGACACGTGTTCCGTGCATCATACTTTTATCGATACTATTCTGTAATTCCTTTTCTAACTCTACTGTATATATTTCGTTTTCTTTGCACATACATATCTAATTTTTTTTTCTAGCTTTTGTTGGTCGCGTAGGTCGCGTTTCGAATTGAACGAAATCTATTTAATTCGATATTATCTAGAACTATAATTACATTTTTCTATACTCTCAACTTTATAAAATGCATGTTCTCTATGTGTAAGAATAATAATATGACTAAGGCTTTTTCATCATAGAATGTATTTTTATCGATCACGATAATCTGACATAATCGAGAAGCGTTTCGCATTTAGAAACTTTTACGGTGAATTATGCGGACTTTGGGCGAATAATAAATAGTGCAGAATAGAAAACGCGCACGCTAGACATCATGACGGAATGCGGAAGAGAAGAATCAGCCTTTCGTAGAAATGTTCTCGCGTCTCTTCGCGATTCGATGCTTCTTCGTTTCTCAATCGACTTGAACAATTCCTTAGATCAACCATGTAAATTTCTCTGAGATATGTCGAAGGAAAAGGACAAGCAGTCAACATGCTTGTCGTTGAACGAATACTATTCCGTTCGTAACGATTTTTATTTCATCTCAAAGTCATATTTCCGTTGAACGAATCGATAATTTCAAATCGGTTTATCCATTGTTTCAACCATACTCGAATCGTCCGAATAGAATTTTTGTACCGTTCTCCCCACTACATGAATTTGTTCACAGGTTTCTCTCGCCTTTATGTTCTTGTTTCTTTTCTTTCTCTCTTTCTTTCTTTGTCTTTCTTTCTCTTCTTTTCTCTCTCTCTCTCTCTCTCTCTCTCTCTCTCTCTCTTTTACTCTCTCTGTTCTTCAAAAACTAACAAAAGAAACACTTAAGTTTTACGATCAAATCGCTCGGTCGCTATACTATCAGTTTCACATTGGAGAGCAATCGAAAAGGTTGAGCAGTACCATTCAAAGTCTATGAGCAAAAATCTTTCGATAGTGTATTTAAACGTTAAGTACGAGCATGGCGAGTCGAAAGGGTTGCTTCTATATCCTATTCTTTGCTATGCAAGTTATAAAGTATTGAGTTTGCCAAGTCAAGAACCATTGAGTACATTTACCGTTACTTTTCGATCGATATCATAATAACTTTTCTTTTTTAGTAATTTTTATTTTGTATCTATAATTATATATAAATTTTATCATTCATACATTATTTCATATAATAGCGACACTTTTACATAATGAGAAACAAATCAATTTAAAATATCGTCGAATATTTCAATTCGATTATGTTAATTATGTCAATGATATTAGATTCCTTCTTGTGCAATTTTAATATCGAACATAGAAGTCTACTTTAGACGACGACAATTTAAGTGTTCCGTACGATATGTTAAGCCTCTGTTTCTCTCCTTTTTTTCCACGTCAGCCATTTATAGTTTGGCGTGCCACTTGACAGGACGCACGGCGTCACGGGGTAATCAAAGTGCCATTATCCATGGGAAATTGTAACCCTCCATTCCTATTCCGTGTATATTCATGTGAACTACTACTCTCAGTCTCTCTCTCTCTCTCTCTCTCTCTCCCTCTTCCTCTCTTTCCCTATTCATCTGTATCTATCTCTCTCTCTTTAACACTACACCCGTACACCCCACGAAATAAAAAGATAAAAAGAGGGAGAGAGAGAGAGAGAGAGAAAGGGAATGGGTCATTACGAAAACCCCTCCTCCCTGTTACAAGCGAGAAGGGTCGTGAAGTGGAGTGGAGTGGTGTCAAAGCAGAGTCAACCGCTGAAAAATGGCTATCGACTTGACGCGAGGTGAAACGTCCTCGATCGTTTTAATATTCTATAGCAATTTCTTGAGAGAAATAAATAATATATATATAATATATATATTATATATAAAGAGAGAAAATTAGACGAGAAAAAATAGAAAAATGTATATTCGAATAGATACGATTAAAGTAATTGTATGTATATGTGTGTATGTGTATATACAAACATATATATATATAGTCTGTGATATCTTCTCTTAACTAGACGACTATACAAATTCGTTCTACGAATAGCGAGCGAATAAGAGAGATAGATAGATAGATAGATAGATATATAGATAGATAGAGAGAGAGAGAGAGAGAGAGAGAGAGAGAAGCTTAGGTGAGTTCGTAGAGCCACACACCTCGTGGGCACGAGTCCCAGCCCATGCATACCAATCGAGCGACAACCTAACAACGGTTAACCGCAGCCAGTCGACCCGCTGCTAATCAGGAAATCACACTGCGTGGATACCCCCAACGGGGTGTTGCTGTTGAGCTGCTTGACTCGTAGAATCTGCCGAGTTGCTCTGTGTCATAACCGAGCTTCTCCCCTCTTTCTCTCTGATACACTCTCGGGGAGAACACGTCTATTTTCTCTATGGTGCTTGTAGAGGATTGCTCCTCGATGTCGTCGTGCTAATTACGGGGTTAACGGTGAAGCAATGAAGCGTCCTACGATCGGTTTTCTACGCTTCGATACATCTGTCCTAAGGAATTTATGTAACATACATATATCGTAATATGGGAATCATCATCATTAGCGAAAGTCGATTAGAAAAGAGATTATTTCTTTTTTTCATTATTATTATTGTTATTATTATTATTATTATTATTATTATTATTATTATTATTATTATTATATTTTTCGGAGAATTCTTTTCATACTTATAGAACGAATTTATTATAATTATACCATTTTGTTGGTTAAGTAAAAAATAAGAAATATTTTTATGAAAGTGAGTTCAACTTTTTTTAATATCATGTCTTAATGTAATAATATAATTATTATACTGGTATCGTAACTTTATAAAAGAATTAAAACCAACTTCGTTATTCGTACTTTCTCGATTTTAATCCCCATGGTGCACACCCTTAACACGTTCATCATTTCGGGACTTAAGTCCTTGAAATTTTCTTCGTGAGCGCACCCTTGCTTCATTCGAAGTGCAAAGTGAACATTCGAAAAGTCAGTCTCACGCACCAAGAGAAAGGAGTTCGCCACAGTGACCACGCTTCGAGAGTACCTTTTCTAAGAACGAAAGAGAGCATGTATTTCAAGAGTTTAAATTCGCTAGGACGACGACGACGAGGAGTTCTTGCAAATAGCACATACTATATTAATACTCGAGAAGAACAAAGAACGACACGGCGTTGTTTGCTCACCATCAACCGTTAAATCAGTCTTAGGGGAAAGTTGACGATAAAAGTGGCCGTTCGTGTCTGTAAGTATAGTCGGATTAAATAGATGAATGATTATGGGCAGGAATTGCATAAAAAAGGATCCTTGAGATCGTTACGATCTTATTTCATTTAAATCATCCTTTGATAGTACATCCACCCGATATTGATGTTAAGTAGGAATTAATCAACGAAGTTTGTTAAAGTATAATCATTTTAAAATTGTTTTCTTAAATTCTTCGTTGCGTAAGTTTTTCAAACAAAACTGAAAGTTAGAGAAGGTAGAGAAAGAGAAATAGGTATATAGTTACGTGTATACGTGTATATAAGTATATATCAATAAAAGTAAAAAGCCCTTCGAAAAGGACGACGTTTGTCCGCACTTACCTCCCCTTTTAAGGTTCTCGTAGCATCCCGGAAGTACGAAATCTAATTTTTAACCCTCCAGTCGATTGCCGCGCGCGGCTTTTCCTTCGCTCGAACTTTCCTAGTATAGGTCTCTCGTGTAAACCGGACCGGGAGGAAAAACTTTCACGATCTGGGAAACTCGACTCTTCTGAGCCATCTGGGATACAAGCCGAGTGCCTGATTATTTCTACGAGAGCGAAAAATATGATAAAATCCTTTACATAAAATCCTCTTTTCTTTTACCTCGTATTTTTCACTATTCTCGAGAATGATTCATAACGTTTTGAAGGTTCTATAAGTATTCACGTTTTCAAGTTTCAATAATGATTACATTTAATATGGTTGATTAACTTCAAACTTAATACTCTCCTTTGGTTCGCATAGGTCTCCGAATTTGAAAGGAGCTATATATACTGTTTGGTTTTTATTTTTGGCAGAAGATCGAAATTTATGCAGACGGCAAAGTAAATTTAAGTCGCGTTAGTAACGAAAAATGGCCATGTCTTTCGAGGAACAGAAGGAAGGAAAAGTAAGAGAGCAAAAAGAAGGAATAATAGGCGTATACCGAGAAAACTTTTCGCCAGACCGGATACGGGGAAGCTTCACCGTATTTGCGCATCCGGTACCATAAATCTTCGATACTTTCCGCCTCCTTGTAACCAGTGGCCAAGTCCTTCGTCTGTTAGAGAAATATATATTTACAAGCGTATCAAGCTGTTTCCTTGTGTTCTTACAAAATCCTTCAGAGTTTCAACCATGATCGATAACACACGACCTTGTAAAGCTACGAAATTAATATATGAAGTCCTGGATAACAAGGTAATTAACGATTATTCGAGAAAAACGAATTAATCCGAAATTTATTCTTTTCAACAAGAACGACCCTTCCGTATAGAAGAACCTTTCTCCATTAATATTTCATGATCCCCTCGAGAATCCCCACATCCGTGGAAAATCGTCGACCGTTAGACGATTTTCATCCCTCGAATCGTCCGCCGTACGAACGAACTGTCCTCTAGAATTTCTACTATGAAAACCATGAAAAACCGATAATCTATCATCCATCAGTATAATGACTTTGATAAATTTGGCAAAATTTAAAACTCCTAGCTGTAATATTCAACAAATTAAACACGTTCTTTCGGTTACCTAAGTAATAAGTCTTTTCGAAATAGAAAGATAATCTTTGTTAAATTCAGGACGGATCGAGGGATTAAAAGATTTTCCTGGAAAGATAAATAGTAGAATGAACGATGTTGCATTTAAAAAAACGCACGTGCGCGTTTAAATCGTACATACATAAACGCATATGTACCTCTTATATATATTGAGAAATGTAGTAGACGATACAAAAAGAAAAGGCAATACATTAGGAAAGTTAGAATGTATGTACATACACACACACACACACACACACACACACACACACACACACACACGTGTACATACGTAGATACACACATACGTAGATACATACATACGTCGTTCGGGGATTGGTTTCGATGCAATTTTGCACGGTAGGGTGGCGCACGTTGGGCGAAGGTGTTAAATTCACTGGATGTACGTCGGACGAGGCATTCTGGGCTAGCCGACAAATCCGATCGTATTTTCATCGACGCCAAATTGGCAATATCCTCGCCGGTGACGATTCCTGAATTATGCATCAGCCTCGGGGACAGTCGCTTCGAAGTTTATCTATCCCGCTCGTTTCCACCCCGAGCTTGCCCGTACTCGGCTCTCTTCCGCGCGGAGTTTTCTCCCTCTCACCCTCACAACCACCCACTTTTCATCCTTTCCTCACCGTCGTTCGTCCCCTCTTTCTCAACCGGTAACGTCACTTATTGGTCGAACGCCGAAGCTGAAAAAAGATGAAGACTCACGAATCCGACCAATCGGAAGCTATGGGAATTTACTTTGTAATCTAGCCGATATTACCTCTCTCTTGGTCCATAGAAAATCACAACGAGACACCTTGCAAAATTTGTATTTCAAGAGAAGAAAAGCTTAACTATGAAAAAGAGAATTTTCTAATTTATTTAATTCCTCGTAAATACAGTTTTTCAATGACGATGATTTTCTCGTAATGCGATTCGTAATTCGATTGAACGACTCTTAAGAAGGTCGAAATACGAAGAAAATAACAGGAAGAGTAAAATTACTCGGCGAGAGATCAAAGAGATACTCACCCCTTTTAATAAAGTATATAATAAGAAACGTTCTTACCGATGCTGTATTCTTTTCTTTCTTCTGTCGGTGAGAAATTATTTTTCTTGTATTTTTCTTAAATAGAAAACAATAAAAAAGCATATTGATACATTTTTAAGAGGTATTATGTTACAAAGCTTTTATTAATGTTCTTTATTGATTTATACAGATTCGTTATAGCAGATTTAGATAAGAGGAACGATTTGTATATGTCTATATGTTTTACTCTGGAAAAATAAATGTTTTCCCGAGCCTTACGTCCTTTTCTTTAATTATTTTTCATTACGTGTTTTACCACTTAAACAATACATATTTCACGTTTACGCTCACCCATCTAAACGTGTCTGCATTTTATATTTCTATAATATCTGTGTACAGGATGAAAGTAGAACAGTCTGTTTTTGTAGATCAGTTGTGAAAGACACTCAACGATATCTATTTAAATTTAGACTTAGGCATTTCTTAAAAATATTAATGGGACGTATATCGAATGTAGCATGTCCAATTAATCGCATTCTTACTATTAGTATTAAAACATAGTGGTAGAAACAAAATTAATCAGGGTTTAGACGTCTTTCAAAAACTAGGAATGCGTCAAATTAGCCATACAACAAGCGACACACATCAACAGTCGGTCCGTTCACCTTTCATTGGATTCACCTGACCAGTGGAGTGCTCATCATTGACTTAAACATGCTTGACCTTGAGAAAATCTATTCATATAAAAAAAATGCACTCGAGTGACCACAGAATCGATAGAAGGTAAACAAATCGACCATGAAAGATTGACAATTATCGAACTAGCAGACCGAACGTTCTAATCTAATAGATTTCGCAAGAACTGTGTTAATTCTCGCCTTTAGTTTCTTTTCATATTCCATAATCAGCAGTGTCTCACGATTTTGTATTTTTCTTCTTGTCGCAGGGAGGTTTCCTCACGCAAGGAGTCGTTTTTATAGGACAGTAGTAAGTTGGCAAACAACAGGGATACTTGTCTTTAATAGGACAAGGTCGACCAGGTTTGACCTTTATATCACTTTTTTGAGCAGGACAAGGGCAAGGTCCTGGATGTATTTTTGGTGGAGGTGGACAAGGACATAATGAAATTGGTTCCGTAGGAGGACCAGGTAACGGCGGTGGTGTACACACTTCTTTTTTTGGCTTAACACGTTTCTCGTTGCAAACGGGCTCGTCGTTTTCAGAGTCGACTGTAGGTGGACACACAGGTGGCGTTACCAATCTCGGTGGTGGACATTCGGTTGAGCCGTACACCATCTTATCTGGTTTCTTAACCTGAGTGATAATACACTTTCCTCCTCGAACACAACTTTTTGGACATACTAGTTTCTCTTCTTTTTCTTTCTCCTTAGTACACTTTGGTGGCTCGCACTTGACCTTTTCTGGATAACATTCGTTATCTTTTTCCTTACAAGGTTTGCTACAGCTTTCCTCCTTCAATTTACATATTTCGTTCACCGACTTGCAATCTTTCTCAGAATCGGAGCTAGATTTCCCAAGCAGTATACACGAATTATGTAGACCTCTGGATCGTAGCATCTGCGTTTGAATAGGACGAAGTTTTATACGATAGGTGGACATACGTTGAACTTCGTTTCTTCCCGTATTGGACAAGAATTTGTAAGCAAGAACGTCTTTGGAATGTTTAGCTTCGATATTCTGAGATTGTGAACAAGAACATGGTGGAGGTAGTTCTGAGTGAAGATAAATATAACAAGGTAGTGATGATCGACAAGGAGGGGGTGGCGGACACTTTGGGCAAGATCGTAAAGGAGGTTGTGGAGGGTAAGATAGAGACTTTAAGCACGGACTCGGTCGACTGAGTGGGAAGAGTGATGAAAAACAGCTGCAAGATAGTGGGTAAGGACAGGGCTCGTATGGTGAAGGTGAAGGATGTTCCTTTTGCAATGAACATTTTAGGAATTTCAGACATTTCAACAGAAGTGGTAAAGTTGGTCTTTTGGGATGCTTAGGAAGTGGTGGTTGAGGAGATGGTGCAGGAATTTTATTGGGTAGTCTCAGCGATTTAAGTAGGGGAAGACATTTTCGATAAAAAATCTTTGGCGGACATGATAGTGAGCAAGGAGTCCATAGTAAATCAGGATAATCTGTATTCACTCGACGATAGCAAGATGGTATCGGTGAAATACATTTTTCGGCCTGTTGACATGGTTTTGTTCGTTGATACGATCGTCTGCATGGACCACTGTGTGAACATAGTGAAGAGATCTCTGGTTGGCATAGAGGTGATGATGCTAGATTCAATGGTTTCGAGAAACTCGACATACAAAAGATCTGTAGTAAGGTCGTTGATGTGGAAGAAGCAACAGTGTTATGTAATTGTTTTTTCATAAGATGTTTCAAAGCAAAACCATTCTTCAATGCCATTGATTTTAGAAGAAAAATCGTTCTTCGTTGAAACAATCCATCCAGTGGTTTTAAATCACGGATCATCTACGATTCAAGCAAGAAGAAATATTTGTTTTCCATGTTCTCTATCTCCATTCACACTGTTGCCTCCACGTACCCTCTGTCTTTCTGCTGACTTAGCAATTATCCGGATCGCAATTTTCCGTTCTGCACGGTTTCTTGGGCGGGCATTTAACGCAGAATGGTTTTTTTTCAGGACGTTGTTTCGGAGGATAACCAGGTGGACCTGCTGGCGTACAGGGGCCTTTCGGAGCTTCGCAGGGACTCCTTCTTGGCCAATTAGGTGGACCCTCACCACAGTCAGATTCACCCAATTTCATTTCCGTATTCTTCGCCAACCTTTGATTGTTCTGCGCGACACGTAGAGTGAAATTCGATAGGTATCTGTTTTGTGTATTCTTATTTTGACTTTTTTTAAGCGCCCCCCGAGGTGCCTCTAACCCACCTCCCTCCTACATTCCAAAAGAATTCATCGATCTTCCTTCGCACAAAGAGCTGTAGAGATAAGAATGGCCAAAGAAGGAAAAAGGAAAGAAGAAAAAGTGAATAATGGACGTTAGGCTCGGGAAAAAGAACAACAAAGGAATGACTATCGTACGATATGAATAATTAATAATTAACAATTTAAAACATAGTAGGAACAACGTATCTTCGATTCGTGTTGTTGTTTGATCGATTATTCGTCTGTTCCATGTCATCAATTTTATAATCTTTTGCATGTTCATCTTTAACTTCCGTTTCAATGACACTCTCATTATGTTTCACGCGAAACATTTTTTTCTTTAATTCCGACGCCTTTCCAACAAGAGTTTGAAGTTTTTCGAAAGTTTTGTCGGAGATATTCTTCGACATAAACGTATCTTGATTAGTGATAACAACATTGTTTACAACTCGTCCTATGTCACCTTCTGTCGTAGCATTATTGGACATCAAAAACGTTGGCACGAACTTATCGAGCTCGTCTTCTCGAGATGATGACTTTGAACTTCCTTTTCGCATGGGATGATATTCCTCCTCGTAATCAGTACCCTCGGGAAAGTAGTCATCGTTAATTGATCTGTCTCCGGTGGTGTGATTTGATTCATCTTCTCCTTTCTTTGTAGACGATGAGCATCGAATTTGGTGACTCGCAATCGTTAAAGAATTCGTTCGTTCCTGAATGACAGGCCAAAAGCTGCTCTTACCGATCAATTATCTCTTTCTTGTCTCTATTTTTTTTTTTTTTTTTTTTTTTTTTTTTTTAATTATATTTATGCATTGCGATCTTATTTCTACGCTTTTTGTGTATTTTAACCCGCCCAACATCATATCGAGAAAGAGGCAGAAGGGAGGTGGAGCCACAGCGACGATTTAATTATCGATTGATTTATTGAAATATTAAATCCATTTTATATTAACCTTTAAATGGTATAAAAAGAGAGAGGACTTCGAGATGTAACTTAAAATTGATGTTTCATGTATGATAATCAGATTGTATTCTTATGATAGGATTGTTAATAAAAGAAAGAAGTATACTTACGATTTCAACATACTTCGGCTCCTCATATTTAACATTCATACTTCTTGTGTTTGATTGTAGCTGAAATCATATAAATAAAAAAAATAGTTTGTACTTACATATGTATTTCTATATTTAAATAAATTTTCCACGAGATACATATTTTGATCTAGGCGAAGTTCACAAAGTTTGGTTTAATTAATATTATTGAATATCAGGAGTTAATCTTCTATGTTATAATTTATACCGAAAGTGTCAAGGGTATATAATTTTGGTAATTCCATATTCGTTTTTATTCGTTTAACATTCGATTTCTTTATAATATCTATTTCCTTCGTTAACATGTTTTTATCAGGGAAAAAAAACTTCAAATATTTCTTCTTAAATAGCTTTTCGTATAAAAACTCGTCCTTAAAATAATAAATTGAAGGCGTTTTGCATTTTTTGTCACCGCCTTTAGTATTATTTGGGCAACCAGGTGCTCTAATAACTGGAGGACATTGTTTCTGTACACAAGTATCATCAGTCTTTTTCATTTCTGGACATTCTACTTTTTCTGATGTGCAAGAATTACGTTTGGGGCAAGAATCTAATGTGGCACAGGAAGTCTTTTTCTTCTTACATGGATCTGGCTTGGGACAAGGATCCGGCTTCTTACATGGATCTGGCTTGGGACAGGGATCCGGCTTCTTACATGGATCTGGCTTGGGACAGGGATCCGGCTTCTTACATGGATCTGGCTTTTTACATGGATCCGGCTTTTTACATGGATCTGGCTTTTTACATGGATCCGGCTTTTTACATGGATCTGGCTTTTTACATGGATCTTTCTTGCATGGATCTGGCTTGGCACAGGGATCTTTCTTGCATGGATCTGGCTTGGCACAGGGATCTTTCTTGCATGGATCTGGTTTGGCACAGGGATCTTTCTTGCATGGATCTGGCTTAGCACAGGGATCTTTCTTGCATGGATCTGGCTTGGCACAGGGATCTTTCTTGCATGGATCTGGCTTAGCACAGGGATCTTTCTTGCATGGATCTGGCTTGGCACAGGGATCTTTCTTACATGGATCTGGCTTGGCACAGGGATCTTTCTTACATGGATCTGGCTTGGCACAAGGATCTTTCTTACATGGATCTGGCTTGGCACAGGGATCTTTCTTACATGGATCTGGCTTGGCACAGGGATTTTTCTTACATCCATCATGTTTACCACCGAGTCCTTGTCTTTTCTTTAGACATGTACATGGATCCTGCGGAATTTTATTGCAGGACGAATACAAGTTCCTCTCTAACCAATCATTTAATACTTCTTCGTTTACATCCGAGAATAAATTCGTAGTCAAATCAGCTGATGACGGACGGAGCTTAAAGAAATCGTCCAAGTGATACGAATCAACGCTTGAATTTGAATTTGATTTTTTAATTATCTTCTTTCTCCTCACATTCTCCAAAAGAGATCTTACGGCAGAGGACACTCTTTCCACGGGTCGCCATTTCTTGCAGAAATTATTTTCTGTCTCCTTTTTTTGAAAAAACGACGATAATCTTTCATTTTCATCAGAAAGATGGTCTACGTTCTCGGTAACCATCTGAACTTCCATCAAAGAACGTTCTAGAGACTCTTCTTGAAACTTGCACTTTTCTATCCTAGTATAGAAATCACCGATAAATGCTCCAGAAAGATCCCTCAAATCCTCCATCGGTAGGGTTACGTGATTTAGAGGTACTATCTGTGATAGAGACTTACTTTTCATTTTAATCATGTTCTCATCTTCTGTGCTAATTTTCTCAGAATCCGTATTACATTTTTTATCATCCTTAATGATGTCATAAAATCTTGGCTTAGCTTTTGCACTAGTTGCAATAAAACGTTTCAATTTTATAGAGTCATCGTTTTGTATATTCCCGCCCTCTAATACTTTCGAGAGGAACCAAGAAGATCTAGCCTTGTCATTAGCTTTACTAAAATTATATAATAGCCTAGACTTTTTATTAGTGAACGCAGCTGGCACAGTCCAATCCTTCAATTTGTTCTTTACATTTGTTTTATATACACGTTCTTCGTCCTTTCGTTGTTCTTTATCGTTATTTCTCTTCACACATTTATCCATATGAATTTTCACCTTTTTTTTATTCATTAAATGCGAAGTGGAAAATTTATCTTCAGATTTTTTGATAGGTGTGATCTTTACAACTGACGCCACAATGGGCAACTTCCGAACTTTTTTCTTATGACATCGCTTGGATATCGTCTTTTTCATTAGTTTTTTTTCTTTTCTCGTCGAAGAAGTGGAAAATGTTGTCGCGTTCGCGATCTCCCCGTATGGATCTATCGGTCGAAGTAACCACTCGGTCATCTCATTTAGGATGTCATTTTTCTGGCGGACTCGTCGCGTCGTGTTGTTGTGGCCCATTTCGTCTAGGATTCGTGTCATCATCGATCTTAACTTGCTGGTGCACGTGTCGCCCGCCTGGGGACAGACGTAGAGACGATGTCAAGAATCATTTTTGCTGTTTGTTTTTTTCGTTTGGTTTGAGCAATCGTTTCTACGTTCATGCTATATCGTTTGTTTGTTTTGTTGTTTATTTTATTTTATTTTTTCGTCATCGTCATCCTAAAAACTCGGTATACGGAATACCCATTGATGTTTATAAAACGCAAAAAATTCTTTTTCATTTCCTCCGCTTCTCAGTAAAAATTTCCATTTTCTTGCTACTTTCAGCTGATCCATTTTCTAAAATATGCACTCATTTTTATTTTATATGCATTTAAAATTGATGCTTATTGGGAATCATGGACGTAATACCGATCTTTTTCTTTGTTTCCTTCAATATTATCGTAACTATTTCAATTCCTCACTATCGATTGTCATTACACTTGTTTTTAAAACAAACTTCACTCGTGTCGTTAGTCATTTGCAAACAAAAATTCGTTTTGAATAAAATTTCATTTCAAACGAATTTGGAATTACAAATGTACATTTTTCTATTTGTGATATACCCTTTGATTTTTTATTTTGTAATCAAAATTGAAGAAGAAACTAAAAATGAAATACTTCTTACCTTCGGCGATGTAAAACGTTGATTTACTGCTCGAGCTTCTTCGCCGATCGGCAAACAATGTAAAGCCTCTATGAGTTTATTGATATCAGTCTCGTTCACTTTCAGTTGATCGGTTAGGTAGGGTAGCCTGTTGTTATCCTTCATCATTGTATCTTGCTTCGATGTTGTCTCGTACGACCGTGATTTCTCCATCAATGTTAACATTCGTGAATTCTGTTTTGAGTAGATAATCATTATTTAAATTATTTTCTAAGCTATATAAATATTTGAAAAAATCATTGAAAAATTCTAACTTGGCCACAAAATGGTTCAGCTCCATTAAAATGACGCATTCTGTTCTGAATAAATAAAAATCTTTTATTAATACCAGCCACGTCATAAATAGGAATGGTATTTAATGTTGAATGTTGTCTCGCTAGTCGTGAAGCATTTAGATTGACTCCCTCGATAGTCCCAATTAGTGTTATCTGCAATTAATTTTGAGAATAATTTATTGTATTTTAAGAGAATGATATTTTATATGTACCTTCAAATTATCTTCGCCAGCGTAATATTTACGCTGACCGAAAGTCTTAGCAACGGATTTAGCGGCTCGGGAAAACATTATTAAAATCTTGCGGGAATTACTTGAAATTTTTTTAACGCCTTCATAGGGCGTCTGTCTGATCCAAACTAAATAAAATAGTTTCTAAACATTTGTTGTTAAGTGACCATCACAATTTTGCTAATGCAATTGTTTAGAAATAATCAAGAGGTATCGAGTATGTAATGTATGATATTTATAATAAAATCATTTTATTTTTTGTTTTCTTCTTCTGTTAAGAAACATTTTACCATGTTATGGTAAATATTTGTAATCAGAAGATATTGTAGAGTTCCTATATTACCACTCTTAGAGACAAGTACCGATTACTTATGAGTGACAATAGAACATAATACGATTAAAAATATAAAATACAATTATATATCATACAACATTCTTTTTTATTTTCAAAATATAAACTATATTTTCGTTACAAAAATATGACAGCATAATTTTTACATCTTTTACATTCTATAAGTGAATCAAGGTGAACATAAAATTGTACATAATACCTATTTCTACATATTACATTTTTAAAATATAAATATACTATGTAAAATATATAAATTACTCTTGACTGTTTGATTCTGATTATATATTTCCATTTAGAACAATTTCATTATAAATTTTTTCCTTCATCCTATGTTCTTGTAGATGCCAAGAACTTGAGATTAAGTCTTCGGAATTCATCTTCTGAAAATAAAAAGTCAAATACTTTTTCCTATCCATCATTCTGAAACAATAAAAAAGATTAGTGTTATTTTATATTTAAATTTCTCTAGAACTTTCTAATATTAATCTACTTACTCTACATTCTCCAACAATTCATCTTTTTCGTTTAATTCGTCTAAGCATTTTAGTAATAATTTTAGTTTGACTCTCTACGTTTACTCTTTCATTTGCAAAATCTCTCTATACTTCCAAAAGTAATACTTTACTTTCTTTATCACCATTTGAACATAATATTCAAAAATTCCACGAGCTAAAGTAATAATATCAATAGAATATTCCAATAGAGAATTAGCTAACTTAAATTTAGTATAGGCTACTCAAAACTTTAATATATTATGTTAGGAAATTTATAAATCAATAAACAAATTTTGTTTAATTTAAGATATATAATCATATCACGAAATCAAACTCACTTTATGTAATAAAAATAATAGAGATATTAAACATTTTTTTGATTAATAAAGGAACAATACATATTTAATTATATGTAATTGTAATTTCTAGAAATACGATTTATCTTGACTAAAATACAATTAATTTATAAATACCTCCAGCATAGTCAATGTTTCTTAATAAAGTTTCTAATTCTGCAAACTAAATAGACATTATAATAAGTAAATAAATATAAATATGACTATAGGAAAAGTAGTTTCATTAATGTTATGCAGTTTTCAGGTCCATATTCACACATGAACATTTCACAGAAAATCCTACATTTATCAAATTCTCCAAATTGTTTCTCTAAATCGATGTAATTATAATACAATTTATTTTTGAGACAAACACCCAATACTATACACTGGATTATAAAATAAAATAATTTAATATTTATAAATAATACAAAAAATTGTTATAATAATAGCATACCAATGTTTTTTTTTTGCTACCGTTAAATTTTTTTGCTGTATTTCAAAATAAACATAAAGTAGCCATATCTTAAAAAATGTGAAGTGTTTATGTGAGATGAATTCTAAACAGGTTTTAAAAGATAAAAAAATATTATATAAGATAAGCTATACCTGTATACTTGATGGCATCTATCTATATTTTTCATATCAAGTTCTTCATACAAAGTATAAATTATCTATGGAGAAATATATTGTCTTCAATATTGTTTCTCTTATAAAAAATTTGTTTTATGAAAAGAAACTGTAATATTACTGTAGAATTTTAAAAATTTAAATATTCATTACTTTAGTAGGAAGGAACATTTGCTATAGCTCATTCATATTTTTCTCTTACAATATCAGGATTTCCTTCAAATTCTACTAATATCAGATAATCGAAATAAACATTATAGTTAGAATGATTTTTTCTAACTTCTTGTTCACACTAATATTTTTTTTTTGCGAATTATTACATTTTCAGTGTCTACTTAAAAACTGTATAAAATTCACGAAAACAAAAAGTTGACAGCACGTTCATAAACTTTATATGTTTCCTTTATGAAGCCATAAGATTCTTCAAAACATGCGTACTTTATCTAACGTTTTACATTTGGATGAACCATTACAAAACGTTTATATATCTCATTTGCTCTTTGTATTTCTTTATATAGTAAATTAAATTTAATATATTTGGTATATCAGGTTCCCAATCCATTCAATACTCAAAAACTTGACACGCTCCTATAACAAATTTTTATAAAATCAAGTTACATAATAAAAAATAATTCTTAATTTTATATCAAATCTTACCAATAATACTTTCTAACATTTCCTCCACATATGTATACTTGTACCAAAACTAATTTGCCCTGGGTGAAATTGTAATTGCATGATTCCATAAATTTCTAGCATAATTTACTTTCCAATTTCACATTTTTATTTCAATATATTTCGGCCACAGTTTAATATTTCTATAATCAATATCTAAGATACATATATAGATCCAAAAGAAATTACATACAAAACTTTGGAATGCTTTTAACTATTTGCAGCTATATTTTCTGTAAGTATGATAGTCGTTCCAGCTGGAATCATTTTTAGATAATACGTGCTTAGTCAATTTTTGCTTAAAAAACATATAAATCTTATTCAAAGTAATGTATTTAAACTGTATGTATATTATTTATTATCTCGATATTCGATATTTTGTACAAATATTCTTTGATATGATACATTTCAAAGCAAGCTCCAATATGCAATTCCAGTTTTCTTATACATTTATCACAGTGGTATCCGGATTCTCGTCTTTGACCTTTTTTCCTATCAGAACAGACGAAACATTCCTTGCTTCGACTCTCTTGATTTCATTATAGAATATATAATTTTCTGTTTAATCACTTTTCTTTATCTGAAGTTGATAGTTTGCTATGCGAATCCTGGGATCCATCACAGACTTAAATTACCCATTTAAATTACTCTGTCAATTTTCTAACAGATTTTAGGTATTATATGGGTGTTTTGCCTTCTTGTTGTAACGCTTGTTTGTACAATATAAAACTATTCACAGAACAAATTTCGAAATCCCCAAAAAATACTTTTTTGTTTACAATTTTAGAGGTTTCTATAAAATTGAAATTTCTTTATTTGGAATAAAATAGTCTTTAAATGTAGCTTCAATATAATTTAAGAAGTTGCTAGCTTTTTGAATTCTTATTCTAATACTTCTATCATTGAAGTATTTGTATTTAAATGTAACATCCAATAAATTTGGCTATTAGTTCATAGATGCATGTACCAAAATGCTACACTGTAACTCTCTTTGAGGTATCGCTTGTAATTTGTGAATATTGCTATATTCTGCTTTTATTTCCAATGTCTTTTCATATCCATCTCTTAGATATAAAATTAATTTCATAATCCTAATTTCTATTTTCTTCCACAGATATGATTTTATTCTATTTCCGTCATCAGATATGATTCTACATCACTTCCAAAGTGAAAAAAAACTTTTATCATTATCACAATTGCTATCACTATCTTCACTATCTTTTTTAATTAATTGTGTTCGTTTTATATTTGTCGAAATAATATCACTAAGTTCACTGTCGTTCTCTATTTTACAATATGGGTTGAAATTACTAAAATAAAATAAATATATTATTTGATTTGATTGGTATATAAGGAAATGTATTGCAAATTATAAGAATTTTTAAATACGTACATTAGTATGGGATACAATATTGATTATTCCAAGCATCATGGTGCACTCTGAAATTGTACTTAGATAATGATCCCAACATGTAATGAATATCATTTTTATGACTGCAATAACTGCCTACCAACGTATACAACATGTCATTAGCCATTTTAAAACAAAAATATCTTGACATGCATGGCATGTTTTTCCAGCACAAGTGGTTAAGTACCTTGGTCTCTCTATTTGTTTCTTGTAATCAATTTGTCTACTGAGTATATTTTCTATAGTTAGTTATAACTAATAAATTTTTATATTTTAAACGAAGTTTATTACACCAGATATTTGCTGTTTTGATCAATCAGCTTTGGCCATTTTTTAGATAAAATCATAATCCTGTCATTAGAGAATTTCTTTTTTTCTTTATAAAAAACTTTGACAAGTAATTTTCACAAGCCTAATTTGAAGCCAGCTTTACAATGTTAAGAGAATTTTGCAAAGACAGAAACAAATGGTAATCTGATGGTGTAAGGTCAGGACTATATGACGAATGCATTAAAACTTCTCAGTCAAGCTCTCTTAATTTTTGATAAGTCATCAATGATGTGTAAGGTCTGGCGTTGTCATAATGGAGGATTACATCTTTGTTATTGATCAATTCTGGTCGTTTTATCTTGATTGCTTGGCGTAATCTATCTAGCTATTGACAGTAAAGATTAGAATTAATCATTTGACCAGGTTGCAGCATCTCATAGTGAACTTTGCAATCCTACCATAAACATAGCATCACTTTGTTTAGCGTCAATCCTTGCTTAGACAATGATGTTTTCGATACATCATTGTTATGCGTGATCCATTTTTCATCGCCCGTAATAAGTCGCTTCGAAAATGGTTCCATTTCGTTCCGTTTTAGCAACGATTCGTAGATGGAAATTCAATTCATTAAATTTTTCATTGTTAAATCATGTAGCACTCACACATCGAGTTATTTTTGTACCGAGCTTTCTTCAAATGGTTTTAAAACTGTTTTGTGGTCGATATTTAGTTCCTTAACAATATGATGACTGCTAATGTGTCGGTTTTGCTCAATTTTTTTCATGATTTCATCGACCTTTTCAGTTATTGACCAACTAGAGCAAGGTGCATCACTTATATCAAAATTTCCAGATTGAAACCGCTTGAACCAGATTTGTGCCATACGTACTAAGATTCCATAGTCATCAAGGGGCATAAACATTTACATATATGGACATAGGCATCAAGTCCATAAACATCACCAATTTTTTTAGTAGTCTAAGTCGGATTCGTACCTTTTTTGTAAGGTAAAACTTACAACTTAATTTCAAAAAGTGTCGAATTTCTTCTTTTTTACTTATTTTCAAGATGTAATAACTTTTAAATAAATAAACAAATATATCATAACCTTTCTAAAAATACTCCGTGATAGAATACCTTTTAAACGCACGCAATTATTACCAGATTTGATTAATACTACCAAAATTAAACGATCGTAATGTCATCTGCCGGGAGAATACAAAGAAACTTTTTCCCCACCCAATATATGATTCCTATGCATGTGACTTCATACGTTCTTCATTTCCAATGTTGATAATCAACCTATTGATGTGGATCTGAAATATTTTGTTCAAGTGGCTAAAAAAAATATTTATAAATGAATTGTTCTTTATTAAATTCTAGATAGGTTTAACATTACATAATGAAGATTTTGTTGTTATTCTTATAAGAAGCAAAATTTCCTGACCTCTCTCTTTCTCCTTTGCGTTCTCTTAATAACTGTACTGCTATGATTTAAATTTCCACAGGTACTTTCTTTTTAGCCTAAAAAAGATTTAAATTATGAATAAGTATTATAGTTATGGTAAATGGTATGTGTTATAAATTATAATTATAAAATAAGATATACTGATACAATCTTGAACAAAATAATAGCCCTTACTCAACAATTTTATTTATTTCTAAAAATACAAAAAAATATATATATTTTATCCTTCCTATATATTGGACATCTAATTACATGTAAATATGGGGAAAATCGCTTTTGTGAAACATGTTTTACTAAAATTATCAAAAGAAATGTAAATAGAAGCTATAGTTGGTAAGGCAAAGTGATAGCACATTATATAAAAAATATATGTATATAATGAATGAATAATTTATTAGTATTTTATGATATATCCTTTCTTTTGTAATAGTTTAATCAAACAAATAATTTTTAGAATCCTTTAATAAATTAAGTATTACCTTATGACTTCTATTGAGTAGTTTTGCAATTTCAGAGATAGAGTAATTTTCTGATTGTAATATTAAAACTCTATTGCTTTCACTTTTATTTAGAGCCTTTCATTGATCCATTTTCAAAATTTAATAAAAATTAATAAACCACAACACTGACTAAAAATGTATTCTATACTTGTGCTTTTTTAGATACCTCAATACCAACTAAAAGAAATTTAAGAAGTGGAAACACCTCATGTGTGCTATCACTTCGTCCCACAAATTTTGACTTCTGTTTACATTTCTTTCGACAACTTACATGAACCACATTTCAAAAAAGCGATTTTCTGTATATTTACATATGACGGGATTCATAATACAGAGAAACGACAAAATATATATTTGCCTGTTTGCATTTTCAGAAATAAATAAAAATGTTGAATGGGCTATCACTTTGTCTCGGACTGTATATAATATATAATCACTTTAATTTTTATCACTTTAGGTATTTTTTATGATTTGTTCATGGTGATGGTTGATTGAATCTGACTGTCTATGTAACAAATATAATTACAATTATTCTAACCAAATAGAAAATTGCTACACTTATATAGAAACAGTACAGTATCATATATTAATTTGGCGGCTAATTTGATCTTAATCATACACACATAAGTTATGTTCAATGGTTAGTTAAATAAACGCAGGTATTTTGAATTAAAGCAGATTTAAAAATCTATGCTTCCAAAACTCATAATTCTCTTTCAATTTCTTTTATATAACCGTTTTCGGCAAGTACTAGACTTTACTAACTAGACTACCGGCTCAGTAAATATAGTTCTTTTTTTGATATCTTAACTAAACGTCACAGCGTTGCGTGACGGAGCATCACAGAAGTTTTATCTTGTATACCATGTTCGCTGTAATATTTCTTATATTTCATTGAAATTATGGTCAGTAGAGCGCGCGCTTTGTAGTTTACAGATTTACGGCGAAGATATCAACCGTCGAAAATTCTTATAAAAATGTTACTTTCTTTTTTAACTGTCTTATAAACGTGCAGTATAAAATAATCATCTTATTTTTGACTATTTTATATCTCACTTTTTTTTGTTATCATGTCAAAAGATCATAAAGATAAAGAGTTTCTTGCTTATAAAAATGATTCACGAATATCTTGTCGATATGGCGCGAAATGTTATCAACAAAATCCATTACACCATAATAAGTACAAACACCCTCCTTCAACTAAAAAAGTATGATATCATTTTTATTATTTTTAATATTATAACTTTTATTATTTAAATATTATATTTAATATTATAATATTATATGTTTATTATCTTTTAATATTATAAAAATATAAAATACATTTTTTTTTAAGTCTTTTTTACATATTATCAACAGATTTTCTTATACAAGGTCTAGCATGTAAGTGAAAACCCTTTGATTACTGCGTAATTAACGATTTTAATGAAGAATATTTTAGATAAAAGTTGAATGATTTCGAACATAATTTGATGCAATTAGTTTTTTGGTAGGAGAATACATAAAGGATACATAAAAGTCAAGTTGGTTATTTTTAAGTTGAATCATATTTTTTATTACATTAATCGATCCTGTTTGTAATTCTGTATAAAAAGATATTAAATTATTTATGTTAGAAAATCATTAGTTTAGGAGATATTTTAATTAATGTATACATTTATTAAAATGTAGTGAGAGTAGTGGTAAATAATTATTAGTAATAATAGTCTTTTAGTAATGTTTAAATTAAAATATCTCTTAAACTTATAATTTTTCAACATATATAGGTTAATGCTTTTTTATAAAGAATGTTAAACTGTATTGACAAAGGCATTACAAAACATATGATTCCGTTTAAGAAAACAAAGTTGACATTCATATGGCTTTTACATGCCCATATGTATAGAAAAAGCTAATATCAGAATATGCTCTTCTCAAAGCATTTAACTTTTATCTGAAATGTTTTTAAAATCATTACTTACATATTAATTATAATGATTCCAGTTATGTGTTTTACCCTGTATTTTAACTATATTTTTTGATTTTTAATGTATAACTACAATATTAATTTGTTGAGGTATCAAAAATATATATGTATACAAATATATTTTATTTATAGAAAGAAGCAGAAGTCAGTCAAAAAACATTGATTGGGAATAAAAGAAAAATTGAAGAAATAAATGATGATAAGACAGAAGCAGATTCTGTCTCTGTTCCTAGTAAAATTCAAAAAGTTAAGAATAATGTTCCTAATGCTAATGTAGATAATTCAGAACATATTGTTGATAATGTAGAAACAGATATTGAACATTTGATTACGATATCGAATGATGAGAAAATGCTTGAAGACAATATAGAAGAAATAAAAGAAAAATCTTGTGCATTATCTGATAACAACAATCAGACAATTAGTGATGATTCTTGTGTAATATTATCAGCAAATTGTATGAAAGAAAATATTAAAAATTTATTCTTAGTTCAAATGCCAGAAGATTTCTATCAATTTTATAAGTTTTGCAAACTTATTTCCAAAAATGAACCATTGATGGCACTAAAATCCATTCATCTCAATCTTGTGGGTCCTTTTGATATCTTAGATAATAAATTAAAAAGTTTTAATAATAAAGATAAAGAAAAATATCTTGGACATTGGAGATATTATTATGATCCACCAGAATTTCAAGTACGTATTAGAATAAATATTTAAATATATTAATTTTAAAAATCTTTAATTAATAATTAAAATTATTACAATGAGTTTTTTGTTATAATCATCTTTTTTATAGACAATTATTAAAGGAGAAAAAGATGGTTTACATCTTGGATATTGGAGAGATGAATGCAATGAAATGCCAATATTTGTAGTAAAAAATAAAGCAGATGTAAATTGTATAATACAACCTGTGGCAGAAAATATATTTGGTGCAGTTAAGTATGTATTATAAACAATAAAAAAATAAAACAAACAAAATTTTTAACTTTCATATTTTAAAATATTACTCATATAATTGCAGTGTTTGTATTGAAGATGCATTGAAAGCAGCTAATTTATTCGAAAAAACAAGTATATCACAACTTCAAAAACGATTAAAAGAATTTTCTCAAAAACATAATATAACTTTAGAAAGAAAAACGAACAATATGATAAATCGAGAGAAGAAAGTTGTTTCAAGGACATTTCATAAAGCTGGGATCGTTGTACCATATAATAAAACAACACAATTGGGTTATAGAGAATTATCAGTGACCAATAGTAAGAAACTTCTACTATTTCTAGTACATATTTACTTATGACTAAAGTATAATTTTGTTATTGATATTTTAGAAGATTTACAACAAATATTTAAGAAAATAGACGAAGCAGGTTCCTTAGAAGAGCGTAAAAAAGCTATGTCTAAACTTGACGAAGTTGTACGTCTTGCAACAATAGCTGCAGATGAATGTGACTTCGGAACTTGTCTAGAATTGGCACATGATCTATTTTCTAGCGGTAGTGTGCATGTTGAAAAGACAGCATTGCAAATGTTTTCCATTGCTTACACACATCTTAATCGTCCAGAATTTTTAGAAATAATTAAGGTACACTTGAAGAATAGAAAACGTGGTAATGACTTAACTGTCATTTAAAATTTTTCAAATTTTAAAATATATAATTTTAATGCGTTTTGATTAATTATAAATTGCAGGTAATATATTTACGAAACTATTTCATAATACTTATGTAAGACATACATCTGTATAATATTATAAAATTAAAAAAATATATTTTAATAAATTTATTTAATAACAATGATAAAACTTCGCTTCAAGAATTTTTTAATATAAACTATCCCGCTTTAATCTTATTATTTCTTATTATTTCTTATTATTTCTTCTTATTATTATTATTTCTTCTAAGAAATTATTAAAGGAAGACACATAGATGTAACTCTAGTTTCCTTAAGACTGAATTAAATAGTTTTATTTCCTCTATTTAAATTTTACTAGATATCCATTTCCAAATATCATATAAATATCTATAAAACAATGTTTGTGCACAAATAAATTGAAATATACTTTTATAATAAATTTCCTGAATTATTATCCTGAAATGTTAAGTTCCTTGTATCACTTCTAATGAAACGAATCAAACATTTAACAGTATCATATTACGAATCTGTTTCTTACGTTAAACTTAGTATTATTTGCAATATCGTTTCGAACAATTGAATCATTGATATTCTCAATGAATTTTATTCTTCATCTAGAAATGAACGGCTGACCAAAATTATCGATGAGCTATAAAGGCAAGTAACGTCATTAGAAGCCGAACGTAGCACGTACCATCATCGAAGTAAAAAGCACAAGAAAATAGGGCGGTTACGAAGAAGAGTCGAGAGGAGAGGTAAGAAACAAGAACAAGATAGGATAAAAGAAAAGAAATAGAATAGAAAAGAAACAGAAAGAGTGATGGTAGAGCAGGGGAAACGGCTGCCGTTAAATTGTACGTCGAATGATGCCAAAGTTAAATATAAAAGCGCCGGCTAGCGTCTCGGCGCCCACCGTGAACCAATAACGCAGTGTTGAAGACAGTCTCTTCATGAACTTGGTCACGGACTGGAGATAGACGATTCGGTTTTTCTGCGATAGACGCTTCGGTTCGTTTTTTCTTCGTACGATTCTTTTACTTACGTTTCTGTATTTGAATCGTGGACAATCTTATTCGATAAAGTTATTTTTTGGTGCTCTACATTGTTTCCCTTTATATTATTCTTCAGGAGAGATTCTAACGAAAATTGTACATCCGTATAAGGAGCACACGGATTACATCAGAAGTGCATTTACGAAGCTTCCATTTCGAGTGAATTTGTTTAATCAGAGCGCGTTAAATTTCATCATTGATTATACTAACGTTTACTTCGGGATTTGTCGGTGAGTATTGATTTTACTCTTATAGATCTTACGAGATTCATTGAATTTGGCTAGATAAGTTTGTATGGAAAAATAATAATCACTGGATATGTAAAATGGATCCTACCCTAAATAGGAATTCCACATTTTCTTACTATTTAGATATAACAAATATTCGAGATATTAGTGCTATTGGTGCTTTTAATTAGATCGTGTGTTAGCGAATTAAAAAAATAAGTTTACGACATCATTGTGATTCACGTGGGTGAATGTTAGCAATGGATGAGTTCCAATAACTGCCCATTGCTGGGCCAATGTGAGCAACCTCTGTCAACGACATCCGTTCCGAACGGGACTATTTCTGATCACCAATTCGGCAGAGATTTTATTTTTGGACGCAGCATCTGAGGTCCAGGATCCAGAGACTGGTGCTACGCCGTTTTATGTCTCTTCCATCAAATAATCCATCTCGAAATCGAACCAAATATTTTTTCGAGGATAATCTAATCCCTTAATATTAATATAAGATTTAGGCAATGAACAGTAAAATACATATTTGTTTGATAGGATATAGTTTGCCAGTATATTCGCGTATTACATGTCAAAAGAAAAGCGTACTTTGATATCCGTAAACTTACATTTTAGTTATTTTGAAAAACGAATGTTTATTCGGATTTTTGTTATAAGTATAACATAGTATGGTCTTTAATTACTTATGGACTTTCTAATCTTATGTTACAGAATCATTTCTTGATATATGTAATGATCTTCAAATTATGTAGATTATATTGATATCGCTCTACATCTCGTAAATAGTGTTGTGTAATTTGTGAATAATTTTCTTTTTTACTGTAGCTAAAAAAAATCTAATCGATCAAAATTGATAACAATTATTAGCAAGATGTATTTCCCTTTGAATAACACCTTTATATTACAAGCTGATCGCTTTCATTAGTAAGACAATGTTCTGATATATGTTTTGCTAACGTATGTATATTATATTTATTTTTATCATCGTTTAATGGGTCATGGTCATAATCGAAGGTACCGCCGACTATCTTGAGATTGGAGAACGTTTTTGAAAAAATGAAATATTCGTGGAAATGCTGATATCAGTGACAGCATAAGAGAGAGAGAGAGAGAGAAAGAGAGAGAGAGAGAGAGAGAGAAAAGCACCGAGGACAAAAATTGCGCACGTGTACACGTGTCTATGATGTGACTGGAAGGGCGATTACGGCTGCTAATATGTGTGCTTGTCACTTTCTAAAATATCTGATGCACTCATCGCGAATATACCTGGTAGTGGTTTGTCGGACGCGTGTGTATAAGCGTCGCAGCACGCAAAAATAGAAATGGTACTATATTTAAACGGCCTACACTCGGAATCTAACAGAGAACCTTAAGGTTTTCATCTTATCCGATACTTTTAAATATATCGATATATTTTAAATAATTCAAAGGAGGTTATCGTTTAATTATACACCATGTAATATGTATTTGCTCGATGTAAAAATAGAATATGTATATATGTAACAGATAAGACAAAAAACGGACCGTTCGTAATTTTATACGTAGAATAGTTTTTCGTTCATCATCATTTTTCAATGCCTATAAACATCGTATTGTTAATGTAAATGAACTCATTTACGTGTGTATGCACCTTCCAGGTGCCAAATCTTTTAGTATCAATGAACTCTTCCTGAATCTAAAGCTTCTTACAAAAGTTCTGCAAATGCTTTCTTGGTCTAACGTAGTATGTCTTAATTGTAACTAAGACTCAACAATTTGAGGTCAGAATATTGTATTGACAAGAGTTAATAAAATTAAGTCAAGAAAATTAAAGCTATCTTAAATTTTTTAAATAAATAGTTATCAAATTAAAAAACAGTGATAATAGATCTGTTAAATCGTAATTCAAATCGTAACTAATTGCTTACAATAACTTAATGACAATGACCTGACTTTATCAATGATAATTGTCAAACATCTAATTTACATCTGATGTATATATTTTATGACATGATATTTTGATTTCATATTAATGTATAAGAATTCATAGATACGTGCTAATGATGTAGACACCTATTTTAAGATATTTTTGGCCTGAAGCCATCCAGATCTACTCACCTCACTGTCACTATACGACCCAGAGCTTGGTCGATTGGTTTCTCTTAGAACGTATAGGTGCACATGCAAGTCTTTATGTATAGCCGTATAACTATCTTATAATCCTCGGATTATCTTAAACTTTGATTTTCAATTGTTCCTAATCCTTTCGTACAAAACTATAGAATTGTTAAGAAGAATTGAAAATAATAATTGCTTCATTTTGCAGCTAATTTTTTTTTAAATAATTTTTCTTTTACTTTACTGACATTTGATAATACTGAAAAAATGGTTTAAGGAATGATGTCAAGTCAGTCTTATTATTTATTTTGTTTTGCAGTGATGATAGAAATCAGAAGGAGGTGTAGAGTATTTCGAAATAGCTAAGCGTAATGTCACAGCATCCGTCTAGACCGCCAGGAGGTCATGGACCTCCCGGCGCTTCTTCAGGTAGAGCCAGTACGCCAAGTGGACCAAACACACCCACTCCGTCGAACATGTTCAAACCGCCGTCCGTATATTCGCCCTCCTCTTCACGAAGACCACCGACACCTGTCCATCATACCCGTCCAATGTCACCACATTCATATTCTGGTATGGTCCATTCAATGAGTCCTGTACCGATTGGAATGCCGATTTCACCTGGGATGTCACCAGTTTTTGGTTATCCACCGCATGGTTACATTCAATGTCCAAGACCACGATGGCCATCATCTATTGCTCAAGGAAATCAATCTCCCCGACCGTTTATACCAGTACAGGTTAGTATAGCAATACCAATACTAATACCAATATCAATCTCTTGTTATGCGAGACTTATAATTGTCATATTGGCGTTAGTAGTCACGCTATCGTATCATTAGTTCTTCAAATATAGTTAGTCTTATCTTGACATTTAGTATCGATTTACGAGCAACACGCTATCTTGTACGTTTATAAGTACGATAGAAAAAATAAATTAATTTTTATTAAGATTATATTTTATAAACAAACTGCGAGTTGCATATAATAATAAATATTTGATTCAAAAAATAATTACATGCTTATATAGAGTCCACTTGGAAGTGATATAACATCACCTGTACCCTGTGGACCACCGGAGTATCTGATAGCACCTTATAGATCCGGTGATTACGAATATATTGGTGTGCCATTGGATCACACACCAGTCGATGAAGAATCCAGTGGTCCTAGTACTGCAGAAATTATCGCCAGTCAAAGCCAAGATTACGTTGATGAAAAACTTGCTGAATATCAGGCTACGATACAACAATTACAAGGTGAGAAAACATTTGCTTTAAACCTGATAATTTAATTCTGATCTTTATTTTTAAGACCTTAACGAAGAAACCTTCTAATTGCTTTTCCCTTCGCACTGGTATCTATGCCAGAATATAATCAAACGCATGCATAACCAATTTCTCACCACTTGTTGCTCAAACGTCATTCCAGTTCACGTTTCTATGATGTTCTATCATATCAATAGAAAATTCTAAATCTTTTATTATTATTGTTTTATTTTTTTTTGTACATGGAAAATGTAAAAAATCTCGTGTGATTATTTATAAAATATTCAGATCGCTATGCACAAAAAATAGATAGTAAAAATTAATTAAGAGCGTTTGATTCAAAACTCTTTTTGAGCACCCGAAACGAAGTTCTCATTTCGTACGTAAATCGAGCAACGTTGGTTACGTGCTTATCGATTCTTAAAAGTAAAAATATGATTACAATGCTTATCAATTCAAAGTGAGTAATATCGTAACGACTGGCATTAAGTACAAAGATAAGAGTAGGATGAAAATGAAAGAAACGAAGAGATTGATCAATTAAGAATCGATATAAGGTGGTCGTAAAGAATAGAATATCGTAAGAACTTCTATTACATTTTTCATCTTACCAAGATAAATTATGATAACTTGCCAACAAAATAGAAGCAGGCCATCTTATTCGCGATTAAAATTCTCATTGCCACGAGGTACAGATCGATCGTACTGATTTTTGTGTGAGATAAATTTTACCCTGTCAACCATCACAAAAAGTCGAGCTTTAAAAGACCAATCAATTTGACGAGAAAAATGAACAAAAATCTTCGTTTATGAGACGTCTAGTTACATAAGAACAATGTGACTAGTCTTGATTTAATTGGAAAGGAAAGGAGAAGGATAGAAGGAGTAAGAGAGAGAGAGAGAGAGAAAGAGAGAGAAAGAGAGAGAAAGAGAGAGAGAGAGAGAGAGAGAGAGAGAGAGAGAGGAAGAGTCAGGATAAGAAGATTGATCGAGAAGGTTTCGTATAAGAATATAAAGAGGGGAGAAATGCCGGTTCCGTCAACGTCGGCGCCGACGCCGCTTCGACGCCGTCGTCGTTTACGTTATTACGACTGACTCGTTGTCCTCATCTTCGTCGTCGTATTCGTTGTTCCTCTGTTACCCTCGTTATCCTTGTATCTTCGTCGTCCTACTCGTCATTACGTTGTCGTTGCCTTTGTAGTAGTGACAGAGAGCGCGGGCGGTGGGACTTGCGAACGAGGTGGAAGCTACGTCGCTCGAAGTGCCTCCAGTATCGAACCGACGTTCGTTGTGCGCGGGCACAGTACGTTTCTTTGTGTATATACGCGCATTCCATAAACTCAGGCACGCACGCGCGACATTTACATATGCGTTACGTGCCGTCCCCAATACGTAAGCCGGAGTAATACGTGTACGTATAAAATTGAACCAAACATATATTAAGAGAGGAGAACAAGCCGGGCCGGTGTGAATAGGATACCAGCAACAGCAAAAACAGCAGCTGTCCCTGTCGATGCGGACGACTGAACGAGGTGTCGTCGAAAGGGTGCGGTGTCAACGGCGCGTGAAGAATACTTTCTCTCTCTCTCTCTCTCTCTCTCTCTCTCTCTCTCTGTCTCTCTCTTTCTCTCTCTTTTCTACACAGTGCGTGGGGTGTGGTATCCATTGAACAGGTGTCTATTGATTGGATTACATCTGCGAAAGGATCAGAAAGAGCCGCGACTCTTCAATGAAGAAGACCGGAAAAGCCGGAATTTATGAAAAACGCCACTCAGCGATCGTGAGGTCAATTTTCAATGGGATGACAGTACAGTAAATGAATCAAGCTCAATCCTCGCGAGCATAGATCAAACATAAAAATATGTCGGGACGGGGAACTCCACCTAGGGACGAAGGTAGTCCTGGTCGCCAGGATAGTCCTAGAACGCCACGTGGCGGTCGACTTAGAGATAGGGTGAATTTTTTCGAACAAGTATGGACCGGTGGTCGAGGCTCACCAACAAGTATCGACGAACCTCCAAACGAAGTCGATTCCTCGCGTGCTCGTATCTTCCGTTCGTCGTATGTGAGACCATCGTCAAGAGCCAGCGATTCCTCCTTCGAAGAAAGCTTCGAGAGACTCGTTGAAGAGGGTGATCTAAACGGCGCTAAGGTCGTCAAATTCGAAAAGGTCATCGTTAGAAAAAGTGCTAGAGAAATAATTTCGTCGGCCTCCATAAATGATCCTAACGTTTCTACGAGTGATCCGCTCGTATTCACGGAAATGAGCAGAACATCGAGCGAGGAACACGCCCTCGAAGACTCCGCTTATCAAAGTCACGGTGCTCAAAGTCACGGTGGTAGTAAGTCCAGCTCAGTAACGTCCTTTACTAAATTTCCATCGGAAGAGAATTTCTTTCAAAGAAGAGGCAGCAATTCTCAACAACATTTTTCACCGGACGATCGACCACCATCCGTTTGGTACGCAGAATATCGTAACCAGAGTTTTCAGAATGTCGCTGCTAGAATGGAACACCTACGCAGCAGGAGCCAATACGATGCGCATATCGCTCAGATCAAAGGTATCATCGACTTTTTTTCTTTGCTCTCAAGGAGAAACACCTTCTTGTTCTTCCTGCGTCTCGTATGTACTTCATATACACGTGGGTATAATGTCAAGGATTCTTCGAACAGTTTATGTTCACGAGTACTTACAATTTTTCTTTTTTATACGAATCGAATTTTTTTATAACGGTGACATTTTCATTTAATTTACCGAGTTGATCTTGTTTAAACATGGAAACATCCTATGTATTTTAGCTAAACGTAGAATCTGTCATAAGAATGTGTAAGCATATACAATGTGTCTCGATTACAAGGTCTATATATGAAGGTACATAAATTTAAGTCCTTATTTATAAGATCTTTCCAATTTTGTTATTTTGGTAATCTGATAATATCGAAGGTTAGATATTACTCAGTTTTATTGTTATTTGTCACTAAATTTTCATTCGACGATTACATCTTTTGAAATTTGATAGTATTTTTAATCTAGTATTTTTAATTTGATTATATTCGTTTAATGCTTATCAGTGCACTCTTATAATGTTTACAACTCTTCTTTATCAAGAATTAAGCTATTTCCTTGATAACATTTAATTGTATCAACAGAATTCGATACTTTTTAAAAAATTTAATTTCATTTCGGCTTGGTAACGTGCATTGAAGATTGGAATACTCAGAAAACGTAGAAAGAGATGTTTTCTTAATAGAGAATTAATGAAGTGCGTGACATTGTGTGTTCCTATTGGTTTTTAGGTCGTTACTCATCAATCAATCGTCATTATTGTCTTTTAATTGCAGCGTATAAGAGCATCTATCTCTTAATAGATCTTACGGTGTCGTTTAATTATAGTTTACGTATGGGTATTAACTTTTAATGAATATTAAAGTCACAACCTCTCGTTGGTTTTATATATCACGAGAAATTAAGATATTCAATTATAACTATATAGGTAATAAAAATCTCTAATCTTTTTCAACGAGCTCATAATAGAATAAATTCCTTATGCTAACGATTGAAAAATTAAGTTTCTCGATGCAAGGACAACGAGAATGTGCAACGCATGAAAATAATAACACTTAGAATTTGATATATTCTCTTAAATATTACGGCCATGAATCTGACATCTTTAACGAATTCTCATTATTATCAAGTAATTATCTTACGCAAGTAGTTTTACTCAGATTTTCTTTGTAACAACTTCTTTACATAATTTCTCATTCATGCATTCTCATCTTTCATTCTTTTTATTCGCCGATGCGATAATTTATAAATTCGACGTTCGAAGTAAGCAGAATACTTTTCTCCATTTTTTTTTTTTTTGATCCATCACCTTCGAGCAATTTTCGTTTAATCAACGATAATAACTTGATTAATGATGGTTGATGGTTTCGATTTCATTGTTAAACCATGGTATGCGTACAATAAAGTGTTACGGTAGTAGACGTCATTGTAAAGGCGACGTTCTACGCTATTGTTTACAATTTGCATCGGGCCGTGATAGTAAATTTAAGCGACAGACAGACGTATATAAACCTCAATGTGGTAACGCCGCTAATGGTTAACGGTGACGTAAGCGAGCAGCGTCAGTTCAAGGCTATCGCCTTTCCTATCTTCTTAGTCGAATCGTGCTCGCTCTTTTGCTCTCCGATTTCTTTCCCCGAATGTGTAATCTGTCTACATGGCGAAGAACGATTATTTTATCCCGTGATCAGAGATTGCTTTCGTTAATTCCCGTAAGAAGATGGACAAATTAGATGGGAATTACATAGATATGCATTAAAAGAACGGGTGTTTCAACAGAAACATCCTTAAGTCTACGCCCTTGTATCTTCCTGGTTTATTGTCTGATTATATTAATGTTACATACATATTATGTTTTTAGCTTCAGAAAATGATTCGATAAAATAGTCTCAGAGTAAAGTAGTTTGGTCTCAGGAGAATAATGAGAAATTTTATTTTATATTTTATTTCTTATAAGCTCGACAATGATCATGGTGAACGCTCGCTATTATCTCTTTGAATAAACGATTACGAATAATATGTATGCCGACGATGGTAAGGCTGGCTCTGGCCTAAAAGAAAAAGTCGTTTGTCAGTAGTTGACGGTCCAATTGGGTCGATCGATAAGCTTCTGCGAAAGTTCTCTTGTATGTACAATATAGCTGGACAAACCATTTTGAAAGAAAAAACTATAGCGAAAATTGATCGATTTCTTGGATAAATTTTTATTTTTATCTAAGATATTATTTTATATAAAGAAGTATGTTAATTTTTTATAGTTCGTACTGATAGTCTTAAACGATTACTACTGACGACCAATGTAACTATTGTAGCATATTTTCGGCTATTTTGATTTAGTTAGTTGTCATAGCAATTTGAGAATAGGAGTGATAAAAATAAATTCAATCGACTTTAGTTCACATACATTGCTTGTTCGTATCAATTTACTTCGAATTTTAAATGTTTTTGGTTAATATATGCTTAATGATATCTTTTTTAAATAATATTGTTCCATATTTTCCGTTCGATCGTGATCATTCCGTTAATATTCAATTTACACATATGGGTTTACATATCTGTACGAGATTTTAATACTTACATATTCGTAAGTGTCGTTCCACATAAATCGGCTCGTGCATTTGCATGCGCCACAGTTTCTATACTCGTTAGTAAACTTATGTGCAAATTCTAACAACATATAACATGCGATCTTGTTTTGTGAAATGTCAATTAATGAGCAATTACAAAATTATTCCGCAACGATTAGCGATACAATCAACGATAATAATTAATGATGTATTATAGGAGAGTTCAAGTAAAACATTAATTTGGTTTTGTACTATTTTTTGACTACTTTATAAAAATGAATTTTTTCTTCTCTTGTTATTAACAACTCAGTAGCTAACAATTTTTATTCAACTTATCGATGCTTACAAATTAATTCGGTCATTGAAAGAGAAAGTAAATATTCTGCTAAAGAACATCTTCAGAATTTATTGATAGCTTTTTTCTAGGTCATCCATCTAACTATCAAGATGAGAAATTGTCGAAGCATTGAATATTACGAAGTTAGTACCTGATTCAAAGAAGTCTTAGTGGTTTAAAGTTCATGATTCGAAGTTTCTATACTGATCTTTATAAGAATCGTTAATCTTTCTTTCACTTGTTAAAATCTATCCAAAGTTATAATAACTATTTTACATTGAAATAAATTAAAGTACACGTAAATAAAGAAATAAAAGCTCGATTTGTTCGTAAGAAAATGTAAAGATATTCATGCGACATGTCAAAGTTTAAGACATTTCTCTATTATATTTCCGATTGTTCATAGCCACAGAAATTAGGAATAGGAACTTTTAGGTCGAATAATTTCAACGTACAGCCCTCTACACATTCTGCGGCCTCTATGTTTTTTTGGTGTTCGAGTAGTAGCAGAAGAGCACGAATATCCTGCCATCCGGTATCGTCACGCGAGCTTATAATCACGAATATCCTAAAGGATCTAAAATTAAATCGATCGAGAGTTATACGTTGCATTTCCTGCTTAGGAGATAATGTGATCTTGAGAAGTGCAATATATAAAAATAACAAGATATCGGTCTTAATGGGCTTGTTTTTTCTTTTTTTATACTTAAATAATACTTGGCGTTTTTAATGACATTCACTAGTAATTGTACATTTTAAGAATAATCACGCTTGAAGCTGCAATCACTAATACGACTAATAAGTATTCATAAACAAGATAACGAGACAATAATTACAGAGAGAAATCTATAATGACGTTAAAACCTGCTGATCATTGTAGTTAGCACTTTTTACTTACTATATAATATACTTTTCACTTTATACTTACTAATATACTCACTAATATACTTATGACTATGCGTGACTATTAACTATTAGAAATATAAAGGTTACAGACCCATTGTAATTTATTGAATTTTCCCAAGAAACTTATATGTACAACTTCAAAGACAATTTACACGAATATTCGCGACTAAATATCAATGGCCTGGATAGTACAGATTAAGAATAAGAACAATTAATAAGAAAAAAATCAATACACTGTAGCTTCCGCGTTAAAGATTCCATTACGTATACTATATTGACGTAACATAGAGTAGACGTGAAAATTGACCACCAATTGCGTAACTTTCGTCTATAGAGTTTCATGCGAAGCTCGTAACATATAATCTATCTATTGATAGTATTGTGTATCGTGTCAATGTACTGATTAATAGCCATTGATTTAATTAACAAAATTTGACCATTGAATCAAATCAAACACATTTTTCTTTTTTATTACAGATTAACAGAAATGTTGTGTATCTAAACGGTATTATTAACGATGACTCGTGTACATTTATAATCATATTTAAAAATAGCTAAAGAATAAAGATGATATGATATCTGCAAATATACGTATAAGTAGAACAGGTTGTAAAGATTCAGATGCTTAAATTTTTTCTATGCAATATAAAAATCATTGTCCCCTTTTATTTAAACACTATCATCATTAACTTGTTTTATACATATTATTATCGATGCTTATATAATTCAAGGGTTTTATCGATTCGTAAATTTTGTATATAAACAGAAGTGAAATCATCGCTTTAGATAGTATTACTATCTTACGATTAATGATGAATTTTTAAAATTTTTTGAAATAGATCGATAATTAAACTTTTTTAAATTTGTCGACGTTTATTTATAGTCTTTAGTTCATGTGTTTCAAAGAGTTAGGCATTAATTGTATGTCTAATTAGTTAGTATATCTAATTACACGTGTACATTAAGTGAATCTCGTGTACTGACACGACGACCGATGCGAAGGTGACAAACGTGACGGCATATTTAAAAATAAAGCGGTCATCGTAACGCGCTTCGTCAGTATTATGACGCAATCACTTCAATGAAAATTGTTTTTTATTGAAGAATATGAAAATAAAAAAAATTATAAAAACTATTCGATGTATTGATAATTTGCTTGTTTCAGACGAACAAGAACGTGTACAGAAGAAAACTTTTGTTAATTGGATCAATTCTTACCTCTCAAAGGTAAACAGTAATATATTAAAATGATTAAATATATCATAAATTCAAAAAGTTATAATATCGCATAAAATAATGTCTATAAAACTTTCTTTCTTCATTAATTTCTACAACATTGATGATTCGAAAATGGAACTTTGCTAAATTTTAATCTCCTTCAGATTTTGCCATATTTCTGTTTCCGGATCTTTCAAAACTTAGCCTGTCGGCTCTGATACGCGTGCATGATACACTTACTATGTGTATGTTGAAAGTAGTGCGCTATAAAATTAAACTAAGTTCGAAGTTCGTTTAAACTGTAGAATAAGTCTGTATAAAAGTACTTTAGTAACTGACATTATTCGTTTTAAATTCTTTTCGTTTCATAAATAGAATATTGATTACTTTCTTTTCGTGCAATACGATATAATAAATGTATTTTTTTTATTATTAACTTTGTCTACAGCGAATTCCGCACCTTCGTGTAGACGATTTAATTGAGGATTTGAAAGATGGTACTCGTTTACTCGCTTTGTTGGAAGTTTTGTCGGGTGAAAAGTTGGTGAGTATAAATGGACCATGGAATGCTCGAAATATTTAATTATGATCTAACGAATAATATTTCATTTGCAGCCAGTGGAAAAAGGCCGTAATCTAAAAAGGCCTCATTTTCTTAGTAATGCAAATACAGCTTTACAATTTTTACAAAGTAAAAAGGTTGGTTTTAGTTCCGTATAAAAGTAATCATCTGTTTTCAATGATATGTGTAAATCTAATAATAATAATTATAATTATTTTTTTTTTTTTTAGATTAAGTTAGTGAACATAAATTCGTCCGACTTAGTTGATGGACGGCCTCCGGTAGTGTTAGGCTTAATATGGACCATCATTCTATACTTCCAGGTATGTTTAATTCTTTTGAAATTTGAGTATATAGCGCAAACTACGCAGAAGCAAATTTCTCTATTTTTGTATGCGATAGCAGCTTACCCATAGAGCTCGAGATACATTATTTTTAATACGATTCGATCATATATATATATATACTCATACATACATACATATATACGTATACATTTATATTTATATATGTATATTCTCTCTTTCTCTCTCTCTGTGTGTCTGTCTGTCCGTGTCCACGCCCGCGCGCGTGTATGTGTGTGTGTGTGTGTGTTTGCGTGTATGCGCGCGCGCGTGTATGTATGTGTGTATGTATGTATGTGTGTATGTATGTATGTGTGTACGTATGTATGTTGTATGTAAGTATGTATGTATATACTCATAACGCTGCAGCTTCATTTCTACTTACTCAGTACAAAAGTGGGCTAACTTGTGATCCATTATGAACTAATAAGGTTCCCATTTAAATTTTATAATTCTCGAAGGTAACAAGTTAAGTCTACGTAGTCGCGTATAATTTCTATCGCTTGAAATTTCAATTCACAAGCGTACGCTAAACAATATTCATTTATAATTTGCACTTAAATAAATTATTAACTTTCACAAAGTGTAAATCGAATTGATCATCACTATGCTAACTGTATGTATTCCAATAAACAAGCTACGATCAAAGGATCGAAAGAGGGTGAGTAACAATTCGTAAGTTTGATCGAATAATCACAGTGGATTTACAGAACATTGCACGTGCATGTCCTTGCGCATTTATAATAGTTGCGCACGCTAGAGCATTTTAAATATTTTTTTTATCTTTATGAAATAAATCATTATTTTAATCGTCATTTAAATCGATTTTGTAGATTGAAGAAAATACAAGAGCTTTGGAGTATCTTGGCCAAACTTGGGGTAGTCAGAGTAGTCTTGAAAGTCTTGGAACTCAAGGCTCGGCAGCCAGTGAACGAAAACGTATCAATAGCGAGAAATGGAAACAAGGTGCACGAAAAACTTTGCTTCAATGGGTCACTAATACTCTTCCCAAGTTAGTATTACTTCAATATTAGGCATTTTTATATATTTATTTTACTTACCGAAGTAAAAAATGTATACACATGTAAAAGATATCCAGTAACACGAATTTTATTTTCGTTTTTGTAGAGATATTGGTATACAAGTGCGTGACTTTGGTGAAAGTTGGAGAGATGGTAACGCTTTCTTAGCTATCATCGACGCCATAAAATCAAATCTGGTGAATATAGCAGCTATGAGAGAAGGAACAAACAGAACACGATTGGAAACAGCTTTTGAAGTAGCTGAAGTGGAACTTGGTATAGCTCGTCTTCTCGACCCTGAAGACGTTGATGTACCTCAACCGGATGAGAAATCTATAATGACATATGTTGCACAATTTTTACATAATTATCCGGATCCAAAGAGTACGAATCCAGATTCTTTTTCGTCTATAAAACAACAATACGATGATCTTCTTAATTGGCTTAACGATAGAACAAGATATCTCGAACAACTCAATAGAAGTAATTCCTTTCCACCCAATTATTCGGTATGCTGTAATTTCTCCTGTTACAATTTTATTTTGTATTATAATGTACATTGTAAATTCTATGAACGTCTAACAATTGTATATCTATTAGGAATATATTTCATTCAATGAAGAAGTTGAGGAGAAAAGATTACTTTACAAAAAGCTGCAAGATTCAGTTAATACTCCTTCAATGATAAATATCACACGTGATTTTTTGAAATACATACAAAATTTATGGAAAACATTGGAATTGCTTGTACGTATTTAGAACATTTTTATTACATGACAACAGTTTACTATGAAATTGTTCATAACATTTATCTTAATTTTCACAGATGTTACATTGGGTCTGGTTATTAGACTCTACCTTACCTGGTGATTTAGGTCTCACAGGTAGATGGCTTGCTCGTGCAGAATGTCTCTTGAATTCGGATGGAGATATACCCGAGGAAATGACCGAAGAAACAGCCAATATTATTTTGGAAAAATTAGAAGATCACAAAAAGTTTTTCTTAGATTTACAAACAATGACTGAAAAGTTCGAACAAGCGAAAAATTCACCACTCGCGCAACAAGTTTTACATAAGCAACTCGAAAATATAACAACACGATTTACTAATTTACCATCAAAAGCTGCAAAGCGAAGGATCAAACTAAAGTTCCTGGAACACAAATGTTGCCTTGTTGCTTTTCTCTATTTAGTAGAAACGAAATTAAAAGGCTGGAACATTAAATATGGTACCGAAGAAAAAGTTCATCAAATATTGGAACAGTATAGAAATTTTGTTTCTAGAAATAGAATTTTCCAAGAATTCCAAAAGGCCTATTTAGATATGCAACAGGTCGTCGATGAATATAAGCGTGATGGTGACATAGGTGAGAAAAATATATACAGAAAAAGATTTATATTTTTAAATATTATTAGCAGTTTAATGTTACGTATAAATGGTATTATTAACTATTTTTGATGTATATTTTAATGTTATGTATATTATATAGATAAGGAGGAATGCCTAGAAATAGATCGCTTTATGCGAGAAACGGGTGAAAAGTGGAAGAATGTATCTGTAGATTTAAGATGTGTACAAAGCATGCTTGAAGAAGTGGTTGCTTATTGGCGTCGATGGACTGTAGGATCAGATGAATTTGAAAATTGGTTACTTCGTGCAGAATCTTCCTTGAATTTGCCAGAAGAAGAAAAAATGGAATTCTTTCAAGATATTAGTATCTGGAAGGATAAACATCAACAACTTTCAGATACTGTTAGTTTCCTAATAGCTACTTCCGAAGATTTTGTCGCTCTTCGTCTAAAGGAACGCTATACTACTCTGACCAACAAATGGGAACACATTTTCCAAGAAGCCAAACAATATATGCATGCTGGTGATCTATTAAGAAATAGGAAGGATTATAGAGTAGGAGTTGAAACTTTACAAAATTGGTTGAGAAATGCAGAGTCTGCTCTATCGACTACACAGTTGACTTCTACAGAACGTATCAAAGCCTACGGAGAGAAACTTCAAACGCTTCATAACGAAGTTGAAGATATAGAAGACCTCTTCAAGAATATCAGCAGAAAATTCCAAACTCTCATACAAGAGCTATCTCGTGATGAGGTCGATAAAATGATGAATACACTTAAAAAAGAAAAAGAAGCTTTAGTAAGAGTTCGCGCTTTAATACCTATGCAATTGCATTTATATCATCAGCTTTTGGTACAACAAGAATCTTTGGAAGCTGGCAGGAAAGAAATATCTACATGGTTAGACGAAGCTGAAAGATTATTGAACAGTATCGATCTTTCGGGTGGTAGAGACGCAATATTGGCTCAGTTAGAACGACACAAAACATTTTTCTTGCGAACATTATATTACAAATCAATGCTTGAATCCAAGAACAAGATATTTGCTAGTATAGTTAAATCTGTGGATAATAGTGTTGATACAGATATCGATACAGGTGAAAATGGTTTAACTTTGAAAGAATTAAATGAACGATTTGCTAGAGTATGTCAATTGGCACAAATGTGGGAACAACGTCTTCAAGAAATAATAAGATGCTTGACGAAATTCAAGGAATGTGAACGACAAATTTCTGAGTGGTTATTATCTGCCGAAACGCTTCTTAACGATATACACATTGACAATCGTTCGTCCGTTGAATATCATAAGAATTTCTTCAGTAAGGTAAATGAAAGATGGATTCAAGATTTAATAAATACTGCACAAGACCTCAGAAATGTTTTACCAGGTGAACAACAAGACCCCATTACTGAAACTGTAGAAAACTTACAAAAACGTTGGAAAGAAGTACTTACTTTTGCACCGCTTCATCTTATGAAATTAGAATTTCGATTGGACGAAGCAACGTTGCTTCAATATCTTAAAGAAATTGAGATGGAAATTAATTCGGAACAGCAAGCTCTAATTCAGAATAATGATATCGACAGTATACTTCAACGAAATAAAGAGTTTTTTGTTAATCGTGGTGTTATCCACAACGTTGAGAGATGCTTGCAGACATTAAAAAAGATTAGCAACACCTTCAGCCAGTTAAAACCAAATGATAATAGTTTAAATCAAGAAATTGCAAAAACCGAACATTTGTGGACTGAGACTACTAAGAAAATAGATCATCTTAAAGAGCAGCTTTATCAGATTCCTCAACAATGGGCTGCTTACAGAAAAAAGTATATCGATGAATTGATTTCTGTATTAATTCAATCTTTCTGTATCATTTTATGCTTTATCGCATCTTTCTTACAGATTCGACGAAATGGTACAATGGATGGATCATGTTGATAGTATCTTGAAAAATATTTTACATGAAGTGAATACCCTGGAAGAATTTGAAAAAGAGAAAACTGTGTTTCAGGTATTTATAGCATTCTTCTTATTTAATAATTTAATAATAACATATGATAAATATTTGTTTTTGCTGTACGGATAGATCGAAATTATGACGGTAATTAAACTCCAATTTTTATTCTTCACATGCATGAGATAATCATTATTAAAATTAAAAAAATAATTCTATCTAAAAATACATTTTTTGTCATTGTTATAGAAAATATGTAAAGAGGCTGATAATCAACGTGAAGAGATGAAGTGGTTAGTTCAGACATTAGATGCACTTATTTCCAATCGTTTAGATCACGAAGCAATTGCAGAACAGAAGAAATTGGAACAGCTCATCATCCGATATAAGAATTTGATACCAACGATAGAAATTACAATGACAAAAACAGATATCTATTCGAAAAGCTATACATACAGGAAAGAAGTTCGAGAAGTGTGTACTCTGTTACGCAAAGTACGAGAACAATCAAAGGATGAGGTTCCACTTGCATATCCTGAGAACCTTCCATCTGCTGTAGCTCATCAAGAAACGCGTCTTCAGCAATTAGAGCAACAAAGAGCCAACATCGTTAGCATGTTACAACGTGGTAAAGATCTTTTGAAAGATCAACACGCACCTACCTTCATTTCTTCCGAAGTCCAACAATTAGAAGTTAACTGGAATGATACATATGGGCAGAGCATAGAAACTTTAAAATCTTTAAAGAATACACAGAAATTGTGGACTGCTTATAAGGAACAAAAAACAGAAGTTCTAAAACTTATGAAGCAAGCTGAAGAAGAATTAAATAGAGTTAAATCAAGCGTTTATAGCGACGCTGCACAAATGTCTGCAGATTTGCAGAATAAGCAAGAATTTAGCTCAACTTTAGAAAAATCTGCTAAAGAAATGATGACTAAGTTGCGCGACATTCAGTCTAATTTATCGGACGTAACACCGTTGGAGAAAAAAGAACTTGTGGATAAAGAAATTATAGAAACAGAGAAGAAAGTGGAAACTACGTTGAAAGTTTTACACAAGACGGTTGTGCATCTTCAAGAGTATAATTCTAAATGGATCAAATTTCAATCAAAATTCGGAGAATTACAAAATTGGACTCAACAGCGAATTCCGCAATCTTTAGCGGAAATTGAGAATTATACTATATCTCCTGAGGAACGGCTACATAAAACTGAAAACTTACAGAAGGAAATTCATGAAAAGATCGAAATTCTGAAAAGTCTCAAAGAGGAATCACAAACACTCCAAACAGGTAAAGTTTACTTCATTATTATTGTATATATTTAATTCTAACACGCACGTTCTGAGCTTCTTTTTTTTTTAATTTAAATACATTGTAACAAGTAATACAAAACAATTATTGGTTAATAGATGAGACTGATGGTGCGGAGTCCAAGCGTTTGGATAAGGAACTCGAAAGTCTTCAAAAAGTGGTAACATCGCTTCAAGAAAATAATGAAATACAACGGCAGATAGCTGCACAAAATCTTGCTACATGGAAAGAATATGAATTAGGAATTCAGAAAGTGAAACCATGGATTGAAGAGGCAGAATCTAGAATATCATCGATGGGAAGTAAACCTACGACTTTAGAACAAGCTATCAAAATGTTAGACATTGCGAGAACTTTTGAAACTCAATGTCAACAACAACTTCCTCAAGTTCAAAACCTTTCATTAGTTAGTCAACAAATTACAGGAAGAACTGCTGCTCCTGATGAAGTTGACGCTGTATATAGAAGATGGAATGTGGTTCACGATATGGCTGTACAAATAACGACAAAATTGGACAAATTAGTTTCTTGTTGGAACAATTTCGAGAGCGACGCTAAGGAATTTACTGAATGGTTGCAAAAAAGCGAAAAAGCTTCTCTTGTTGTACCCAATATTCAAACACCAGAAGTCAGTAAACTTGAACAAGAATTGGCTAATCTAAAAAGCTTTAGTAAATCTATATCCGACCATCAAGTTCAATTGATATCTTTGACTCAAGTATCTGATCACATTAGCCATGGTTTGTCTTTGGAAGGTGCAACTAATTTAAAAAATCGTGTGTCAGATTTGAAGTCGCGTGTCAGTAAACTTGCTGAAACAGTACGACATCAAATAAATCTCGTTTCTGATTCTTTATTAGCAAGACAAGAATTCCAAATGAAAATAGCAGATTTTGAGAATTGGATGGCAACATTAAAATCAAACATTGCTGATATCAATGAAGTGAACATCGATAACATTGATACTACACTGCAAGCTATTCACGCTTATCTTCAAGAACATTCAGAGAAGCAGCCAAATTTCACAGCTATTTATGATGAAGTTAAACGTCTCTCTACACAGGGATCAAAACAAGAAGCCGCAGCTTTAGATGAGATATACGTTTCTTTAGCAGATAAATACAAAGACCTAGAAGATGAATTACATCAGAAAAAAAAGATTTTAGAGAAATGGATAGAACTAATGAGCTGGTATAATGAAACTACAGCTCAATTGGAATACTATAAATACGAGGCTGAAGCTCGTAAACCAAGCGTCAATGATTTAAACAGACTTTCTTTAGAACTACAAGATGTACACTCTAAACTGAATACATGGAAGGATCAAGTAGGTGTTATAGACAGCTCTTTAAAAGTGCGTATTCGTGATATACAAGAGAATCCTCTTACAGCTTCCGTTTTAGTTAGCAATTTGGAAGCTAAAGCAGTCGTTTTAGAAACGGAATTATCAGCTAAACGTGAAAAATTGGAAACTCTTGGTGCCAGATGGGATAATTTCAAAAAATTACAAGACAAAATTACAGAAGATATCTTGAAAACCCAAAGTAGTTTACAAGAAATTATTGACAATGTTGATTCTTGCGAACAATTAGCACCAGCGGTAGACAAAATTGAACAATTGATAGAAATACATCAAGGAAAAGAACCTGACAAACAATTGCTTCACCGTGAAGCTGACAATCTCATGCAGGAAGATCAAAGAGCCATGACTAACATTCAAGTTGTTTTATCTTACGTTGATGCCAATTGGGAAAAGGTCTGTTTACTTCTTCAAGAACAAAAGAAGAAGTATGCTGAAATGGACAATGATTGGAAACAATATCAAGAAGCAGAAGAAAGACTACAGAAATTTATAAATGAATCTACTTTATTATGTCAAAGTGTAAAAGAAATTCCTGATGACATAACGCAAGCAACAATAGCTTCAGATAAATATAAAAAAGCATCGGAGATTTTAAAGAAAGGAAAACAATTTTTGGATAAAATGGAATGTAAGGCTCAACAGATTATGAAAGACGCTTCTCTTTTACCCAATTTTAAAACGGATTTAGTAACTTTAAATCTTAACGAAAATCGCAAGAAATATCAAGAAACTTATAGTAACATTATTGACAAACTTCAACTCTATGAAACACAACTAATTATTTGGAAACAAATAGAAGAAGCAAAATATGAATTAACACGATGGCTTACTGACACGAATGAAGCACTTACATCTGCTCGTGAATGTTTACTTGATTCCGAAAGTAGCCAAATGCGATTAATAAGATATAACGAGGAATTGCCAGCTCATTTACAATTTAAACAAGGAATTATCACAAAAATTGAACAATTAAAGAAATTAAATAAAAATACTGATATACCAACATTAGATGCTTTAAGAAATTTGTTGGATGAACAATTTAACGTTGTTAAAGAAGCAGCAGAGAAATTAAAATCATTGACAATGACTTTGAATGAAAAGGAGAGAGATATTAGAAACGAAATCGAAAAATGTAGCGATTTAATATCCAAAATTCGCGAAGAGATTATTAAATGCGACGATTTAACGGGAGAAAATACGAAAATACTTGGTAGAATCAATAAGTGTCAAGAATTAAAAGCTAAGCTCAATGAATGCGACTATACTTTATCAAAAATCGAAGAAAATCTTACAATAACGACATCGGAATACCCAACGATATCCAAGTCTTCTTTACACAAGGAACTTCAAGCTTTAATATTACGAAAAGACGGTGTTAGTAGTCATGCTGATAAAGTAAATGCAACGTTAGTAGCATTTTTAACGAAGCTATATCACGAGAAATTTGGAGCTCTTCAACGAATGGTAGCAATTCACAAAGAAAAAGTAGCTTGGTGCGAACCAGAGCAAAGCAGCGATCGTTATAATCTCGAAGTGAAGATGGCTTCTCTCAACGACGTGGAAATTGGTATTGCTGATTGCGAAGCAAGAAAAGATGATACTGATAATTCATTGAAACTTCTCGAAACTGTTGAAAGTCCTGAAATCACGAACGTTCTGAGAATCGAGCGTGACAAGGTTGCTGTAGAATTGGAATCTTTAAAAGAAAGTTATAAAAAGATCAAATTTGTTTTAGAACACAACGTTTCTCTGTGGCAACGTTATGAAAATCTATCTGAAAATGTAGTCTCCTGGTTAAAGGAGAATGAAAACAGAATAAGAGCAGAAGCTTCTATATTACTTAATATAAACGAAATAGAAAACAAAATTAAAGAAATCAAGCAATTACAAACTTCTGTGAAAGATTATCATACTGTTTTGCAAGATGTAATTGATCTCGGTGAGGATATTAACAAAGTTAGTCCTGAATCTCGTGTTAAACAATACGTAGGACATCTTGATAGCCGATACCAATCTATACTTAAATTTTTGTCACAATATTTAGACAGATTACATGAGCTAAAAGAAGGTAGAGATCAGTATACAGCAAGTGTTACAGAATTACAGTCTTGGATAAAGAATGCTGAACGTAAATTGAAGGTTTTCGATGAGATTAGTGGTCCTAAACCTATGACATTTTATCAGTCACGATTAAAGGAATTAAAGGCTTTTGCAGAAGAAAGAGAAGCTGGTCAAGCTATTATGAATCATACAGCAGAATTAGGTGAAGCTCTTTTCGCAAGAATCACTCCTGATTGTAGAGAGTTTATCAGAACTGAACTTAGAAATTTACGTAATCGCGTTGATGCTTTGACAGATCATGCTAATGTTATCTATAAACGAATTGAAAGTGATATGATGCATCGATCATCTTTCGAAGATAAATATTCGCAAGTGAAGCAATGGGTGATCGATGCAGAATCTAAATTAGACGATAAACAGATGCTCTTACCGAATCTTCAAGAGAAGAAGCTTGCACTTCAATCGTACAAAGCTATAGCGCAAGACGTTAATGTTCATAAAAATATTTTACAACAGCTTCAAGATCGTCTTGGCAAAACTCCGGATGACGAAGCTAGCGAAATGCTCAGCAGTGTTGTTGTAGCTTACGAGAAACTTTCAACGAACGTAGAAGATCGAATTAGAATCGCTGATAAATATGTTTCGAATCATGAATCTTATCTACAAACCTTTGAGAAGACACGCGATTGGATTAACGCGATAATTAACGAGACTGCACCTCTTATCGAGGACCTTCCTGTTGAACGAGACGTTGCTAAATCCAAGACAACTTTGATTAAAAATGTACTACAACAGAAATCTGAAGGAGATCGTATATTGTCCGATTGTAATCAACAATTAAATATTATTCTCGAACAGACTTCGATTCCTGGCCATGCCGCTTTGATCAAAGGTTTCGAAGAACAGAAAAAGAATTGGGAAGATTTCTTAGCACGGTGTGTAGCGACGTCTGACAAATTAAATCATCTTTTCAATCAATGGTCTGAATTTGAGAAAGTCGTTGAAGATCTAGAAGCATGGACCAAACAAATGGATAGTCAATTGAAAGATCAAAGTTTGAAAAGCACGGAAGAAGCTAAACGTATCCATTTGCAAAAGTTGAAGAACTTAGAAGAATATATTGTACAGAAGGGTTCAGAGTTTAGTTCTGCCATAGAGAAAAGTCAAGGTATTGAAGGAAGTTCAGATTTATCGACAAGAATATCTCGACAGGCTACGAAATATCAATCTCTTAAAAATCAAGTGAAAGAATCAGTATCACGGTACGAACAATTTGTAAAGGAACATAGTACATTCAATGAAAGATATAACGAATTGATGAAATGGATTTCTGGAGTTCAATCAGAATTGGAAAAACACAGTGAAATTGTAGGTAACCTTTCATTATTGCAAAATAGACAAAAGGCAATTCGAGATCTTAGCGATACTCGAACTAAAGAAAATGCTCGTTTTGAATCTGTTATTGACCTTGGAGAAAAACTTTATTCGCATACATCGCCCGATGGTCGCGAAATAGTAAGACAACAGTTGAGAGATTTGAGGACATTATGGAATACATTTTCCGAAGATCTACAATCTGCTACACAAAAGTTGGATCAGTGTTTGATGCATTTCGCTGAGTTCACGCTATCTCAGGAACAATTAACAGCTTGGCTTCGAGATGTTGAGAGCGCTATGGAACAACATACAGAATTAAAATCTTCCTTAGAAGAGAAGAGAGCTCAGCTTCAAAATCATAAAATAATGCATCAGGAAATAATGTCGCATCAAACTTTGGTCGAGTCTGCATGTGATAAAGCGCAACAACTTATCGATCAAACCAAGGATACGTCTTTAAATATTTATCTGCAAACAATCAAGCAACTTTTTCACGATATTGTCGCTAAATCTCAACATCTCTTGGAGAATTTAGAAGATTGCGCTGAGAAACATCATTGCTTTAATCTGCAATGTAAATACTTCTCAGATTGGCTTAGCAGTGAAAGAGAAAAACTGGCCGAATGTAACGATATTACTGGTGAAAAAAGTGAAATTACTCGTCGTCTAACTACACTTTCGTTGTTGAAAGATAATCAAATACAAGGTACGGAACATTTTGAAAAATTGAAACAACTTAGTTCAGCCATGATGAAGAGTACAGCAGCGAAAGGACAAGAGCTTATTAATAAAGAGGTATCTAGTCTCGAAAAGAGTCTTTCTCTATATCTGACTGAAATTGGTAAGCATTCTTTCTATTATACATCAAATTTTTTATATTCATCAATTTATTGTAATAAGATCATTGCTTATGTTATGGATTATTTTACAGAATCTGTTGAGGAAAAGCAAAAAGTTGCTTTAAGAAAATGGCAGGATTTCGAGGATCAGTTAGAAGCTCATGCACGATGGTTCTCTTCTATGGAGGCTACCTTCAGAGATCAACAACTTCAACCATCTTTAAGTGATAAAGAAGCTCGACTTCAAGCTTTCAAAGAAAAACGAGACATAATTTTGAAACAAGAACAAGAGATCGATGCATTCGTTGATATATCTCATAATTTATTGCATTCCAGTGGTCTCGAACGTATTAAAATGTTGATTTCTCAAATTAGCAGCAGGTAATAGAAAACACAGTACCTTTAAAAATATGTTATATATTTATATGTTTTACTCATTAATAAACATTAATTTATTTCAGATATCAATCACTTCATACATTTAGTAAAGAAGTAATCAATCGTTGTCAAAGTATCGTCGATGATCATCAGACTTACAAAGATAAACTGAAATCTATCGATACATGGCTTACGCCATTAGAACAAAATTTGGCTACTTTGAAAAGAGAAGATATAGGTGGAAATCTTGAAGCAAAAGCTTTATGCTTGCAAACGTTATTAGCTGAAAAAGAACAAGCCGAACATCGTTTATCCGGATTAGCAGCAGCTGGTGAAAGAATCTTGCCAGATACATCAGCTCAAGGCCGAGAAATTATCCGACATGAAATAAGATGTGTACGAGAACGATGGGATAATCTTGCAGAAGGTATTGTTGAACAACAAAAGAAGCAAGATGCTCAATCTTTACAATGGTCTACCTATCAAGAAACTTTGCAACAAACGCTTCTTTGGTTGAATGCTATGGAAAGAGCTATAAAACAGGATCCACCAGTAATGTGGCCTTCATTACAAGAGATCAGATCAAAGTTATTGAAGAATAAAGTAAGTATTCACGTACTAATGCAATTCTGATAAATGAAAATATTTGTTTAATGAAATTAATATGTTTGATGAAATTTTAGACATTACATCAGGAAATCCTTGCTCATAAACGTATTATAGAAGGAATTTCCGAGAAAGCCAATGTTCTGATTAAAGTTGCACAAGCACCGTCAGATATTCAAGATAAAGTAACGTCGGTTTCCGACAGATACGAGAAATTAGTATATAGATCGCAAAAAGCGATAGCCAGTTTAGAGGAGTTCCTTGATATATTCCAACAATTTCAAGATCTTCAACGCGCATATCAGGATTATCAGAAACAACAGTGGGAACAATTAACCAATTACAGCGATTATACAGCTAATAAAACTACTCTCCAGAATAGATTAGCTAAAGTTCTCGAAATACAGGATAAGCAGAATGAAGGTGAACTGAAATTAAACGTTTTGGCCGAGCATGTCTCACAAAGTGCAAGCAGTTTATCACCAAAAGTATATTATGAATGCATGAAAAGAGATGTTGCAAACTTAAGGTAATTAAATTAAATGAGTATGAATAAACATTCTTTAAAAAACATTAATAATCATTTGTATTTCATTCGTTAGATTTGAAAGTAAGAACTTTGCGAATGCAGTTAGCGATGTGATTAGTTGCATAGAAGAAAGAATACAACAATGGAGCGAATATGAAAATTTGTTGGAACAACTCATTATTTGGTTGGCCGATGCAGAAACATCATTGAAGAATTATTCACTGAAGAATACAATTGAAGAGAAACAGGAGCAATTGGAAAAATATCAAGTAAGTTATCGTTAGAAAATATATACTAACTTGCTACATTAATTAAAGTTTAAATTAATACAAATAAAAAAGGAATCGCGTCGACATCCATAATTGGAAAAATTTCTTTTTATTTTGTTTAATTCAAAATTTGTATGTAATGGAATTTCTTAGGAACTACAAAAGGTTGCAGAAACACGGAATACGGATGTAACTGAATTGGTGGCGCTTGGTGACCACCTTGAACAAGTAAGAGTGAATTCTCTACAAACAATGCCTTGCAGACTGCAAAATGTGAATGGTGCAGGCTTCTAAAAAAAAAAAAATAGTTTTTTATCACTCTTCCTTGCTATCTTTTCCTGTTATAATAAATAATAATTAAAAATATCAACAAATAGCTATTTAAAAACATATATTTTTATGTATATAAAAACATATGTATTTATATATTTATATATTTATATATTTATATATTTATATATTTTTTTTTAATTGTTATAATGCTCGAACTAATTTATAATGCATAATTTGCTCTATTAAATATTGTACGATACTCGAAGTAATGCTTCGTTGATACTTTTTGGTATAATATGGTAAAAATATAACTAACCGCTCGTATATATCATGATGTCTCTTTTGTATAACATATCAACGTTGGTATCAATCAGTATTAATTATTCTACTTTTATAAATATATTTGAGATATGATCATTTCGTTAACTATGACATTCTCCTGTAAGAAATTAATTAATTTAAATAATTAAATTGTTTGCTACAGTCGTTAATTGCGAATCTCAGACAAAATGAAGCAGACTTCGATAAAATGAGATATGATTCTTCGGACTTAATCCAGATTAGTGGCGAGACTAGATTTTCTTCTAGCGTTCAACAAATCACTTCTCGATTTCAATCAATACAAACAACTGCTAAGGTAAACTTACGAACAAATTTTTTAAACATATTTTTAACTTTTCAATAATGAAATCAAATTAATATAATTTTGTTGAATGTAGGAACTCGTGAAGAAATGCGAACAAGCTACTGCAGATCATGCTGCATATCTAGAACGTTACAAGCAATGTTCTGAGTGGCTAGCTACTGCAAGGGGCCGTTATCAATCAGTTGCAGATAATTTGTGTGGCACAGGTCAAGAATTAATCTCAAAAGCTGATACTTTAAAAGAACTTTTAGGACGACAATCGTCAGCAATCTCTTTACTGAATAGTACAATCGAAACTGGTGAACGTTTATATCCTACGACTGGTGTAGAAGGTAGAGAGATCATTCGTCAACAGTTATCGGACCTTCAACAAGTTTTAGAAGGATTGTACGATGATATTACTTCAACGGAACGTGACTTACAAGCTAGGATCGCCAAATGGTCAGGTTTCGACGAATGTTGCGAAGCCTTTGAAAATTGGTTAAAAGATGCGGAATCTCAACTAAAAGAAGATATCGAATTAAAAACTACCTTGGATGAAAAACGATTACAATTGCAAATTTATCGTACTTTCTTGCACGATGCTCAAGTGCATCAGCAGGATTTGCTAGACCTTTCGGATAAAGCAGATAATCTTCCAGAGCGTACAGACAAAATTGATTCCATAATAAACAAATTAAAACGTAGGCATGCTGAAGTACTGAAACGTGCCGCAGCTTTTGTTGAAAAATATGAAGGAATCGTTAGCGATCATCAACAATATAGTAAGGCTGTATTAGATACACATGAATGGCTCGATGCAACTCATAATGCTGTTAATCTTTGGGGCGACACTGAATTAGAACGAGTATCTCTACATACGAATTTAGATCGTTTACAAAATTTTTTACATACGCTTCCGGAAGAGGAACCAAGAGTTCAACAAATTCGAATTCTTGGAGAAAAAGTGATACCTGGTACATTAGAAACGGGTCAAGTTAATATACGATCACAGATTGATTCGTCTCAACAAGAATGGGAAAGTTTAATATCTGCCGTTAAATCAACTATCGAAGCATTGGAAAATAAATTGCAACAATGGAACGAATTTGAGAATTTAAAAGAAAGATGTCTAGTTTGGATCAAGGATACAGATACAAAGCTTCATGCTGTAGATCTAAAATCAACTCTAACAGAAAAGAAAGACCAATTGGAGAAATTACGTTCACTTCAAGGAGAAGTACGTGCTAAAGAACTCGAAATTGATGCAGTTACGGAAAGAGCACAGCAGTTACATAAAAATGTATCTTCGCGAACATCGCACATATCAGAATTGAGTATTAAATATCAACAAATATCAAGCAAGGTTAAAGATTTAAATAATCGATGGCATCAGTTTGTTGCTGTACATCAAGAATTTGATAATCAATTGTCCGAGTGTAGTAGATGGTTAAACGATATAAAGAACAAATTAGCTTATTGTTCGGACTTAAGTGCATCGTCCCAAAAAGATTTAGAAAATAAAATGGAAACTATGCAAGATATATTGTTGTATAAAGAGGATGGATTTGCTAAAGTTCAAAATATCGTCGAATTAGCCCAAGCTGTCTTGGCAAATACAGCACCGAGTGGACATCAAGCGATAAACGAAGCATTAGCGCATCTTCAAGAACAATGGAGTGCTGTAGCATCGAAAATGCTCGAGACGAAAACGAATTTGGATGATTCTATCAACAAATGGGCTGGTTTACTCGAACAAATTCAATCGATTAATAAGACTAACGAATATATGCAAACATCGTTAGAAGAAATGTCTCAATTCCAAGCGACAATGACAGAAAAGAGAAGTCAATTAGAACGTATAAAAGCTTTAGAAGAGAAAATTAGATGCGAGAACATAGAAGTTGAGAGTTTGAAAGCTGAAGTTGCTGAAATGATTGCAAGTGGACAACAAGGCTTAGCTGCTTCTCATGCACAAGATATATTGAGTCGATTTGACATGCTCTTTGAAAAAATCAAATCGTTATTGGCAGAACGAGAAGAACAATACAAGGATCACCGACTTTATAAGGAAGCTCACGATAATTTGATTAGTTGGCTTAATCGAGCGCGTGAGAAGATACCAGCGATGAAACATAGATCACTAAGTGATAAATTAGCTATAGAAAATGCTGTAGCACCTTTGGAAAGTCTCTTAAATAAGAAAGCCCAAGGAGAACTGTTGGTAGAACATTTACAACATACTGGAAAAGTTGTATGTGTTAGTACCAATATTCAAGGTCAAGAAGTTATCAAGAATGAAATCCGTGCTCTCATTGAAAGTTTCGAAGGATTATTTAAAGGTAAGATTATATTTTTATTTTCTTATATAATACATTTGTTAGACATTATAATAATCAAAATATATTTATTGTGTACAGAAATCAAACAGCAAAAGGATCAACTAGAATCTACTATCAGTCAATGGCGCGATTACAAAGACGAATATGAAAGACTTAGCGATTGGTTGCAACAATTTGATATTCTTATCAAAGCGCAGAAGAATGCTTTGTTACCTAATGTTAAAGAGAAACAAAAGCAAGTGCAAGAGGTCAAGAAAATATTAAACAATTTAATGAAAGGTCAAGAACAAATTGACAAGTTTAACAAAACAGCTTCTGGTTTGCTTTCTTCTCATCTGGATACTTACGTTAATAATCAACTTCGTCATTTAAATTCACGGTATCAAGTGCAAGTAAATCTTGCTAAAGACGTGCTAAATAAAGTAGAGACTAATTTAGCGCAGCACGAAGAGTACGAAGCTTATCTCGGAAAGGCACGAGCTTGGATTGAAAACGCAAAACAGATTATAAGACAAGGAACAGAAGCAGCATCAACCAGTAGTCGCAACGAATTGCAAAATAGATTAGATAAAATACAAGAATTATTAAGGAAACGAGAAGAAGGGCAGAATTTAGTTCATTTGACAATAAATTGTGGGGAAAAGGTGATAAGAAACACACGGTCTGATGGTCGAGAAGAAATTAGTTCGCAATTGAAAGATATACAAAATGATTGGGAACGTTTAGTTAAGAAAATATCAACAACAAAAGTACATTTAGAGACTAGTCTTCTACAATGGGCTGACTATAGTTCTTCTTACTCGCAATTGCAGCAGTGGATCAACGATCGTGAAGCGAAACTGCAACAAGTTTGGGAACAAAAAGTTTCCAAAACTAAAAAAGGTTCAGCTGGTCTGAGTTCTTTAGCAATTGGTGAGAGAAAAGCAAATTTACGGCAGACAAATAGTATCGTACAAGACATCGTAGCTTTTGAACCGATAATACAATCAGTAGCAACGAAAGCAGAAGACCTTCGACAAGCTACACCAGCAACAGAAATATCTATTAAATATAAAACTTTAAGTAAGCATGCCCAAGAACTTTATGCAAAACAGAAAGAAACCGTTGAACAACATCAAGCGTTTATTGATAGTGGTAATGAATTCTTACAATGGATACGTGTTGCAAAAGAAAGATTAGGCAAATGCTCGGAACCTACAGGTGACAAAGAATCTCTAGCCAGCAAAATTACTCAATTGAAGGTATTGCAATGTGAACTTTCAGAAGGACAGAAAAAACTTGAGAAAGCTTTAGAACGAGGTAACGCTGCTTGTCAAATCGCTGATGCTGAAGATAAAGAAATTATCGAAGAAGAAGTAGCTTTGTTACAAGACGAATACGACAATTACGTAGACTCATTGGGTACTACAAAATCATTATTAGAAGAGGCTATAGTAAAATGGACTCAATATGAAGAACAATTTTCTGAAGCTGCGGAATGGTTAACTCAAACTGAACAACTAGTACAATCTTTCAATAAGTTACAGGACAGTCTTGAAGAAAAGAAGAACGTACTCGAACAATTCCAAGTTCATTTGCAAACTTTATTTGATTGGCAAAAGGAACTAGATCGTTTGAATATGAAAGCCCAAATGTTGGTCGAAACCTGTGCCGACACACGAATTTCAAATGCAGTTACTCAATTGACGACGAAATACAATGCTCTCTTATCGCTTGCCAAAGAAATTATGCGACGTTTGGAATTGCATTATCAGGAACATCAACAACACAATACGTTGCATCAAGAGTGTGAAGATTGGATTGAGCGAACTCGAAACAAATTAGGAGAATGTATGGAAATTCCTAGTACTTTGCAAGAAGTTAATAATAAATTGCATGCGTGCAAAACCATACGACAAACATTAGAACAGGGTCAGAATAAATTGCGTTATGCTCTGGAATTAAAGGAAAAAGTTATTATGAATACCGAACAGAACGGTGCGGTAAAAATTCAAGAAGATACTGAAAATCTTAAAGCAGAATTCGATAAATTGTTAGCCGATGTTGATATTGCTAGACAAAAACTGTCGGCACGAGCAAGTGTACTTGAAGAATTGAACAAAATTCATAGATTGATCACAGATTGGATCGAAGAAGTTGAAGGAAAGGTTCAAGCCGAAGAAATTTATAGAAATGATCTTAGTGAAAAGCGAGCTCTTCTAGAAAAGTTCAAAACGATTTTAAGAGACATAATAGGTCATAGTGATTCTGTTAATCGACTTAAAACGCGTCTTGTTGAAGATTCGACTATACAGAGAAGTCCTTATGAGGCAACCATCACAAAGTATGAAACAGTTAAGCAATCTATTGCCGATAAAATAGGTAAATTGGAAAATCAGATAAAGGATCACGAGAAATTTCAGCAAGCATATAACGAAGCTGCTGATTGGGTGCGTCAAACAAAACTTGAACTTCAACAACATAGCGATACTCATGGAGATAAAGGACAGGTATTGGAACGTGAAAACAAGGTCAGTCTAATTATTTCCTCTTTACCAAAAGGAGATAAGCTAATCTCGAAAGTAATTGAACTAAGGGATGCTGTAATCTCGACTACTGGTACAGAAGGTCAGGATTCCATCAAGCAAGACGTAAAACAATTGCAAAATGATTGGTCTTTACTACAATCTCAGTGTCACGATTCGCATGAAACTCTTAATAATTGTATATCGACGTGGTCTCAATTTACAGCTGCGTTGGATAACATGAAAGCATGGATTGATTGTTTCCAGAAGAAAGTAATTGATGAACAATCGAAAGAAAATAAAACGCAATCAGATTTAGCACGGTGCAAGCAATTAGTCGATGAAGCTATTAAACAAAAACCTATTCTCGAAGATCTAAATGACAAGTGCGAAGCTTTATTGGAAATGAGTACTTGGAGCCTAGCTCGTGATAAAACAGTACAACTGCAATCGGCGTATACATCGTTACTCACTGATGCACAAAGTTTGGTTTCCAAAGTCGAAAAGAATCTATCAGATCATACCGAATTTTTGAAAGCTAAAAAAGAAATGGAAGATTGGTTATGCTCTGTACAAAAATCAGTGAAAGATTGTGTTGGAACTGGTGATGAAGCATGGGCTAAAGATAAATTAGGAATCCTTAAGGTTGCAGCTTCACAAATTACCGAAGGTCAGCAATTATTATCGACGTTACAAAATGCTTTTGTGAAAGCTATTAATACAGCGTTACCAGAACAACAGGATCAACTAAGAACTGATATGGCTGACTTACGATCAAATTGGGAACAGTTGACTATGGATCTAAATACAAGTCAAGCTCGAGTGAAATCAATCCTTAGCCGATGGGAGGATCATGCAGAAACATATAATAAATTTAAGAAATGGTTAGATGAAACATATGAATCAACGGAAGATCTACCAAATACAAAAGGAGAATTTGGTGAAATGAAAACTTTACTGGAACGATATAAACACATACAAGAAATGGTTCATAGTAAAAAGATTGACCTGGATAATTTAATGAAAGAAGCTAGTGAACTGTCAAACTGGGCAGAAAATAACGTTACTTTAGAACGATCAAAAGAATTTTTGACAAAATGGCAAGTTTTAGGTGATCGTGTCAACAAGAGAAAGAAATCGATAGAAGATGAAATGAAAGAATACAATGCATATCATGCGGCATTACAGGACACAGAAAAATGGCTGCTGCAGATATCTTTTCAATTAATGGCTCATAACTCACTCTATATAACTAGTAAAGAACAAACAATGGCTCAAATGAAACAACATGAGTCATTATTAATGGAAATCCAAAAATATCAAACCATACTTGATGATTTAAAAGCTAAAGGTCAAGGACAAATCAATCAATATGTAGTAGTGAATAAAGAAATCAAGACCACCATAGAAACGCAATTACAAAATGTTCAAGATAGTTACAATTCTTTGTTAAATACTGCTTTACAAATAAAAGGTAGATTAGCAGACTCTTTAACGAAATTCCAAGAGTATGAAAATACGTTGGAAAGTATTGCAAAGAATTTAGATTCCTATCAACCTGAAATTGCTCGTGAATTAGAAGCTCCTACAGATACTCTTGCCGAAGCGGAAGAAAGTCTGGAAAAGGCACGAATATTACATAATAAGTTACAAGCTGAGAAAACGCGTCTCGCATTGGCAGTCGAAGCTTGCGAAGCAGCAGCTGCTTGTATTTCTAGACCTGGCAGTCCTTTAGATGCACCACCGGTTCAAATTGCACCTAGAGAAGTTGAAATCCGAACAAGATTGGAAGATCTTATCGATCAAATGCAAACACACTTGACAAATGTGACGAAAGTAGTAAGCGATCTCGAAGAACAAACTAGGCAGAAAAATGCATTATGTATGTGGATAAATCAACAACGAGCACTTTGTGCAGAGTGGAAATCCAGGCCAGCAAAATTACGTGCAGAGGCAGCACAGGCTGAATTACAAACAATGAACGAGCTGTTAGTAAATGTTAATGAACGTCGTACTCGTGCTTTAACAGAATTAGCATCACATCCGGAAATACAGGAAATTGAAGATGGACTAAATAAATTAGAAGCAGAATTGACTGATGCCATTGCAAGTAAACAGGCATCACAAGATCTGATACAGAAGTATAGAAATCAAGTGCAAGATATTCAAACATGGTTTGATAATCTCTCAAAGAAAGCCGATGGTATTGAAAAGGGTTGTGGTTTTACAATCGGTCAAAAGATTTCAAATATAAAAGAAGTCATCGGTGAATTTGAATCCCAAGGTGCAGACAGAATGGATGAAGTTAAGAAATTAGGCGATCAAGTAATGGATTCTGTTAGTAATTTAGACTCACAACAAATCGAGGAACAGATCAAATTTGTAGAAAGGCGATACACTGACATAAGTAAAAAATTGCAAAGAAAAACGCAAGTTCTAGATATGACAGCTCAAGGAATTGAAGCAACTCGTCAAGAAATCGAAGAGAACCGAAATTGGATTGAACAGAAAAAAGAGCACGCTAGACTAACCGAGCCTCTTGGATACGAGAGTAAGCAAGCAGAAGAAAGATTGCTTGTTCTTAAGGTAATTGATAATAATTTCTACTAAATTAGTTCAGTTATTTACAATATAATATAGTTAAGTTTAATTTTAACGATTTTTGTATTGTTTCTTAATACACTCACTGCCATGGTGGTCACTGCTGACAGTGATTAAGCTTTTTATTTATAATATTTATATTCCCTGTGCTTACTCCGCGACTGTCACCGATGGGGGACAGGCAAATAAATATGTTACACATCATTATATATTTCTGTGCAATTCAATATCCTATTATCTTTTTAATGTAATAATATTTTAAGTTAAGAAATAATGCATGGTTAAAAATACACTTGACAGTGAATATATTAAATATTCTTAACATAAATCATACAACATTAAACACTTCATTTCAGGGTATATTAAAAGAAGCTGAAAACAAACAAATGATAGTGGACACACTTGAAAAACGTGTTGGAAATATGCAAAATGAATTAGAGACTAGTGAACAGCAGCAACTAGAAGATGATACGAAGGCTTTGCGTGGAGAACATATTGAATTACGCACCATTTTACAAGAAGAAATTTCTATTGCAAGTGCTGCCGTGGATGCATGTCGCAAATTTGAAATTGATCTTGCACGAGCTCGTACATGGATCAAAAATAAGAGTAATGAATTAAAGAAGCTTAGTGGATACCTTCCACTTAAAGCATCAAAAGTTGAACAGGAAATTACGCAGCACAGCAGTTTAGAATCTGAAATTGCATCTTTCAATGAAGGCAATTTGAATGATATTATAAAACAGGGACACAATATGTTAAAAGAATGTAATGCAGAAGACCGTGCTAAATTACAAGCTCTACTAGATGATCTGAACAAAAATTATGAAGAACTGAAGAAAGAAGGTAAAGAAAAGCAAGCATCTCTTAACGATCTTCTTCAAGGACGTAAATCATTCGAAAATGAAATGGACAAATGTCAGCGGTGGATCAATGAAGCAGAAGTTGCTACTTCGTTAGAGTTACGAACGTCTAGCGTTGATGTTCTTCGTGAACAGCTTGCTAAGGTATTCCTTATTTTTTCTACGTTATCAATATTAGAATTTCTTTTTATGACATTGTACATTTATTTCTTATTTATTCTCTTGTCTTTTTCAGTACGATCGATTAAAAAAAGAAGCCAAAGAATATGAAGATAATATAGAAAAAATAACTCAACAAGGAAAATCTATTTTACCTACTATCAGTGATGCAGATAAACAGGAACTGAGTGAACAATTAAAATGTATGAAAGAAGCTCACGATAGAGTGGCTAATGTAATAAATGAACGGGCTAATAATCTGCAGAAAAAAATTGATGAAGCTGAAGAAGCAGCAGCACGCGTTGCTGAGGCAGTACAATTTATGGCAGACATTCAAAAAGAACTTCAGGATTTGAATAAACCAATTGGTGCACGTATTGAAGACGTTGAAGGAATGTTAGTAGCTTATGAAAGAATATTAGATGATCTTAAGAGCAATAAATCAAAATTGTCCGGTTTGCAATCAGCTAATGTCGGCGATCTTCAAAATATTCTTGCTCAACAAGATGATCTTATAAGAGCACTAGAAGCTCAAATTGCAAAACTAAGGCAACTATTACTACTTCGACAGCAATTTATAGCATTGGTTGGTGAAATTACTACTTTCATTGCTAAGTATACTGAAATAATTCGAGATATTGAAAAATCTGGTCAAACAACAGAAGACAAAATCAAAAGGTATTTTTATATTGAATATTTATGAAATACAGTTCTCTTTTACTTATTACAAATAATTAAATAATATATATAATAATATTCATTTTAATAGATATGATGATGCTATATTAAAAATACAAGAATGTGAAGCTACACTTGCAAGTGCTACAGACAAGGGACAACAAATAGCTGCTGAAGGTTCAGCCGTTGATAGAAATATTATAACAGAGCAATTACAAACACTTAAGCAACAACTCCAGGGTCTTAGAAGAGCCGTCGAAACGCAGAGGGAGCAACACGAGCTAGCTGCAGCAGAACATAGAAGATTAGCCGATGAATTGGCTAATATTTTAGATTGGATAGAAAGCAAGGAAAAAGAAGTTAAGTCGAGACCACTTCTGGAAAGAGATCCGTTAAGTGTGGAAGAGGAAATAAATAAGCACAAAATTCTTTGTGATAGTATAAACGAATACTTAGATAAAATTCGAACTTTGAAAGATTCTGTACGACACGAGGAGGGCATGCCAGGATCTCTGAAAGAAATGCTCAGTGAAGCGATGTCTTTATTAACTTCATTACCTAGAGAAATGGAGGAACGTGGAAATTATATTGAAAGTAACTTACAAATGAGGTTGAATTATGCCCAGCTAGCAGAAAAATTACATTATTGGGTTAAGGAAGCTAAGATTCGACTTGAAAGTGATAAAGACGGACTTGATTTTGAAAATATTCTTAGCGATTTGGAGGAACACAAAGTGAGTAATCGATGGAACGATATTGACTTACAATTCTTTAACTAGAATATAAATTTACTGTGATATATAAGAATATATCAATGAACTTTCTAAAGTAATCATTACTTTGTACTTACAGATATACTTTAGTACCGAATCTTCGATTCGCGAACTGGTCTCTCAACAAATTCAACAAGCAGCAGATAAAATATGGCCTTCCTTGAACAGTTCTGAACAAGAAGAACTAAGCGCTGAACAACAACAACATACTCAACTGTTGAAGAACACATTAAATACGGCTAGATCTCAACGAGCTCGTATGGAACAAGGTGCAGAGACTTGGAGAGACTACAGTCAAACCTTGGAACGTGTACGTGCCGTCATAGCTAGAACAAGATTCACGGATGAACCTGTTACAACGTTAGCCGGCTTGCAGTTTAATATTCAAAAAATTACACATGCATTAAATGATATACAGGTAAACGAAATGATTTAACTCTTATGTTCGAAATTGTAGATGACATCACTTTTTATCCATAGTGTATTTAAAACGTAATTGTAATTCTTAGAAACAGAGAGAGAAATCGTTTCAATCTAAAAAAAAAAAGAAAATGTACAGTAAAATAACGTATAGTTAAAATCTCGGTCAATGTCAAGCATTTATTATACTTAAAAAAGCAATACTGAATTATTTATCTTCATAAAAGTATTCGATGATGGCATATATAGAGAAAGTTTCGAGGTCATTAATGACGAATACTATCGAATGTGTTGGTGATGTTGGTGTAATTTCGTTGATAAACAAAATGGTGCAATGACATTTCACTCGGAAATTTTCTCCGATGATGTCAAGTTTGCGAATGATGTCATCTACAAGGCAAACCGGTGGATCAGAGTTATTATTATTCAACCGCCAGTTAGTCGTGCTTGGCAACGCAAAGCACCGTGCCTGATATCGTTTCTTACTCTTTCTCTCAGAATCAACAGTTCGAATTAGACTTATTAAACGAACGTGGCCGAGAAGTTCTACATCTGGCAAATCCTAGAAACAAGAAGAAGATAGAAGATCAATTATCGGAGATAACTACCGAATGGAAAGAACTTGTTTCTGGTCTAGAAGGTCGTAGAGACGCTCTTGAAGCTCTTTCAAGACATTGGGAAGAATTGGAAACACGTTACTCTCACGTCGAAACTCGACTAAACGCCATAGAGGAAAAAAGCAAACTCATCGATACTGTAGTTCGATCCAAACAACATCTACAAGATATTAATAAAGCTCTGGACGTAAGTATTATAATTCTATTTGGATAATATCAAAATTGACGATTAATTGGGATCCGAAAATTTCTCTATAAAAATTGTAATATAATTTTGTTAATTAATATCGTTTCATTCTCCAATCAGGAATCGATTACGGACGCTGATAAACTTAGACCTGCAACGGAGGAGATACAAGCCTTAGCGGGACCAGTACTTGTATACCTCGCAGCCTTCACACAGGCGCCGGCATGTGCGCTCGAGGAGCGCATCAAAAATCTTCAAAAATCCGTCGAATCGTGAGTCAGAATGACATTTCTTTTCTTTTATCTAATTTTCTGTTCTTTTTGGCACGCTCCATACATGGACTCGTTCGACTCCAAATCATTAAATTACTTAAACATAAAATTTCATAGTTTATTACTTGATATTATACTCTTATATCACGCTCGATATTAGCAATATGTGTTTACACAGATAATCTTTATAAAAATCATATTATCTACATCGAGATAAATTGTGAATCTAACCAAGAAACGTTCGTGATATTTTACCGTACTATGCTGTATTTAAACGTGTTGTGATTCTTGTCGATATCTATATCTGTAATTCTGGCAGTAGAACTTCAAAAGAAGTAAAATCATTGCCAATTTTAGCGGTATACGCGAGAATTGCATAATTCGTAATAATTGTGTAAACGAAAAATGGTTAAGGTACGTTTGGAATAATTTCAATCAAAAAATAATATTATTTTATAATAATTATTTGCAATTCCATTGTTACAATTTATAGAAAATTCGAAAAATATTAGCGCGAAATATGTCCAGGAGCTGTTTGCATGTGCATGAAGAGTGTGTATTTAGCTTCAGCTTTTTTGTTTTACAGTTTTTTTACAGTCGTAGTATATTTCATTTCAGGAATGATTTCAAGTATTTCATTTATTTAATATATAAGAGAAAACAAAAACGCGCGTTACAATCGCTGCGACTATAGCAAATAATCGATATTCGTTCGATCTTTACCTTTGGCAAACTTACTTTTGTGAAGAATTAAGATGACCGTTATCTTTTATCATACAACAATGCATTAAGCGAACATTGTGCAACGATCGAATGTTTCTGAATGCAACACTTCACTTTCACTCGAAATAGTAAGACAAATATGACAAATAATCATATAATACATACCTCCTAGAAAGATAATCGGTTTATGTCGGTCTTCAACACAATACAGTCACTATTGATCACCTAAACTCAGAATATATGTACCATCGACAACAAAAGACGTAGAAACGTCATTTTAAATTCCAACGCAAAATATATAAAGATATACGACAATCATTTTTCGTGACGATGCACTAATAAAATATTTGTTAATTCTCTTTCGTGACATATTATTACATGCTCCAAAGAGCTCAAAGTAAAATACTCAAAAGTATATAAATCATCTTACATCTTATTCTAGCAGAGCAGTATATATATATATATATATATATATATATATATATATATATATATATATATATAATGTATTGTAGTTATCAATATATTCGTTTTGTATAAAACGATTCATCGAAAATTTTCCTCCATTCTCTTTTGCATTTCTCATCATCTCTTTTTTCTTGTTTAGTTCGTATTATTCTTAGCACACATACATCGTGGCCCGTCTTCGGTTTTCATTCTTGGCCAGCCAAGTTGGCCTTTAAAGCCAGATCGCATGCGTCGCGCTTGCTTCGTCAAGGCAGAGCGGCGAAAATTCGACGCGAGTATGGCATCGTACCCTTAATAACGTTCCGAACCGCGACCGCTGCTGTTTGACTTGATTGTGCCGCGCCATAGTATTCCCCAAGAATTGATATATATTTTAGAGAAGGAGAAAAGAGAGGATAAGGAGAGTAGGGTGGGGGTGAAATGCCTGGTGGTTTATATTTTGCCAATTGTGAACATATATTTCGTGATAAAGAGGTAGGAATAAATGAAAGATAACACAGGAAGTTCAAATAAAAAAAAATAAATAATAATTCGTCGTGATTATACATATGACACTCTTTTACGAATGTCATCGTCATTTTCTTCAAATTCACGCATATCGTGACACACGAGTGATAGTGCGGTATATTTTTACGTCATGAATCGAAACAATGCTGTTGGCACTTTCATTCTTTTATCAAATATGTCATTTAGATGTTTTTTTTTTTAAAACAATTTTGTGAAATATTGTAAGAATTATTATTATTATAAATTAGTCACGTGGATAAAATACTTTCTATTCTTTCTTTATTTTTTTTTTTGTTTCATTTTTTTCATTATCACTTTCATTTACTTATAATGCTAATAATAATAACATGTACCTCATTATCGATAAAACAGTCCATGTTCTTTCGATTGAATCATAGCAATGGATCTCTTCGTTGAAATTTGATCCCAGTGCAACGTCACGTGGATATACGTCCTTTAAACAGTTATCAAGGGAATAAAAAGAAAAGGAGTCTTTAATTGTTTGAAATTATATGTAAAATGATTTAGTATAAATACTTAAATAAGAAATATTTATTCATGTGCTGAAGTTAACTACACCGGTTCTTAGAAAATTCAAAGCATATTAACGAGATGAAATCATCGACGAAATAATATCAAGTACTTGACATATTATGAATTGTAAATTTAAATACATAACATGTAGAAATATTTCTATGGTAATGATTTATTGTGATATGAAAGAAACTATTTCTAATTTATATATGAGAAAATATATTCTCATTTTGAATAGATAAAAATGACAAAATTTTTTCTGCATTGAGAAGATATAAATCATAAGAACAAATATCGTTAACAATACTGTTTCGATTTAGAGAATACAAATCGAATTCAAGAAAACGATATGACTTAAATTCTGTCATGTTGCTCTTCACGTTTCCGCTACTGTTGTGTCATTTTGTGAAACTTCTTTAGCCGGTCTAATCTATTTTTATATCGTACGCTTCGTCATAGCACGTACACACGCATAAGCATTACGGCATTTCCGACATCTTTCAAAAAATAGATTTTCACGACCAGTACAGGATATGATATAATCTTGTAGACATTTTTAAAACATCATCATCGTTGTAAAAAATAAAATTAGTGATCGGGGAATCTGTATTAATAAAAAAAAAACCAATTTGATTGGCAATGATTTATATTAAAAATTTACTTGCACTTTTCTTCTTTCTCTTATAACCGAATATTTGAAAAGTAAATAATAGTAAATGAATAAGATATTTATATTAAAATATATAGAAACGTATTTTTATCGTGACAAATTTGGTTGAAAGGATTTTCATAAGCATCACGGAAATGGACGGAACATTTAGAGTCGCTCTGAAAACTCTCTCTCTCTCTCTCTCTCTCTCTCTCTCTCTCTCTCTCTCTCTCTTTTCTCTCGGTTCAACATACATAGTTCGTTCATCTACTTTTAGCCAAAGCTACCTCAGCTCTCGCGCCCGTCTCTGGCTCTGGGAATCAAGCCAGCGAAGACGAAGTAGTGATACGCATTTCCGATTCTAAATTTGTTGTCCCTCGTTCCGGCTAACTTGTCCTAAGGCCACCACCAATCGTTCCAGGCATTTTTCATTTATACCTTTTTTGCTCGCTTTTTAACTTATATATCGATATAGAAATCATTTGTCATGCATATGTGTAAGACACGATTAATTTTAATGCGATCAAGAAGAAAATACGACAACGACAAATTTGTCTTTTTTCAATATCATTCCTCATACTTATCGACGTAGGGAAACGTGAACAATAAAATAACAAGGCTCATATAATTATTATTCGAGACATGAAACATATTGATATACTCGTTACAGACTCGTTGGTTCATTACGAGAGAAATCGAAGAAAGCGGAAGAAGATCTAAAGGAACTCGAGAGTATAGAAAGTGAAATCGATAGACTACGTAAAGACTTAAACGAAGCTCGAAACAGCGCAACGAACCTCTACGTGTTCGGCGCTGATCAGGAAACAGCTGAGAACGAAGTGAAGGAATTGAAGTCTCACCTTGACGATCTTGTTGAGACCGCAAAGAAATTTTCGGGAAACACTAAGGCGCGGTACCAAGTTAGTCAGCAGCTGGTACCAAGTGATCTTTCCCAGCATTTAACGGCTCTCGAGCTCTGTGCTGAGGCAACCGCACAGGCAATGGATGAGAAACAGAGAGAACTTAAGCGCGCTAGGACCACTAGGTCGGATTATTTGACCGACGTAGACGAGGTCCAGGCTTGGGTAAGACAAGCTGAAATAAAAGTGCAAGATAGGTCTATAGAACCGATTGCACTTAGGGAAAGTCTCAGACAAATACAGAATGAGCTGGGCCCGATCACGGATAAGCTCGAACGATTAAAGAGAAATGGTCGTGTGATCATTGAGAACACGAGAGACGATGCCGAAAAAGAATTAATCGAAAAAACAATTAACGATTTGAGCGAACAGTTGGGACAAGTACGAAATTGGCTCGATGAAAAGAGACAAATTGTTGGCGACACCTTGGACGCATGGCAAAGGTTCCTTACACTTTACGATGCTGTTAGGGTCTGGACGGAAGAAAAGAAGCAATTCCTAACAGAACCACTCAAACTCAGTACCCTCGTTCAAGCCAGACAAAGGCTACACGAATATTCGGTACGTTCGATGGCCCGAAATAGACATTCTCTCTCTCTCTCTCTCTCTCTCTCTCTCTCTCTCTCTATCTCTCTCTCTCTCTCTCTCTCTCTCTCTCTCTCTCTCTCTCTTAATATCCATTGGTAGGAGTTTTTAGCTATGATAATCGATATGTTACATCTCGTGTTGCAGACTGCTGTAAAAAGCTGTAAGCAAGTAAACAAAAATCTAAGCGATATGGCAAAAGAGTTAGACAATATTCGTCAAGTAACAACCACTGGTGATTTACCGGAGAAATTTACCGAGGCAGAGGAAGCTAAAATACAAGTCGAAGGGCAACTATTGGAAAGAGTTAGTCTTCGAATTTCTTTTTTTTTCTCTCACGTTAGGATATCGATTAGGATATTAACAGGATAGGATAGTTTATCGGGCTCTATAGATTTATTAAATACCTTCTATTTTAGAACGCTTTACTGCAAGAAACTAGTGAAGAGTGGGAGCAATGTGAAAAAAAGATGAAGGAGGTTAAAAGTTGGATGGAAAAGGCTAGGCAGACACTTGAGTCGCCACAAAATAAGAAAAAGCCTTTGCACGATCAGCATGCTATTAGAGAAAAAATGCTGAGTGATATAACGATACAAAAAACTAAAATCAAAATATCTATCGAAAAACTTCGAGTACACTTCAGATCTGGAATCGGCGGAGACAAAAAAATAACCGAAATTGCGGAAGAATTACTTTCGGAATTAGACGTATTTTATAAAACCGTGACAGAAGAGACTGCATCTTTGGAGCTCTGCTTGGATCAGATCGATCAATATCAACAGGTCAGACACATGACCTCTTAATGATCTCTTAATGGATCTTTTTATTCGTTTGCGAGATTCTTAGTCGAACGCGCCAATTTTTTTTTTTATTTCAGGAAATACAAAAATTACGACAAAAGGTTGTTCAAGTGGAACAGCAACTTAGAACAGTATTAAGTCCAACATACTTACCAAACAACAGAGAAAAAGCTATTCAAGAACAGCAGGTACGTTTAATAAATCACTAATTTTTTTTTATTACGGCACAAATGCGCTGAAGTAGTAGGCAATTATTAGTATTCTTTTGATACCATCTCAAAATCGATCATTGAAACTTTTTGTTTCATTGTGCTCAAATATAGCATTCACCCTTGTCAACCCTCTATTGTATAAATCATTATTATACCGGATTATATATAACCGTTTTCTTCCATATCCGTACAATAACTTTTTAACTCGTAGTGATTACCAACTAACCGTCGATCGAGCAACAATTAACCATAATTGCTAGAAACTATGCAATATTATTTTAATAAAAAAATTTTCTTTTTTATTAACCACATAGAAAATGCCAAAAGTGGAAATTTGAGAGAAGATCGCAATCTTAATTACTAACAATTAAGACTAATTAAATTTAGTTATAAATAATTATAAATGAAGTTATTATAATTTAAAGTATATTTCCACTTTAATGGCTCTACCATCTCTACTTTCCGTTCTAAAACTTCATCGTAGGTACATACTATCCTTTACCCTTGATTTTCTTTCATCGCTAAAAACCATCATGATCGCCTTCAGAACTTATCATAGTAGTGCATCATCGCTTATATGATTCTGATTGGTATCACAAAGCAATTGTACTTATTCACGTCTCCTTTTTATACATTGTGAGATACAAATAAGTATCCATAATTTTTATTATTATTATTATTATTATTATTATTATTATTATTATTGTTATTGTTATCTTTTATTATCTTTAAACAATGTCTTAACTGTTTAAGTTTTCTACTTCCATGAATATATATATATATATATATATATATATATATATATATATATATATTAATATATTATATATATATGTATATATATATATGTATATATATATATATATATATTACTAGAAAGGGAGTTACTTGATTTTGTTTGCTTTGTGTTATTTTTGGTTTTAATAATTCACTGTACTTCTTTATCACGTGTGTACATCGCTATGCGTTGAAACAATTGTTTTATGTTCACAAATATGCACGCGTGTTCGTGTGTTTGCATAACTGTCACTATAAGCACTGTAGGTAGAAAAACAAATCACGAAATACGATACGAAATACTTTCGTATTCGTGCGTAACAGGCAACACATAGCACATATTTATTCGTGTACACACATATTTACGTAAATTATGTGGTAAAATGTTATTTCCGTTGCAAGAGCTTTACATGTAATTACGTGGCGAATTACCGCTGCTAAATAAAATATGGAATTTGAAACCAAGCAAAAAATATTTGTAAATATTTTAAAGTAAAAAATAATAATAGATAAGAAGATAACAGAAAAAAAATCAAGTGACCTCTGAACGCAAATCAATATGCAGAATATATACAGACAAATTATAATAATGTACCATAATTTGGAGTTATTTATTTTCTGTTTCGTTTACGTATATACCAGCTGTTTTATTTACGTTATTTTGTTTGCCAAACCTTTTGCCTATCACTATCCTATCAATCACGATCCTCATATGCTGTTCTACGGCTTTCATTTTGTCGTCATCACAATCGTTCCGCTTCCCTCATTAATTCCCATATTTTTGATTTACCTCATAAATAACCAAATTGTGCCTAAAATCCAATAACACGTTTATATCATATTTTCTTCCTCCCTTCCTTCTTTCTCTCTGTCTCTCTCTCGCTCGCTCGTTCGACGTGTTACGCGCACTTATGTTTAAAAAAATTCAAACGTAATAGATTTATCGAGAAAAAATTAAATCATTGCAAAGTAAAATCCATTCGTTTACCGAAAGAACGAAACTCATCGTTCAAAGAGGCACTCCAGACCCAGAACTTCTGGATCCGTGACAATAAATTTACCTTGTAATAAAATGTTCCTGTCATCGTCATTGCTATCAGTTATCAGAAATGTCCATAAACAACGGCAGGTTTTCGCCCATAGATTCATCGAAATCACGAATATCACGTTTCGATAACATAATTTACGGTTATTTCGAAAAATCTATGCAACCGACGTTGACTATTTCATCGATAACGATAATTGAAAGTATTGACGAAGTCCCATACTACACATTTCAATTTGGATAAGGATAATGATAATATAATGATGATTAACAATTTAATGAATATGTTCAATAAGTATAATCATCTTCTACATTCTCTTTATCCACTGATAATTGCTCGATTCAATCTTTTAGTATACCAAGATTTTTTAACTAAGTTTCTATATCGAACAAAGTTACTTACATACATAATGGGCTATATGAAATATATCACGATTTCATTTCTGCATTACATACATATAGTTTAGCTGTAATCTCATATTAAAGAGTATAGTCTAATTAAGGGATTAAGCAAATAAAAAGCCCATTTTTCGCTAATCAAATTGCGTCTATGTTTCTTCGGCAAGTCCGTGCAATATCTACCCTTATATTCTTTTTCTTTATATATATATATTTTTTTTTTTTTTAACGCACCATATATCAGCCAAGTTTCGCATAGCAACGAAAGTAACTGCCTTTTCTCCCCTGCCCCATTAGGCCCCAAGCCCCAAAATATTAAATACTAAAAAATATCTCAGAAATTGACGTAAATTATTCCATTGTTGTTCTTTGGCTGTTACCTCACGGTGGATAATGCAGAGCCTACAACAAAGGATGGACGATTGGAAGCAACGCGTCAGGATCCTGATGAATCAGATACTTACCGTGGATCAGTACTATGTAGCCAGCGACGAGTATAAATTCACCGGGCAAGCGTCCTATGCCGATATAGCCGCTGGTCGTACCAGTCCAAGTTCAAGAGGCTGTAGTCCGTACAGAAATCAACGGGATGAACCTCCTCCTTCCTGTCCCCTACCAATTCAGGTATTGCCATACAACGTAACGCAACTTTCTGAACAGAAAGCAATTGAAGTAGAAAATGTCAAAGATATTCAGCCGAAACTCGCACAGATTCAAATGCAAAAGGACCAGAATAACAGCGATAATGAAAATTCAATTCATTCGGTTCAGCAAGAAGAACAAACACCAAAAGTGGAAGAAGGAATTGTAACCGATAGCACATTAAATAGTCTTCCTGTAATCACGGTAGTCGAATCAATTCCTCGTCGAGGACGTTCACCGATAAGAAAATCAACCTCTGCTCGGTCTAACGTGATAACTAATAAGAAACACGAAAGTCCACGTTCGCCTATATCATGTGCAACGGAGAAGCAAATATTAAGATCTGAAAATGTGAAGAATACGTTGACTCCATGCGATGATAAGAGAGGTCGATCTACTAGCCCTATTTGGGTACCTGGTTCAACTTCCTATGCCGATATACTTCGAGGAGGTACTCACACAATGTCTAAGTCTTCTGATTCGATGGATAACGATACAAATTCATTGACAAGGGAAACTCATAGCACGCATTCAAATACAACTGAAAGTAACTCGATTAATCTCACGTTATCGGAGACACATATAGATGAAACTCATACAATCGAATTAGAATCGGTTAAGCCTGTGGAAAGTTCGATTTCAATTGATGAGAAACAATTGTATGAACAAAGACAGGAAACAGTTATTGAAAAGGATAATAATAAAGATTTCTCACAGGAGACTAGTAATACTTGGTCTAATGAACCATTAGAACAATGTGACGTACTGGAAGAGAAACATTATGACAACATAGGAAGTCAAGTACCAACGACTGAAACTTATGAGTACATACATCAACCTATGACCGAACTAGTGGGATTCATAGGTTCCCAACTTGGTGCTTATCCCGTTGGCTCGTTTGTTTACGCACCGGTCGAACTTCATCAGCAAATGCAACAACTCGATGCAATCACTCCGCAACATTACAGTCAAATGGCTGGTTACACGACGAATCATTATGTTGATCAAAATAATTTTCTACCGACAACTGGCTTATGTCATGAGTCTCATATACAGCAACAATGTGAGTGCCCTGCGAGTGAATCGGAAAATACTAAAGGAGAAAAAATGATTGATTCTCAATCTTCTTCAGTTCTTAAAGTTTCTAATTTGGAAATATCGTCATTCCCGATATCTAATATCACTGAGCAGAGTGAACCTAACATCGAACAAAATGTTTCTTTGAATACCGTAAACGTGGATAATAGTACAAATTCAGATAATATTGAAAATAAGAATACAAGTGCATCAAATAATACAGAAAACAAAAATCAAGTATTCTCATACGCTCAAATTCTTTCTCAAGGTCTTAATTCTCGAACTGAATCAGCAAGTATAGATAGATCAACAACAGAGCAAAACAGAGGACGTTCAGGGTCACCAAAAATTGCATCGCTTCAATATGATCTTCCAATGACTCAACCAATAATAAATCTTCAAGAACAAGAAAATGTTGAAAGGATTCAATCGAAACAATCTAGAGGAGATGATTGGGATACTATGAAGAAAAAAGATACAAAGAAGAAACCCCAATCTCGATCTATGGAGAAATCAAAATATACGCAAGATAAAAGAGCTTCGATTTCCATAGAGAAACCGAAAGAAGTTTTTGAGAAAGAAATTACTCCTTCGAAAGAAATTACCTTATCACAAAATTTATCAACAGTTTCAGTTCAAAAAATAAATGCTACTAGGAAAGAAGGCAAAGTAGAAAATAAGCAGCAAAAGAAAAAATTAGAACATGCAAATCAAAAACAAGATCAACAAAAGGAGAAAGTACACCAACAGCAAAAGGAGAAGCAAGATCAGCAGAAGGAAAAATTAGACCAACAGAAAGAAAAACACGATGTGCAAAAGGAAAAGCAAGATCAACCTAAGGAAAAGTCAGACCAACAGAAAGAAAAACACGATGTGCAAAAGGAAAAGCAAGATCAACCTAAGGAAAAATTAGACCAACAGAAAGAAAAACACGATCTGCAAAAGGAACAGCAAGATCAACCAAAGGAAAAACAAAAGCAACCAAAAGAAAAACAAGAACAACGAAAGGAGAAACAAGAACAGCGTAAAGAAAAAGAGGAACAACAAAAGGAAAAACAAGATCAACCTAAAGAACAAACACCTGATACTGCCGGAGCAACGAAAGGACCATTAGAAAAAAAACGTAAGCAAAAGAAGAAGAAATCAGATAAGACAATTGATGATGAAATTGACAAGGCTCTGAAGGAAATAGAAGATATGGATAAACAAAAAGCTAAAGTCCAAAAAGAAAAACACAAAGAACATACCAAGAACAAAAAAGATATTCAAGGAAATTCAAAGAAAGTTGAGCTTCCAAACGAGGAAATAAATTTGAAATCCGAATCTGAATTAATAGAATCAAATAAATCCAAAGGAGACGCAAAATCGAAGAAGAAGAACAAAGTCGATAGTCCTAAACAAAGTAAAGAAAATATACACGATTTCAAAACGACCGATATCAAACCAATTGATAAGAAACCTAAACAACCATCTCAATACCACAATGTTAATAATTTTGTAGAAAAGGATGCTAAAAAAATAATCAAACTTGTTGAGGAGTCTTGGAAAATGAATGAAAGTATCAGTAGTACTATTGAAGCTTATACAGAAAAGTTGAAAGCGATCAAGAAAAATCATAGAGTTAATGTTAAGAGTATCGAGGAAGTTTTGGAAAATATTACATCTAAAAATGACGATATGATAGATGCGAAAGAAGAAAAACTAGAAGATAACTCAAAATGTAACGATGACAGCAATTCTAGCAATATTGAAAGGAAGAAAGAAACTGTACCAACTCTTTCAAAGGTGAAACAAAAAGAAAAATCAAAAGATAAAACGGTAACAGAAAAATTAGCTTCAACCAACGTAGTGGAATCAAAAGCGCAACCTATAGAAAAATCCATAACGCAATCCGTTATTTCATTAAGTGAGACTGATACTGCTTCTTCTTTTAAAGTTGTTGAAGAAACGGAACAAGTCAGAACAGAAGATAATTCCAAAGAAACGACTATTACTCAACAAGATACAAAAGTGAATTCTATGAAAAAAATGTCGAAGATATCTAAGATCAAAGACATGCCTTTACCAAAAAAAGTTGTTGAACAAAAGGAACCACCACCTTCTTTCGAAGAGGAGATAATCTCTGAAGATAAAGAGCAAATGGAAGAAAAGATTTCATCTGAGTCACCTGCTAATCTTAAAGATCAAAATAAATTCAATATGGAGCCACTTTGTAAAGATGAAATGAGACCGAATGAACTAACTATCGAAGAAATAATACAAGTATCCACAATAAATGAAGATGATATTCATTCCGAGTTAATTCAAACTGAGGTTGAATGTCCTAAAGTAGAAGAAACTGAAGAATTTGCAGAAGAAAAAGGGGATCTAAGAAAGGAGGAGGTCGAACGTGTTAATGATAACAATGATTTAGAGTTACAAATTATTAATAGCGATATTAGTGAAAACGTGGAAGCTAAGTTGAAAGAAAATAATTTCGAAAGCATTGACAATGGCTTGAAATCAAATGTTCCACGCAGTCCATCGCCATTGCAAGTAGGGAAAGCTCTCATTATCGAAAAAACAGTAACCACTGTAACTACCACCGTTGGTACAGGAACAATGCAGATAAAACCACCTGACGTGAAATCCGTTAAAACGATTGAAATTTTAGAAAACGTTCCCTTAGTCAAAACTGTAGGTTCAAAATCTTTCGAAGTGATATCTTTGCGACCCGAGACCGTAGAAGCTAGTCTAACCACAACATATGCTAGGGTTCCTGGTAATTCTTACATTAGCATTGCTGAACAAGATTCGTCCTGCCAAATTTCTCATACTGTCAATCAATCTCCCATTGTTCCCATTTCTTCTGAAATTATTGAATCCGATGAACCACCGCTATTCGGTAGTATTAAAAATAGGAGAAAATATCATAAAGAAATATCCGTGTCTAGCGATTCGATGAAGGAAACACTCAATGATAGCCAAATGACATCGTTCGGTGACGATGAAAGTATTTCTATGCAGACAGTCATTGATACGGATTTAAAAAAAAAGAATTCTGAATCTTTGAACAGTACTATCGTCGATGATGTACATAACTCAATCGAATTCGAAGACGTAAGGGAAATATCCGAAGAACATACGAAAATTAAAAAGAAAAATGAGCTTGTAAGTTTGCATCAAAGGAAAGAACAAACGATTATTGATGAAAGTCAGTCTGTAAAAGAAGAGAAAGCTAAGGAGAAAGTGGTAAAAGAAAAGGATGATGATAATAAAACTAAACACGTATTTAACACACTTTCCAATTTAGACCAACGAGAAAGCAACGAACAATTATTAGAACTAATTAAGCCTTATTGGTTAAATTATCATAATTATACTAAGGCGGAGAATGAACTTTGCAGACATTATAAAATTGTGCAGGTGTCACAAGAACCACGTATACCTGATATCCCTTCTGTTCGTAGTAAAGATAATATTGTGAAAATTGTTCAAGAGTCTGTTATGAAAAAGTCTCAAGTTCAAAAGATAAGCAACGAAGAGAAAACAGCCAACGAAAAATCTAAGATAATATCTTTGCTTGCAGACATTCCTAAATATCCAGTTATTAGCTTCTATGAGTTCGAATCACAGTGGATACAATCTCAACAAAAAATCACAAAGAAATCTATATCTTCATCTTCCACTGATTCTTTAGATACAATAATTCCAGTAAATACAATTTCAAATAAGATAGAAATAATTGAAAAAGATGTTGATGCGAAAATATACGAGATAATCGATATGCATGAAAGTCCTGTTAAAATAAAAGACGATGATATTAGTGATAATATTGATAAAAATCAATCAAAACTCGATTGTAACTTAACTCAACTTAACTCAACTCAAGATATACATTTGGAAACTGATGATTCGTGGATGAGTTTTTTGGATGAACCGATAGTGATACATGATGATGATTGGGAAGAAGATACGAATGAAATTAAGCAGACTACATCGACAATAGTTCAGTCTGAATTAGATCTTATTACTTCAACTACTAGTAGCATGTTGCATGAAGAAAAGTCTTTCGATGAAGAACCGTTTATAAAAGAAGAAGAAAGTAAGGTGTCATCGATTAAAACACAGATATCCTTCTCAAATGAACCTAAAGAGAAAGATATTTCTGTTAAATACAAAGAGAAGACTCAACCTAATAAGGGTAAAATGCATGTATCTCAGAGAGAAACGCAAAGTGTGATAGGACAGAAATCTGTACATTTAGAATCTTCTGAAGATTGGTCGGACTTTTTAGATGAAGAAATATCTATTAATAACGATGATTTTGAAGATCTGAAAGATAAGTCACCTGTAGAAAAAGAAGAACTAGAAGTCAAAGAAATGTTACAAGATATTATGGGAGCAGAACTGAATAAAATATTGAAACAAAAATTAGAAGAACAAGAAAAGTTACAAAAAGAACAGAAAATAAAAGGAATGGAGAAGTTGACAGATGAAGAAAAATTAGAAAAGTTATCAATCAAAGAAAAGTTAAAAAATATAGTAAAAATAGAAGACATGAAATTACAGAAAGAAAACGTGATAACAGAAGTAAAGGAAAAGTTAAAGAAACGAGAAAGAATAGAAGAAAAAGAAAAGTTGGCAAATAAAGAAACATTAGAAGAGAAAAACGAACTAATGGAACCAGAAAAATTAGAAATCAAAGAAAAATCAGAAGACCTAGAGAAAATAGAAAACAAGAAAGTAAAGAAAAACAATGTAATAACAGAAGTAAAGGAAGGGTTACATAAACAAAAGATAATAGAAGAAAACAAAAAATTAGCAGATGAAGAAAATTTAGAAAAGAAAGATGAACTGGTGAAAACAGAAAAATTAGAAATAAAAAATCAGTTAGATTACACAGAGAAGGTAGAAGACAATAAAGTTATGAAAGAAAATGTAATAACAAAATTTAATGAGAACTTACAAAAACAAGAGAAAATAGAAGAGAAAGAAAGCTTGGAAATTGAAATTAAATTAGAAAAGAAAATTAAATCAGAAAAATTAGAAATCAAAGAAGAATTAGAAGAGACACTAAAAATAGAAGGGGATAAAGTACAAAAAGAAAATGAAACATTAAAAAGGAAGAAAGAATTACAGAAACAAGAGAGAAAAAAAGGAAAAGAGAAGGTGACAGGTAAGGAAAAATCAGGAAAGAGAGAAAAACTGAAAGAATTAGAGATATTGGAAACCAAAGAAAAGTTAGATGATACAATGAAAATAGTAGAGGAAAAAGAGAATGTACAGAAAGAAAGTAAAATATTAGAAAACAAAGAAGAATTACAGAAACAAGTGAGAATAAAAGAAAAGAAGAAGTTGAAAAATGATGAAGAATTAGAGACGAACAAAAAATTGGAGGAATCAGAGAAATTAGAAATCAAAGAAAATTTAGAAAACATAGTGAAAGTAAACGACGAACAGGAGGAACTAGAGAAAGTAAAAGACAAACTGGAGGAATTACAGAAAGAACATGAAAAATTAGAAGAAAAGGGAAAACTGATAGTAGAAGAACAATTAGAAAAGAAGGAAAAATTTGAGGAACCAGAGAAACAGGAAATCAAAGAAAACTTAGAAGATACTGTGAAAGTACAAGAGAATAAATTATTGCAAGATAAATTAGAATTAGAAAAAGAAGAATTACAGAATCAAGGAAAAATAAAGAGAAACGAGCAATCGATAGATAGGAATAAATTAAAACAGAAAGGAAAACTGCAGGGGCCAGTTAAACTAGAAATCGAAAATAGATTGGAAGATAAGATAAAATTCGAAAATAAAGAAATACTGGAAAGAAAAGAATTATCTGAAGAACAGGGACAATTATCTGAAAACAAAATTATTATTGAAGGTATGAATCAGAATGTAATGCTCAATGACGATAAGATAGAATCAAGAGATTCGAAAAAAGAAACAAAGTCTGCTAAGGGTGGAAAAACAAAGGAACAAACTAAATCAAAATCAAAAAGCAAAAAGCAGAACAAATTTGAAACTGGAAGCCTAAAAGAAGAAGGTAAAAAACAAATGAAAGATGAAGTAAAAAATAATGAAGAAATAGCAAATGAAGTAAATTTTACTTTAAATGTTGACCTTAAACTTGAAAATACAGTGTTATCCGAGATTTTAACAGAAACAATTAAATCAAACGATTCGAAAGAAGAACTTCTAAAGCAGGACAATCAATTACAATTAAGTGAAAAATCATGGGCTTCTGTAATTAGTACGAAAGATATTTTAGACTCAAATAAACCAGTCGAGCAAATAGAAACAAATACAACTGTTGATACTGCATCACAAGATGTAATTTCTGATGTAAAACTTACTGAATCAATTCCAGTAGTCACAAAAGAAACATCTCCAAAGATTTCTCAAAAACAGGAGTTGGAACAATCGATTAAAGAAATAACACCAAAAAAACAGATGAAGAAGATTGAAGAAAAGAAACCAATATCTACAACTAAAGATGAACATGCTTCTTCAAAATCACCTTCGCAAGATTTGCAAGAAATTGTTAATAAAGGCAACAGTAAACCCTATTTAGCGACATTCTCTGATAGATCTTCACCAGAATTAAATCTAGAACAAATAATTCTTGCAAAATCATTATCACTTGAAACAGAAGTTCGATCCGACGAATCATCTACTGATGATATAAATATAAAAGTTGATATAATATCAGAAAAATGGATTGAGAATAATGACGTTAAAATCAGGGAAAATATACCATACGATGAAACAAATTATCCTGATGTCCAAGTTACGAGTAATGATTCCAAAGTCGAAGTAACATCATGGGCAGAAGAAATAGAAAAAGAAATATTTACGCCGACTATCTTGCAATCTTTAGAGAATGTAGAATCATCAATAGTTTCTTCTACTCAAGATGATATAAAAGTTTCCACAACTGATCTATTGGACACCGAAACTATTTTAACAGCAGAAACAGACTCGTGGGCTGCTATTGTGGCTCGAAAAACAAATGAAACAGTGAATTTACCTCTATCCATTGAACAGGATACAATTAAAAATGAAGAACATCTTACAAAGGAAGAATATCTTCCTCAAGTACAGATTTTCGTAAAAGAGAGTCCTCAATCAGCATCTATAGAAAATCTTGTTCATGTTGATGATCAAGGTTTCGTTGAATTTATAAATCGAAAAGAATTACGATCCAGAAGATCTAGATCGCGATCGAGAACCAATAAATCGGATGATTTCGTTGCAGAAACTGTAAACACGAGCCAAAATAAAACTGATGCTACTTTGGATTCGATCAAACAAAAAATATCTATAGATGTGAAATCTAAGACGAAAGCTAGTCAGGACAAAGAAACAAATAATGAAGTTCAGAAACAGAAAGGGAAGGGTAAATCAAAGTCGAAAGGTAATGATAAAGAAACTATTGAAAAAGAAGTACAAGAAAAAGATAAAAACATTGTTATGAAAGAAAAAACTAAGGGAACGATAACTAAAGATAAAACTTTAGAAATAGTTATTGATGGAAAGACACAAGAACATGAAAAGGACACTAAATTTGAATCTCAAAAACAAAAGATAAAAGGCAATGCTAAATCGAAAGATCACGTAGTAGAAACTAAAGAGAGTAATAAAAAATTAGATATCTCTTCTAAAAAAGAAGAGATTTCTAAAGAAGTTAGCACTGCAAAAATAAAAGAGACAGAAAATGTTACGATAGAACAAATATTAGATACTCAAACAGAATTGAAAGAAATGAATAAAGAAGAAATAACAACTGAAAATCAAAGTAATCATTCCATAGAAAATTGTGTCTCCGAAGCAAATAAAGAACATGAAATTAATCTAGAAAAGACCATAATTTCAGATCAAGAAAGTATAGAGCTGGTGAATAAAGATAAAAGCAGAAAGCAAAAAGCAGCTGACAAGCAAAGTAATAATTCCATGAAAATTGGTACCTCCGAAACAGATAAGGAACATGAAATTAGTCCAGAGAAGACCATGATTTCAGATCAAGAAAGCAAAGAGCCAGTGGAGAAAGAAAAAAATAAAATCAAAAAACAAAGATCTAAGAAGAATAAATCAGTGAAGAACGAGTGGAAGGAATCAGTAGAACGAAGTGAAAGTAAGAAATTTAAAGTTGACAAAGAATTGACAGAAAATATTCAAATTACGGAAAAAGAAAAGACTACCACGAACGAAAACAATCAAATAATAGAGAAAATGGAAACGATCGAAAATCAGAGTAGTGGAAAAATAAAAGATTCTCAAGATTCAAGGACACTGAAAAAAGAAAAAGATGAACCAATCGATAAGTTGAAAAATAAATCGAAAAATAAAAAAACAATGCAAGATAAATCAAAAGTGAATTTTAATAAAGATACGGAGGGTAATAAAGATATAGAAAAGTCATATAAAGAAAATGAAGTAATTAATCAGACAGATTCTAAAACTGTATTGATAGAAACTGCGACAGCAGATATAAATACGAAATTTATCGAAGGAGAAAAATTAGAAATACATGTTAATACAAATGAAGAAGAATTGCATAAAGAAAATGAAAATAATCAAGCCGATTCAAAATTGGCACTCATAAAAACTAACCAGATAGAAATATCTAGTGATAAAAAAAAAATGAAGGAAATACCTGAACATAGTCAAACTGGGTCAACAATTGAGCCAGAAATAAATGAGAAATTTATTTCAAAAGAAAAATTAAAGGTACGTGCTAATAAAAACGATGAAGATTTGCAAGCGTTACAAGAAAATGAACCTTCTACACAGTCTGCTATAAATCCAGAAATAAAAGAATCAGTAATAGATCGAAAGATCCAACAAAAATCGAAGAAGGAAGATAAGAAAAAGAAAAAGCAAAGTGCTAAACAGTTACCTCAAGATAATTTGAGTAATAAAGAAACAGAGAAAAAAGAGATTAAAAGAGAAGATGAAATTATTGAAGAAAATGAAATTAAATCAGCAACATTAGAACTTATTGCACATGAAATAAAAACATCGGTAGCAGACATTAAACTTGAACCACAGGAAATACTTTCAGGTGACGTTAATGACAACACATTTGAAAAATGTGTTGAGAACAAAACTGAACAGGAAGAAATTAGCAATACTCCTGAAATGATAGCATTAGATTCTATACCTTCTTCTAACGTGATAGAAATTAACACAGATAAATTAATCCTATCGGATCATAAAAAAGCTTCTACGGATATTGTCTCATCGCAAAATAATATAATTTCAAAATCAAATAAGAATACCAATGAGAATACAATCGATGCAAAAGAATACATCGAAGAAATTGAGAATGAAGATAAAAATAGATTGAAAGAAATCGAGGAACATCTTTCTTCGGAAATAAAATCATGCCCTGCGATAATCGAGGATCTTGAGCAGTTACATGAAAATGAAGAAAGCATTGAATCTGATTCGTCCTTTGTACTTACAGAGAATCGTCCAAAGGTACGATTCTATATTGCTGACGACGTTCTTATTCTTACCCATGATAAAGAAAAGGAACTGAAATCAGCAATGATTCAGGAGAGAACATTGAATACAGTACGATCGAAATTCCTTTCTCTTGACGGTGGTTTTTGGCCAACGAAACATTCTTATCATGAAGCCGAAAAAGATCTGTTTGAGAGTTTAGCTCATCATATTGAGAATGATTCGATTGAGAACAATAAGAAGGATTCCAGCGATCGTGATCCACCGGATCACGGTTATGACGACGATAATAATGGGGGTGGATCTAGAGGTGGTTCAGGGCGCTGTTTCGATAATTCACGAACTCTACTGGGTTCACCTCGTACGGAATGCCTCGTTACCGACCTGCCTGGTGGCATTTGTAGTTGGCGCGATTATAGTACTTACTTATCGAGCGAGAACGAGGAGAAACCGGATAACACCTTGCAGATTACACATAAAATGACTGAGAACTTAATAAACGAGCCGAGCTTGCCTTCGAAGTCATCATCCTCTTCGACTAATCTTCAATTAACTTCGGAAACCCAAATGAATTCTAGCCATCCTACTAGGACCGATGTTTCAAGTGATAACAATCCACCTCCATCTGACCATTCCAATGCCAATGTGTCAACTAATATTCTTATAGAAAACGAAGAAAAACAAACTTCCATGACCATTCCTTTGAACGACATACAATTCGTTCAATTTAACCTTGAATCTTCCTCAATATCAACCACCATCCCAAATCATCCTGAACCAACACAAGATATAGGTAGAGCAACGCTGGAATCTCTGCAGCAATGGCCTCCGAATGAACAGATGGAGAGAGAGACGAGGACAAACGAAGACAAGACTATGAGGATACGAGGGATCAAGGTGCGATGTGACATCACAGCCAGTAATCGCTCTTGTTGTACCATAAATGGTCAACGTTACTGGCACATCTCTATATACGTACATACAGCGTATACATGTCCCATTTTGTTTAATATTTTGTTGTTGCCCTTGTTTTTTTTCTCTTCTCTTTTCTATTCCCCATTTTCATTAAATGATTCCAAATCAGAGCGATCTGCTTATCTGAATAACACTCATAATTTTGCTGAAATCGATTCATCTATACTATTTATAAAGATAAATAAATGGTTTTTATCATTTTTTATTATTACAACCTTATTATTTTACGTTATTATTATTAAAACATTTCAGCAAAATTAAAAAACCTTTTTCCGAAAAAGCTTATGCGACTCGACTTTCCTTCTATACTAAATTCTGTATGTACTATATGTGTGCAACTTCTTATGCTATATTTTAATGAGTTTATCGTCGGATATATTCTTTTTGTTGCAATTAAAACTACTAATATTTTGCTTACAACGCATGTAGTAGTACAAGACCTCTAAAGTTTTGCGTTTAATCATTTAAATTATCGAAAGATAATTAGAGATCAGAAAAAATATAAAGTTGTAATGGAAATATACTTCGAGAGTAGAAAAAACGTAATAATAGTTACAAATCTTGTATATCATACATAACATTTTTTATTACGTTATAAACTTTTATAAAATTTTCACCTGTATTTGTTCACTTTAAATATCTTCATTCTATCGAATCATAATTTCTACCGAAGTGCTTGTGTAATTCGCCATTCATAGATTCTTATTAACTATTGTATAATATATTAGATCGAAAAAAAATTTTTTTTAAAGTTAACTAATTCCTACATATAACCATTATTATTCATAGCTATTTATTTAAAAATGTAATTTGAACTCTAAATCATTAACGCAACTTAGCAATTAAAATTGACTTCAATCCTTATATATTTATATTTTTAGCATAGTTTTTTCTCGTTGCTTACTTCTTCTTTCTGCTTGTTCACATATTCATTTTATTTTATTAATAATTTTGTGATATAATTACGTTTATTTCTCCCCTTCAGTAAATATATATATTCCACACCATTACATTATTCTAATATATATTTTGTGTCAACGATCCCGGCGGTTTCATCATTACAGTTTGATGTTTTCTACAGATTTTTCATAGGAGTTTGCTCGAGCTAATCTATTAATATATGCCAGGAGTTGATTTGAAAAACTGTCGTGTGCACGGCATGGAATAAATTGATCAAAACAATCAATAATGGAATAACTAATATGCATATACTTTACAGGATACCATAGAAGCACGTCTCGCAGCATTAAAAATTGCCCTGTTGGATGTAGAAGCTACGAATTTGTCTCGTGATTCTATTCAATCAATGTTATCTACCACTGGGGTAAGATAGTATTAATTAGATGAATTAATTCAAAAATGTACATTCGAAAAATATTTTTAGTGTTTTAAATAATATTATAAGTAGACAATAGAGATGCATAAAATATCATGCTTTGATTATTTTATTTTCATCAGGAGATGGTAACGAAACTTCAACGTTATGATGAAGAAACTATACAATTGCAACAACAATTGTGTGAAATTCCAATCGATACCACTTATCAAATATTTACGAATGCTTTGGAAAGTATTAAATCGCACATTAATATGTTGTTGACTGAAACAAAACAAAGTTATGAGCTTTTAGAGCAAGCTTTAGAGATTCAACGTCAACGAACCAAAGAAATAGAGAAGTATCAAATGTTTCTTGAAGAAACGGATGCTTGGCTAAAGGATATCATATTTAGAATAAATGAATCAATAACTGTGGATCAGGTTCGTTAATTAAATAAATCCTATTGATATCAACACTTCATGCAGTATTGAAGATTACCAATACATTTTTTTTTTTATATATGTACATTAACAGAATTTGCAAGTGCAATTGTTAGATCGTACTCAACGAGTATCCGAATTGGAATCACTACCAGAAGTTAAAGAGTTGGCAAAAGTATTGAAGAATGAACTGATGGACATGATTAACCGTCTTCAGCAAAAGCAGCAGGTATCGGACACCGTTCAAAATTCGTGCGTTATCGCACAATATGCTGCTTCTTCTATTATGGTTGCTTAAAGCTCAATAAAATATACAAATAAAACATTTGCTTTGGGTATTTCGAAAGTTCTATCATTTCGCTGTGGTTGTAGTAGTATTAAAAAAAATCACTGCATACGAATCTAAAACTGTTATTGATCACGAAGATAATCTCATATCTTTCTGTCAGAAGATACCACGAAACATTCAATCATACAAGATTATTAGTAAATCCTGATATAAAATGTATTATATAAATATTTGTTCAATATTTAATATTTGAATAATCAAATTTAACTTTGTCTGTCGATGGAAATTCATAGTATAACATAAAATAAGAAGAATTTGAAAGAATATTTATATGGATACAATTATAATTGCATAATAGCGCACTTTTTTATACTATAAACACATTGAAGAGTTATCATCTATAAATCAGTCATAATATATGCTTCGTAGTGTTAGAAAGGAAATATCTTATATAGCTAGTACAATTGTTACAACAATCAAACTTGTCAGTGCACTTATAACACAGCTTTTCTCTAATTATATTCATTTCTTATTAAAAACTATGGATGAATAAATAAATATATGTGGAATATATTTTATTAATATATAAAAAAGAAATATATTTTATGAAATGTACAAAATTGTAATATTATGAAAAGTTGTGTAATATATTTTCTCAGAATTTAGAATATTATATATAAATGTATAAAAAGTAAAAAAAAAAGACGTCTACATCTATAGTTTTTAATGAAAGTGGGATATCATCTCATTCATTATTTTTACATATGCATATGATCGATTGGCTATAAAAATAAATAGGTAGACACAATTTACTTCATATGTATTTTATCATCACTACAAATGCATGTGCGCTTTTCTTTGAGCACATTATCAATTTATCATTTTCACGCACAGTACTTTTTGATATCATTACTTATGTTACATTTATTATGTACATTTGTTTAGCTTAAGGTGATGGGATGTAACATAGTCACTGCATGTATTTAAGGAATGTTAATGCATTATTGTAATTATCCATACAACAATTAAAATATTTTCATCAAATTGTCTCTCCTTTGTTTATTCATTACTTTTACATTCATTCATTTTGTCAATTATATTTCTAGCAACGGCCAATATTTATTCCATTACATGTTTAAAACACCATATATTTAACAAAAACGACTTAAGTAAATAACTTCAGGAACATAGAATATTTGTTACATTTAAAATAATATTAAATGTTTTCTATTCCACAAAATAACGTTTCATGTTAAATCTAGTTAAAAATAATATTACAATTAACTATCTATATCTGTACAAAATTCGTATATTCTTCGTTGTTTTAAGAACTAAAATTATCTGTCAAATTGTTTCTAAACTATTTACAGATCTCACGAATAGCGATATTATGAAAAATTCAAAGAATATCTAATATGAACAAGAAAAGATATGTGGCATCTATAGAATATAATTTTTTGACAAATAATAGTTCTAATTGCCCATATATCATTAGCGAAACTTATCCTAATTACAGGAATTGCTGGATGAAGAAGCAATGGCCGATAACGAAACTACAGATCGTGATGATGCCACAATCGATCAAGCATCATCGATACACTCTACTATCGAAAGCAGTCCACCATCCTTAGCCGATGTGTCTTTACAAACAGGACAAAGTTTATTATTAGATATTGTAGAAGATAAACCATTACAACTTACGAAACAAACCTCGACAACTCAGATTCCAGTTATTACAGCTACTCAATCATTTATGACACAAACCATAGATACCACGACTTTCCCAAATCAACAAATAAAAGAAACAATCAAGGTAGTAAAACTCTCTGAGGGTGATCATGATGTTATCGAAATAGCAACGAAGAACGCAAGGACTGATATAAGTCAAAATTTAATTCGAAGTGAAGAAAGTAACGTCGTACCTGATAATATAATAGTTGATATGAAATATCAAGATGGTCAAAAGGAGGAGAATGCTAAAAGCGAATTGAACATTCATCATGCGACTCCTCAATCTTTCGAAACTGTACTCGTTGAACCAGACGATGTGACTACTGAAGTAGTTGTCGATGCAGATGGTACGAAGAGAATTATCGTTAGAAAGTTAAGGCAGACAGTTGTTTCCAACAAACACGCTCAACAACATGCATCATCGATTACGACAGCTCTTGGTGAGGATACATCAATGATGCAAGCATTATCAGAAGCAACCCTAAGAGATCAGTATATCACGGTTACTACAACAAAACCTGATGGTACCGTAGAAACATTAACGAAACAAATTCATGGTAGTAAAGTAACAACAGGTATACCAGATGCAGAATATTTCGAAGAGAAATATGAACCAACACCACAGTACACCCACAGAATAACTCAGGGAGCTATCAGAGATATCAGTCCTTTACCTATCGAAGAACAAATATTAGAACATGGTCAATATCAAACAAAGACATCCAGCGTTCACGCCGTAGTACAACAGGTGACTAGAAGAGTTATCAAGAAAACACGAAGGATTATACGAAAAGTTACCATCATAGATGGGAAGGAAACTACAAGCGAGGAAATAATTGAAGAACCTGAAGAAATAGAAATAGATGAGCAAGATATACCGCATATTAATATCAACGTTATTAAAGACAAAAGTGAACAAACATTTGGATTAGAAAAAAGGGTAAGTGACGAAAAGAAACAAGAACCATCATTATTCTCAAGCTTCTCAGGAAATATACACAGTGATATTTCTTATGAACAGCGTTGTCCAGATAGTCCTATGCAAGGTCCGTTCTTTGGTCCATTTGCAAAGGATATGTCAAGCATACGTCGATCAGAAGTAAAGAAAAAGTCTATTGAAAGCACTATCATTGATGATACAAAAACAGATGCCGAGAAAACACGCGACGAATTAAAAGAAGCAGAAAAAGTTGAAGATTCGAGGGACGATACAAATGAACAAAAGCTTGTCATGAAGAAGCAACCTGTTACTATACTTCAAGAACAAGATATTCTTACTTGTACTGTCACTGATATTCCATCTGTATCTATCATTGATATTCATAGGCACGAAGATGTTGTTACAGAGGTAAATAATACGGGACAAACACTTCTAAATGAACAAGTAGTGTCCTATCTAGAAGAGTCTGTTATTTTACAGACACCAAATGAGGATATTCCTACTGCTATACAATCGTCAGTATCATCGGAAGATCCAGCAAAGACCGACAACGCATCAGTTACAACTAAAGCCACTTGTAAGTCTGACGATGCACCAATAAGCTACAAAACACTCGATACCTTGGTAGAAAGCAGCACGGTAGAAGTAGCAAAGCACGATGATGGTAGCAATATTCTAGATGTTGACAAAGAAACTAATAGACCGAGTATTTGTATGTTAGAGGATCACGAAACACAGACAATACAAGAAGAAGCATTACCCACAATGAAGTGCAAATTGGAAAATAATAATGCCGAACAATTACAAAGACAATTATCAGATATTCAATTTGATGTTAAGACAGAAAGAGTTACATCATCAGATACAATTCAAATAACACAAACTACAGACAAAGATATTATTCATGAAGATGTTCCAAAATTACAAGACGAAAAACAACAAATAGAAACATTTTTTAAAAAAGAAGGAGAAGTTATATGTAAAGATAACATCTCATTATCGGAACAAAAATTATCTGTTGGAAAAGTCGAAATTTCTTTGTCTATTCAAAAACACGATGAAAAACCAGAATCCATAGTATACATAAAAACCAAATCAGAACGTTCAAATGAACGACAAGATGAATATCACACTGTCCTAGAAGATGTTAAGATCAGTCTTCCAGCGGATCAAGAAGCTTCCGAAATAATTCATAACAAAACTGTGCAGACGAGTCCATTAAATATCGTTCAAAAAGAAACTGTGACAACTCAGACGTCAATACCTTTGAGTACTGAAACGAACCAACAAGAATCGGTGAATGATAAATTAAACTTAGAAGGCAGTCAAAAAGTGGAACTACAACAATTACAACAAGAGGAACTAATACAAGATGAACTACAACAAGAGGAACTAATACAAGAGGGCCTACAAAAACTACAACAAGAGGAACTAATACAAGAGGAACTACAACAACTACAACAAGATGCAGGAACTGTTAGTCCAGTTTCCACGACTATTGCTGAATCAGTAGAGATCAGTGTACCATTATCCGAATCTCCAGAATATATCAGCGAACAACCTCAACCAGACATAATAGAAATTACCGATTCATTAGGACTAAGTTCACATATTAGAAACGATAGTTTTGGATATGATCGTGGATATGAACCAGATGACAGAACAACGGTTGAAGAACCTTCTTCTGCTCAAGGTTACGATGATATAGATAGAAAGAAGAAAAAGAAAAAAAGAAAGAAACAAAAAATTCGCGAAGTAATAGAAGATTCTTCTGGAGTACCTAAAAGTTCTTCGGATGAAGCAGATTCAGCAAGTAAGGCAACGATATCAAATAAAGATGACAATGCGATCGAAGAAACGAAAGAAATTGAAACTGTCGAAACAAAGCCTGTCATTGAAGAACCAGAGGTTAGTATAGACAAAAATCCTATCGATACACGAACTGTTATCCTAGGAACATGTGATGTATCAATTTCTCCAGAACAGAATAAAGAATTAGTTTCTATAGAATCAGTAGTAGATACTGTAGAGCAAGAAGTACAAACATTTAAAGTAAAAGAAACAGATAGTCATATGCAAACTTCGCCACAAGCTATGTTTGAAAGTGCTATGCAAACGATTCAAGAAGAACTACCTGAAATAAAAGAATTCAGTATACAAACGGTAAAATCTCCGAGAACACCAACGATGGAAAATGCGATTCAGACCAGTCCTATTGAAGACATTCCATCATCACCTGTTGTGCTCGAAACTGAAGATTCACACGTACAAACAGTAATTGAAATGGATTCAGCAGAAATGCAAACTTCACCGATAGAATGCGTTCCTTTGATAGATACGGAAACTCAAACGCTACCGAAGTTATCAATTGACGTTGAACAACAAACCACAGCTCCTGCGACTATAAAACAAACAACATTTCCTGATGTATCAGAGACAGTCGAAGTAAACGTACAAACGAGTAAACCACCTAGTCCTGAGAAACCAGAAATGTTAGATTTCGATGTTGACTTATTGAAGAAAATAAATTTTGAAACTACAGAAACACAAACAATGTTGAGTGAACCTGTACAACAAACGGAAACTCAAGAAACAGAGGTGCAAACAAAATCACCTGAACTTCATTCACTAGAAACCATGGAAAAACAGGCAACTCCTAAAGACACTCTAAAAAAGGTCGAAACAGAGGAAAGGGAAATACAAGTAAAATCGTTTCAACTATTTCCATTTGATAGCATAGAGACCCAAACGACGCCAGCGCAGAGTCCTCATAAAGTAGATATCATGGAAAGAGAAGTACAAGTACAATTAATGGATATTATTTCTCCTGAAACAGTGGAAACACAAACGACGCCTAAGGAAAGTCCACGAAAAATAGAAAACTTGAAAAGAGAAGTTCAAATAAAATCAATGCTACCAATTACTAACATTATGACTCAAACAAATCCGGTGATTAGTCTACAACCACGAGAAAGTTACGATCTTGAAACACAAACTATCCAGAAATCAATGGAGTATGAAACGGAAGAAGAAACACAAACTAGCTCGCCTATAGTCGTAGAAACCATTAATAGTTCTATGCAAGTGGAATCTAAAGAATTGATACCTCTTCTTGATAAAACTTCACAAATATCTTTGGAAAGCTACGAGAAAAGTTCACAGGTTTCACCTAAATTACAAAAAGAACATGATGAATCAACGTCAGTACATAATATCATCGCAAATCAACTTCTAAAAACAATATCATCGATTGTACCATCCGATGATATAAAAACGCAATTGAGTTCAACTCAGTCAACAATCGTAGAAGCTACAGAAGCATTAATAAAATCAGAAATCAGCGATGTTTTGGTGCAGTCACCAAAATCTGATATAAAAATATCTGAAAAGACTTTGCTTCTTCAAAAGGAAAATGAGGTTATAAAAATGCCGAAAGAAGAAATCATAGACGTAACTTTAGAGAAAGAAGAAGACATCGCTGAATCGAACAAATCAATGGATATATTGCTCGAAAAGAGTTCAACGCCGGATACTTCATTCGAAGTACACATCAAAGCAATGATAGAATTACCTAATAGCGAAACATCTAGCGAAGCTATAATAAATTCAGAATCATCGACAGATATCTCGCAAGGTGTGTCACTCACTCCGAGTACAAATGATAATAATAATGATAATAATGAAGCTAAATTAGAAAAAAGACAAAGAAGAAAGAGAAAACATAAGACTATGGAAATTCAATTACTAACTAAAGAAACAAGTAATTTAGACTCTATATTTGGACAACCAGCACAACCACAAAATTCATCTTTGAAATTATCTTATTCCGACGTAACTAAGAAAAATGCAAATAAGCAACCATTCGTAGTAAATGTTGATGAACCAATGACTGCTCAAAGTTTTGGAGAAAACATAGATTATGCATTGACCAAATCTTCTGCTCCTTTGGATATTGACGAGGGACTTAAGAAAGAAGTTCTAGAAACGAATTTACAAGATGAAACAATACTAATGTCTTTGGATACGTGTATCAGTCCTGTCTCACAATCAACGATTTTTTCTGATTTATCCAACCCGTCAAAATCAGATCAACTATTTAAATCTTCGTTAACAAATGAAGGTCAACAATTCGAAGCTCTGTTTGTATCTACTCCCAACGAACCAATGGATACAACTATGTCACCAGATGAGTCACCATCATCAAATCAAATTGAAAAACCAGTAAAAACACAAGTGAAGACTTATGCGGAAGCTATTTCACAATTATTAAAAACTTCATCGACACCTGGTACAGTCGAATACGAAAAAGAATATGATACATTGGCATGGGAAGATCGATTACTTGTTCCTCACTCAACAAATTCGAATAAAACTAGTCATACTGAGTTTTCATTTAAAAAAGCAATAGAAGAAAGAATTCCTCAACATCAACTTGCCCAAAAAATCGAAACTACACGGATAATTTCGGATAGAGTGAAGAGTCTTCACAATGCAGCAGAGACGGATCATTTGGGCAATGTATTGCACGTTGCTCGTCTAAGCGAAGTTATGACAGATAAATCGGCAGAAGAACGCTCGTTGGATGTACGGAAGGAATTAACACAACTCAGAAACGCTATAGAAGATAACGATATAGTAATCGTCGAGGAAACTCTTCTCACGGTTATAGAAACTATATCCACATGGTTAGAAACGATCGAATATAGAATTTTCCTTAATAGAGAGTGTCCAAGTGAACTGTCTCACAACGATGCGAAAACTTTTATCGAGCTGAAAGAAGAAGTAGATCATGTAGAAGAGAACATCCGAGAACTCAATAACATTTGGGAACTCGTTGAAGCCAATTACCCTATCGAAGAACGTGCCATATTGAGAGAATGCTTTGACGCGCTCGAACAACACGTGAAAGCCGTCGAGCACGTGACAAATACCAGTGAGGAATGTGCTAATAATCATCTTGCCAAATGGGATGAATTATTGATTGGTGTAAATAATATATATAGGTGAGTTAAGTAACTTTTACTATGAAAAACACTTGTACAATTTTATGCATGCTAATTAAATTTTATTTTATTAAACAGGTTAGTCGAAGAACAACGTAAACAATTGGATAATATAATCGAATGCGAAGCTTCGACAAGATGGAAACTTCAAGAACTAGATAAAATGGAGAACATGAATCGTTGTCACATGTGGAAAACTGGAAAACTTCTTGCTACTTCGCACGAATTACTCCGAGATTATCCTGGAAAGATTATTCCAGAGGAGACTTACTTAGCTCACGAAATTACCAAAATCATCGAGAACAGTATAAGCATAGAAAGAGATCGACTTCTTCAGTTGCTCGCTTTAGCTGAAGAATACGAACAGACATTACAGGAATTTTCACAAATTATTGAAATTGCTGAGAATTTGCTACAGAGTCCAATATCTGTTATGAATTTGGAACATCTTCAAGAAGAAATGCAAAAACATAGAAAATTCTTTGTTAATTTGAATCATTGCCGTGCAATTTTAGAATCATTGGAAGGCAATCTGGATCCAGAAACTAGAGCCAAACATTCTGATTTGCACGTAGAATTACATAGTCGTGCATCTTCGTTGCTTGATCAGGCTGCCTCTCGAGCACAGCAAATGGCATTGGCAGCTACACGTTGGATTCTTTTAGAGCAAGGTGTAAAAGAGGAAAAAGGCTGGCTTCAGGTAGCTCATCAACGTGTTCCTGATCTCCAAACGGTCACATCTTCCGACTATGATCAATATATTTCTCTGTATCAGGTAAATAACAATTTTGTTTGAATTCATTGATTTGTTAACTGCAATTATACTCTTCCATTGAACTCATATATCTAAATTAACTCGTACTTAATCATATTTTATTTCCACAGTCTTTATCTTCTGACGTTGCCACACATCACGCCCGTATCATTCAACTATTAGACGTTGCAAATCGTCTAGAAGAATTGGTGACAATTGAAAATTCTGAAGATCGTTATAACGAAGTCTTAGATGTGATCGTTAAACTTCAGGATAGTATAGAATCATCTTTAAGACGATTATTATCATTCCGAGAGAATTGGAGTATCCAACAAACATTAATCAACCGTATTGAGAATTGGATAACAACAGCCGAGAAGGAACTAATTCCTCTGAGTGATACGTCCAGTGGAAACATGCGTCGTTTTTGGGTAAGCTTTCACCCGTTTTTAACAGATTTTAGAAAAAAAGATATAGACTGTGCAATATATTTTTTTAATTTTTTACAGGAATTGAAAGCTCAATATGAAATACACAATAACATGCGCAACGAAGCAGACAGGTGCTTCGACCAAGCCTTAAAGATCATTCCACTTTCGGATGAAATGCTTCAAAGACAATTTCACGGTGAATTACAATATCGATGGAAAGATGTGACGGAGAAAATCAATGACATTCAATCGGAGATTACGCGTAACATTTCCTCCGAAGATATCTCCTCAAACGATAGGTTAAAAATATTGGAAAAAGAATTAAACGAGTTGAGGATGTGTCTCGACGATTTACACGGAGTATTGAAGACGGAAGAAGAGCTTGATCTTTACATAGAAAGACTCACCGTCCTGTTCGACAGAGTTTCGTTGATTCAAGATAAACTAAGTCGCTTGGGTCTTCTACCAGCGGCAGAAAGTGAAACCGTTGGAATTCTCTTATCGTCGGCTCATCGTATAGAGAGTCAGATAAGTGAGGAACTGGATTCGGCTCAATTACTTCGAGAAAAACTTCAAGCATTAAAACATGGACTTGGACACGTCAGAAAAGCTCATCAAAGGCATTCCTTGACTTTGGATCAATGCGAAGAAAGCGAAAAGCAAGGGAGTGACGTTGTCTCAGCTGCTATAGATCGCTGCGAGTCCGTTTCGGACGAACTAATAGTTCTTTGGCACAATCTTATGGGTCTTCGGCAATTGTTACATAAGTTGCCATCTGGCATGAAAGTCAGTGTGTCACCTGTAGGCATTGAACGCGATATCTCTGCTCTTCAGGATGCCCATACTGAACTAGAATCTAGATGCACACGTTTACTATCCACATTACGAAATAGACTCGCATTGTGGAATCACTTTGAAAAACATTTGGAAATGGTACAGCAATCCGTTCAAGAAGCTGATTATATGATGGAGCTCTTGACCGTTCAAGGTTCGGTGGATTACGATAGATTACTCAAGGCTACCGAGCGACTCGAGGTAAGTAACGATTAGACTAAATTAGACGTAAAGTGATAGTATTGAAAATTGATTTAATAAAAAAGACATTAACTTCTAATAATAATATCTGTTACGATTTGTACCGTTATTAGTTCGTATCGCATATCAAATCCACTTCTTATAGTTATCAGTTTTCTATTACATATATAACTTCAAATTCGCCAATCTTTTCGTCTCGTGGAAATTCATATGCGTAATGCGCATGCGCAATACCGCGTTCGGGTCTAAAAGTCGTGTTATCGCAAAGCGTCTATCAGTAGCGCGGGAACCGTCAACGCGCGCGTTACGTGTTAAGAACGGCTGATGAATTTCCTCAATGTTTTATTTACGAACGAGTTATTTCTGATCGTAGTGTGTTAGAGATATATCGTTCAAACAACGATGGCAAGATTGGCGTCCTATGCAAGAAAATGTAGACATCGTCGACTCCAGAAATTCTTAGGTAGAGACGAAGCACAATAAATAGCTTCAAGGTAAGCGATGCTAAGAACAGCCGAGGCGAGAGTGCTTCCTTCGTGAATAACGTAAAACGCTCGCTATAATTTCCGGTTTTCAACGTTAAAAGCATTGAACTTAGAAAACCTCTGCAAAACATATATATTATAAGCATTCGTTCGAAGTTATAACGATAGAAGTTGTAACATGAAACTTGACTACGATGAAAAAATTCATTTATCTAATTGATTTGTATTTTACATATTGTGGATATAACTGGATTTTCGTATAGTTATTGTTTACCAAAATACAATTTATGCGAAAGTAAAAAAATTTAACACGACTTGAAGCCAATTGGAAATAAATATATAAATCTAAATATATACGTCGGATCGAAACATTGAAAGCGACAATAGAGATATAAACGTGTGTTATACATCTATATTTTTCTGTCATTGATAAGAACAAGTGTGCCTTTCAAACGACATAGACGAATGTCTCATTATCTTATACGCGACTTGTCATTGCTCCGATCTTTGCATGTAACAAGTATGTCGAGTTATAACCGACGATGAATATATGTATAATACGACTTCTCATATTTTCATTCTCGGAACTGTTAAAAAATTCGTAAGTATCGCGAACACGACTCGATAACCCACGGAGGTCAAGACAATATTTATAAGCCGATAGCACCGGATACGCGTTAGCACTCGTCCAGAATAAATGTCGTCTTCTTTTCGTTCATTCTCTTGCTGTACGATCTCTGACGAAAGGATAAAAGAATGTGTGTTTTAAATATACAGATTAGAAGAAGGAAATATAAACACATATCGTTCGAAGTTAACCTAACCTTCGAGTTTACAGACGATCTCTTGTATCTCAAAAGATCTTTTATTTATTTATATTTCCTTTTTTCTATTTCTTTGAAACTTAACCATGATCTCACCGGAAGAAAAAGCACAGCTGCCCTTTAGAACGTTGAGTTTTCTTATCGTCGCTCGCGTCCGTGTTAAGGAATCTCATTAATATCACTGTCCGAGGGCGTCGAGTTATTTCTATGAATGCACACATACGCAAGTCAAGAATATTGCAACGACTCATTACCGGAAAGACTTAAAACATGTTTGCATGTAATTAACGATACCGTTCGAATACATACGTGTCTGTTAATTCTTTTGTCAAACTTTAGCCCATACGCTTAATCGACTAAGAAAGTAATCTTTTAGAAAAAATTACTCGTAATTCTTGTATATACCCATCAGATATGATTCAGTAAAAATAATTATTGTCGATAGTGTAAAGTCTTGACTTCGATCGATGTATTTACACATATGTATATACGCGCGTACGTATGTATAATGTTATAGCATGTGTAGTATACGAAACACATATTTGTATCAACTTGATAATATATTGGGGTCAGATTAGTATATCTCTTTCGCGTAGGTCGCACTGTTTAAAGCATAATCGCAAAGTAACAGATGTTGATAAATATCTGCGAGCAAACGTGTTCCCAACTCGAACTTCGGTATCGACGAGTATATTGATCAAAAATTGCAAAGTAAGTATATATGAATTATTCGAACGATTCCACGACTCCAATGTATATCTATTCTTCGTTACCTTGCACTCGTTACGATTTCATATATATACATATATAACCGTGTCGTTCCGAATGTCTTGAACGGCAGATAAAACTTGGCGCGAGACGCTTCCGCACGAGGCTTCGGAAAACTCTGAGCCAGGTTAACGAACTCACCATCTACAATACAGAATTAGTTCAACCATGCCCTGACCGAATTCAATTCGCAAGCCCGAAACGTGTTCGTCTCGTGCAGCGAAATTATTTTTAGCTTCCTTCATTTGAGGAAAAGCTTTCTATGCATATTATTTAAATAATCCGCCGAACATTTCATCTTCGTCGATTTCTTTCCAGTAATAAAATCAGAGAAAATAAATAATTAACAAAACGATTCGTGTATGAAAGTTCATAAAATTGAGTATTGCCTTAAATAATCGTATCGTGACAGTGTAAAGGCAAAGATAAAAAACGATGATTCATTTCAGGGATTAAACGGTGATTTTGGTGCACGCGAGGTGCTTATTAGCGAACTTCATGCCGCTGCTGAACCTCTGCGGGAGAGCTGTGCTGCAGAGGTCCGTGAGAGGGTCGAAGCAGCGGTAAATGAAGCTGTACGAGCTTGGGAGGACACGAAAGCCGACTTGGATGCCCTTTGTACAAAATATCAACACGCCTGCAACTTGTGGCAACAATACAGAGATTCGAGCGCAGCAGTAAAAGCCTGGATGGACACTCAAATGGGTAGTGTAGCCAATTTACCTCCGGAGGAGGCAATCAAGCAAGTCAAGGTTAGTGTGTGATGTAACTAACATGAGCATATACATTAATTAATCCAAATTTACAATTTCCTTTAATGGAATTATAAAGAAAAAAATTAACATTTTGTTAACAGTTATTGTTAACATTAAATATACATTATATTCAGTGAATAAATTTCATAATTTTCACTAAAAAAATAATCAATAGCCAGTCACCGTGATAAAAATTAACTTAAAAGATAAAAAGTATATAATAATTAAGACAAAAGATAACATTTGTATCGGTTATTCAACAAACGTAGAGATAACATAAGAACAATCGTAACATGACGTCCAAATGCTTATGTGCGTCTAAGGGCGCACATCTCTCGAGTTGAGAGCGGATGCGCCACCGATCGGCTGCTTCTACCCCCACCCTCGCACACTGTCGAGTCACGCACGAGCACAATCATCCTATGAGGGGTGGTCGTAGAGATAGAGAGAAAAAGAGAGAGAATCCAGGCCAAGAGAGCCCTCGTTGACTGGTCTCATCGATCCCCTTGGACGACGCGACGACGACTACTACGACGACGACGGTAGTCTGGACCAGAACGTCGTGCTGATCTCTTCTCTCTATCTCTCTTACTCTCTTTCTTAGCTAACCACATCTGCTTCTTATCTCGTCATACTTCGTGGTATTATTTCCTTATCTCGGTTTTCTTTCCGAGTTCCGCTTCCTTTCGTTACGTACAAATTTGATTCTTAAAATGAAAGGAAAAAAAGAAAGTTAAAAAAATCTCTCTCTCTCTCTCTCTCTCTTTCTCTCTTTCTCTGTCATCACGTGCGTTTACGAACCGGTAGTACACGCGACCACGTGTATCAAGAACGACATTGTGAATCGATACACGTTTGTCACGTGTGTAAGCTCATCTTTCATTTCTTTTACTTCTGAACAATTTTAGACTTAATACTCGCGTTTTGTGTGACGTGTGCCGGTTCTCTCTCTATGTAGAATTGTATTAGTGCGTATTCACACTCGCTGACGTGCGTGAGTATTTCCGTAGTGCCGACATCGTCACGATCATCGTTTAAAGGGTGGGAGAAGACTTAAGCTTATGCTCGGTGATCCAAATTCAGAGACATGTGCACGCCAGAGGAGGCGAAGGTACGATTGAACGCGATGTTAGCCAACTTTTTCGATCTTCCATTTCTAAAACATTTTTAAAATATTTCTAAAACAATACTCTACGATTCATCTCTCTTGAGCATTTATTTTTATTTTTATTCCAATTTTGCTCTAGATTGACATAAAAGATAACAGTTCAGCTTAACTTTGAATAATTTACTTTGACGAGGAACTTTAACCGATGATGTCATCGAAACGAATATCATTTCAAGTTTATCGCGAAAATATTTCAAACTAAATAATAAATCGATTCAACGGGATTAGAAACCAACGAAATATTGTTGCATTTCTTTCTTTTTTTCTTTCAATAAATAACGTACTACGTATGTAATCACGAAGAAACAGTAAAGAAAATATATTCTCCCTACCTGCCATATGTCGTCCGTCGTAAACATCGTATACATTTACGATAGCTGCTCATTTATGAATTACTTTTACATTTGTATATCTTATCAGAGATTTATAATATACTATCGGACGTCTGCCTTTACGAAACACATCTTAAAAACGACCGTGAGTTTGCAACGTGAAAAGAGAAAACATTTGAAAAATATCTATTTCGAATTAAATAACATGTGTTATCTAATTGAGATAAGAAATGAAGCGAATGCTATTTTTAAAATGTACTTATAGGGAAAACTCTTATCTTATTGGAATGACACAATGCCAAAACCATGCCGATCGTCTGCATACATATTGTTATGTCGTTAAAGTCTAATAAGTCATAACACTTGGTCATCATTAATCTTTTATTTATTATCTTAACTATTCCTTCTTGAATTATTTTTGTTTTTCTTTCTTATTTTCACCAAATCTTTTATCATATCAACGTATATTCTGAAAACAATCTGTGGAAGAAATAGAGACGGAACATGATGAGATCCCTGCGTATTTAGACAAAAACGCCCGATGACGTGCATCACACAATTCCAATGCAGGTGGTCAAAGATCTCCAGTTTCGGCTTATCACTATGCCACTCTCTTTTGCAATAATTTTTTGGCTTTGTTAGCAAATAACTCAGTTCGCGATAAACTTTTAAGAGGAAACATTGAATTATTACGCCCTTAAGAATAAAATAAACGCTCAATCTCTCTATACGGTCCTTTATAATTTTCTTTTTCGTTTCTTTAAAATTATTAAAAACCTCCCGGTTGCGATGCGTTTTTTATTTAAATTTATGACGCGATAAATAAACTATTAAGTAACAGTACAAATATTTATTAAATATTTGCAATTCAACATAAAACTGTAATTCCTTCACGAAGCTCGATAATCGATTCACGATTACGTTAAATGTGTTGAAACATCGTATTCTTGAATGAAATCATGTCTAATGCATATACGTAAAAGAAACTCGAATGTCTTCCAATACTGACAGAGAATATACACACGTTAGAATTAGAACTGAATGTTTCCTTTACTAAATACATTAATAGATAACAAGATTTCGTCGTGTTGTCAGAAAAATATTTTAGATGAGTGTGTACTTTGTCTTTTTGTTTGTTATGATTCTATCTGTCTAGATAAATAAGGTAAACACGGACGTGTAACGCACAAAAAAATTATAAACAAATACAGGAATGTAACAATTCATACGATACATCGAGTTTACATCGGCGACACTTAAACCTCTTACATCATCGTAAATATTAATACATATATTTCAATCTGATACAGGTTTGCGAAGAAACCCTGGCAGAACACAAGGAAAGGCTGGCGGAATTACGCGATTTGGTAGCCCAGATCGCATCAGACGTCGGCTTAGACGCTGGCGGTCCGTTACACTGCGAGGTCGAAGCACTTGGTCGTCGACTTGAGGATGTCCGTGAAACTTTGTCAACCCTTGCCGACACTGCCGACGTGCGTGTCCTTAACCAAGAACTTACGCATGTAGATCTTTGTCAGACGAAGAATTTCCTCGACACGGTACAACAGGTACGGTTTTTTCTTAACACATCATATTTGTAATATTATAATGTACAAATCAAAAAAGCATCGTTTTATATAATATAGGCTCTTGAAATTTTCGATTATTTATAATAATAAAATAGAACGTGGTTATTAATTTTATCCACGATATACATATCTTCACCATTTTTTTATTCGTATAAAATAGGAGCAGACATTCCTGTAACGCTTTCTTCTGCTCGCAAGGCAAACACTATTGGTGCTAGGTACAACCTCGATCATCCCCTCACATGAGCGTTTACATTTTAATCGTCGTAGTTTCAAAACAATTTGTTATGTCAAGGCCGAAAGGCTTAACCTGCTATTGCAATTACATTAGTCACGAAATCTGCAACAGCTGAATGGCCGCAACGCTGCACTTAGCAAAACTTTCTTAACGGAGACTAGGGCCGATGGAAGCACGTTTTCGATAGAATACCAGAGCTTAAAAACTAAAGTCTTAAAGACGCCTGCAAAATTCTTTCCTCGAGTCTGACACATTCTGAAGGATAAGAAAATTATTCATGTTCAATATATCTGTTTTACATTCTTGTGTAATGAAAAGTCATAAAAAAATGATGACAAAGTCAATGGTCAATCGACCAGTCGATAGTAATAAGAATGATCGATAAGTCAATTGTTAAATAAGTTTGCTTGTTGGGATTATTTAGAATGATTATTTATGAGAAATTAATTTTATTTCAGAGTTTGACGACTGTCGGCCAAGAAGAATCCAATGAGCACTTGAAGCTACTCCGTAATCATCTTCTTGCGCTAACACGAACGGAGCCACAGCTCCAATCTATCAAGGATAGGACTGTAACAATGTCAACTCAAGGACCATCGGTTGTCGAAGTTCTTCAGCAATGGCAACGAGTATTCAAAGAAACCTTCCAACATTATCACCGTCTGTCTGTCCGTTTGTTCAAGTCACAGGACGTAATCGCGGTTTTGAAGTTGTGGCAAGAACATCTAACTTATGTGCAAGAGTTCTTATCTAACCGCGTACCCGGTGATTACAATGGTTTGTCCGAACATAGAAATCTTTGCGAGGTTTATAGAAACCTTCTTACCGACCAACAAAATCATCTATTAACTGTTCATGGAAAAGAAGGTAAAGATCTCAACGTCACCGAACAGTTCAATGCTCTGACAAATCTTCACAATGAAACATTAGCAAAAATCATGGAAAGACACACCGCTGTACACGATCGACTCTTAGCATGGGACAATTACAGACGTGATCAAAACGATCTCTTCACCTGGTTGAAGGATATTGAGAGAGAACGTAGTCGACTGCAATTACGCTTCATACACGTTCATAGATTGGATAAGATTCTCCAAAGAATTCAAGCTCTGCTCGAAAAAGTTCCATCGGGTGAGGCCCAAATAGAGTCGCTTCAAAAACAACAAACCCCTTTGCTTGAAGATTGCGACGAGACTTTGGCCGTTTCGGTGCGCATGGAACATGCAGCAAACGTTGAACGTATCGCCAATTTACGTGCCGGTTTAGAGACCTGGAGAGATTTCGTTGAAAGAGTACAAAAACTTCATCAACAGCATATGGCGCAGACCGACAGGATCACGAACACACTGCAAGATATCGGTCAGATACTTAATTCTGTCCTTCAGTCGATACCTGGTAAAATGTCACAAACTAAAGAAAATTTGCTTTTCCTTCAAGAATTGAAAACTCGTCTGGTCGATACTAGTAACGAATTGGAATCTTTAAACGTACTTACTAAAAAGCTACGAGAATGTCTTAGTCCTTCTGACATGAAATCATTGAATCAGCACGTTGCACTTTTGTGGCAACACCAAGGAGACCTCGATCATCAGTTAGCCTTAGTCGAGTACAAGCTTGGCGAACGTTGTGGCCTACACAATCGTTGGATCAACAGACAAAGCAGATTGTTGACCTGGATTGAAGACGCGGAAATAAGAGTGAAAAATTGGGACATGATCCCTCTTAGTGAACCCGAAAAAGTGCTAAAGCGATTCGAGTGTGAGTTACAGGCAGAAATAGCTTTAAAGCAGCGAGAATTCGAATGGGTGCAAAAAACTGGTCAAGAATTAATCGATGTGACCGACGATACTGAGAAGGCTAAGGTGCAAAATGGATTGGACGAAGTGAACAAAAAATGGTGTAGATTACTTACGAATGGAAAAGTTCGAGCGAATAAATTACACGATCTAATACAATCAATAAATACTCTCGAAAAGAAATTAATAGAGCAAAGAAGTTGGATGACAGGTATCGAGGCAAAACTTTCCGAAAACTTCATCATCGAAACTATGAGCCAAAGCTGTATTGATAAAAAATTAGAAGACCATGAATACATTCAAAAAGCAATTCAAACGGAAGGTGCCAAAATTGGAGAAGTATTGAATCTTTGTGAAATGTTACTACACGATTCTGACATATGGAAAACATCTCTGAATACCGACACAATAAAGAATGGTATGGAAGGTCTTCAACGTCGATGGAAAACTACGTGTGTTAGATCGGCTGAACGTAAGCAAGAAATCATATTGGCCTGGAAGTTACTTCGTGAGATGGATAATGTCAGAACAGAACACGAAGGCTGGATCACTCAAACGGAAAGTGCACTTGCGAATTTTGAGAAAAAAATGAATGAAATTACTAAAAAGGATACGAAGGAAATGCTAGAAAAATTGAAAGTGATAATGAAAGATATTGAAGCGCATGAACCAGCTTTAAAGATTCTTGAACAAAACTTTGGACGACTTGTAAAAGCCAGATTGGAACCTGCAAATTTAAAATCGCTCACAGCTGAAAGTCGTAAAACTATAGACCGATGGCTTCAACTTAGTAGTAAAACAAATTCCATAATCGCAGCGATAGAACGCGAACAAATGGACTATCACGAATTTAGTTTAGCTCATAGTGCTGCTTTAGTTAGTCTGACACAAATCGATATTCGATTGACTCAACTGCAACACTTACTTTCTCCTGAACAACGAACATCACCACGTGGTAGGTTGCAACAGTTATCTGAAATCGAAAAAGAATTGAACGCCCAAAACGTTCTACTGCAAAAAGCTGATAAATTAGCACTCGAAATCATGCAAGAGAGTCATCCGGACGATGTGGCTAGTATACAAGAACTCGTAGACGAATATCAGTCTTTATGGAAAGAAATTAAAACGCGAGTTACTACTTTGAGAACCGAATTAGAATCTCAGGAAAAATCTGAAGTAGACGAAGCCATTCAGGTTGAAACTTTAAAATTCGAACAAGACACGGCTGTTCAAGTAAACACTTTACCTAGATTAATGAGAATGACATCTTGCGACGCGTATATGTTGGAATTGAAAACAGCTCTCACAGAATGCCATCATTCCTTGGACGCATTAGAAACAACTATCACACCAGAGCCTGTATCTGGACCAGGCCTGAATACAACTACTAAAACTATTGTAAGTCTTTGTTTTCCAATCTACATATTTTTAATTTCTGTTAAAACTTCTTCATTTCTTATAATTACATATATATAACTTTCATTTTTAATCCATAGGCAAAATTGATTGGATGTTGTCAATCGTCTATAGAATTAGTGCGTCATCTCCATACTTTACTCATGGAAGACACAAAATTCAGTGTAGAAACAACAATAAGCGAGGAAGTGCAAACTGTGATATCTCGATATGAAGCTCTTCTTTTACTTGCTAGAACGCGTGAACAACAAATTAGAGAACTCAGGTACATTTTTACAATGAAGTAAACATCTCTTATAATCATACAGAATTAAATCCTCTCTGAAAATGCTTATATTAACATCATATATCATGATTAACCTCACATATCTCAAGATTCACTAACATGACATTTTGCTATTAATAGGTCTCCCATTACAGACGCTTATTCATTCCCATGTAATCAGTGAGTGTAATTTCTTACTACGATATTAATGTATTGAAAAGACGTCAAAGATTATAATCTAAAAAAAAAATATTTAACTGTTTATTATATTTTTAGCGATAGTGGTAGACTAACATGTCCGCTTTGCTCACGACGTAACTGGACTCAGTTGGATAATGATCTCTGGCGTCTAGAAAAATGGTTAGAATTTGCTGAAGGTACCCAAAGTGAACAAAACTCTCCACCAAGTAATATTGAGGACCTGGAATATATTATTCAAGAACATAGAGAATTTCTTCAGCACCTTGACAGTCATAAAAGCATTGTCGTTAGTTTGAACATTGTAGGTGTTCATTTGGCTGAACATACAGAAGACACTAGACGCGCAACAGAATTACGCGATCGATTAACTTTTGCAAACACAAGATGGGACAAAGTATGCGCGTCGGCTGAAAAATGGCAAGAACAATTGCGGCGTGCACTTATTTCAAATCATCAATTCCATCGTATCATCGAAGAGTTGTTCGCTTGGCTCGAAAAAACGGAAATTGTAATTAGGGCAAGTGAACCAATAGATCTCTCTGAAGCTACCGATATTCTGGAAACAAAATATAACAAATTCAGGTATGTTAATTTCTTATAAAATATTAAATCATGAATGTTCAATATAAACATTCTATTGTGATATTGATTTGATATATTTATATTAGTACATATTCATTACTGTAAAAATTGTATAAAATTTATATAAATTATAATAATTTTAAGTCATCACTTGGATATTCAAATTGACACGTATTTCAATACACAAATATAAATACACTGATGATTAAACTTGATTTCTAATACATATTTTCCAAACAAATGCATATTTGACATAATGCCAATTAATATATATAAATCTATTGAACAATGAATATATTCCTAACAAAATTCATTTTGTGACTGATATGCTTTTTACATAAAATACAAATAAATATAAGGAATTATCATACATTTAGATGATACTATACAATCAGCAATCTTCTTCTGCAGATATATATATGTTTTATGTACATATAAAAAATCTCATAATTATAGCCACATAACAAATATAACAATTTCGTTTTGACCTTTTTTTATTTTTTAAGGGAATTACGAAGTGACCTTGAGCGCTGTGAACCGCGTGTTTTATCTCTCCAAGAATCTGCCAATCAACTACTAAATGAACAGGGAGGTGTGAGAGCTCGACTACAAGAACTTCGATTAAGACTACAATCGTTACGTCGACTGACAGGCATCTACTCATTAAAATTAGGTGCAGCTTTAGGATTGGATCCACGTGATATTGGACTCGTTGCTACGTCCTCCTCATTAGCAGCTCTTTCTCGCGATGTAAGTACATTTCTTAAATGCATATCTAAAAATAAAATATATACATTTATATTAATTATGAATATATACATATTTACATACATATACATATATATATATATATATATATATATATATATATATATATATATAATTTGATAATGTAGTCATTTGTTGATAGTAGCATTTAAAGTTCCAGGTATAAACACTTTTAGGTCACTTGCTGAAATGTGATCTTTGCTTTTGTTTTTTAAATGTTTAGCCATTTAACGTATGTAGATTATTGCACAACATAGAAAAGGATCACGTAAAATATTATATTAAAGCGCACGAGAGCAATGAAATCCGATGAAAGGGAACCAAACATTGCGGCACTAAAAGTGCACCTGTTCTTTCTCATTGGCTTATACCATTATCACGTGCGCCATATGTAATAATAGTAGTAATCACTTGCACAGTACCTTATTGTTTGTTTTTTTTCTTTTGTTCAATTGTAGCTACTCGATGAAGCTGCCTCTGGGTCCTCTCAGCCACATACAACAGCTGCCACAGAGTATGTTCTCTTCCTTTTCCCTGTTCAATCCAAGTTTATTTAATTTTGGATTGCCATTCTTTTCATATAAAATACTTCTGTTCGTCAACTTTTGTTATAGATGAAATATAATCATTGTTTTTACTGTAATTGTTACAGTGGTGACGAAAGACATCAAATAGTACCAAGACAAGGATATAGTTTTCTAGGAAGAGTTTTACGTGTTTCTCTTCCAATACAAGCATTAATGCTGCTGCTACTTGGTGTAACTTCATTGATACCGTCAACAGAAGAAGATTACAATTGCATGTTCTCTAACAATCTTGCTCGAAGTTTCACTCTAATGGTCTATCATCCAAATGGACCGCCGCCTTTGTAACAAAAACAAAATGTCTTCACTTCATTTATGTCTATTGGTAAAAATTACTGTATTGATAAGAAGCATTGAATACAAGATTCCACAACCGTAACATGGGAAACGCTTAAATATAAATGAATACACTGAAAATATATACATGAAAGTGTATACATAACTATGTCAAATACAAAAACATTTGTATATATTATTATAGCACACGATTTTCGTATGTCGTCAATGACTTAATTTATTCTTTGGCTATATAACTATAATCCTTTAGAATGTTACAAACAATAAATTAGATTGCAACATTCGTGACATAATAGTATTTTAAATAAAATATTTATAAAGGATTAAAAGTGAAGTCAATGATCTATAGTATTGACGATAGTAGTATTTATGATAAAAATTAAACTAAAACAGTAATATATACTGATAATAAAAATCATCACATTATTATTGAAAGAATGGTTTTTGTATACACAATTACTTTGCAATAATGCTTCCTTTAAAATATAATGTTCTTTTGTTTAATGGAAACAAAAAATGAACTATCTATATGAAATACTTGTATTATTCCTACATAAATTACACATGCAAACTATTTACATTATGCATATTTGTTGTAGGATAAATTAAGGAAGATTTGCTGAATTTTTATTTTTATACTTTATGTTTATATCAAATTCGATACACGAAATGTCTAAATCTGATTTTGATACAATATTATGATAAATAATGGTGCTAATATGAAAGACAGTATGTTAAATATATATAGAAACTACATATTCAAATTTGTTACTTCATTGCAATTGGTCATAACTTTATTGAAACCTTGTAAATATTATTTAATAATATCTTAAGATGATATTATATCATAAAAAATAAAGAATATATAATTTGTGACTATGCGTGATGATAAATACGCACAGAATAATGAGAAATTAATTAAATACATAAATACTGATTTGTTCTTATTCCGTTTAATATTTTTTCATACCTTCATCCTAAATCATATTTCATTGTTTGTTATAAATTTTACCTATTCACACTACATTTATCTAATCTACTCATTTGTCTAATGTTTAACTGTTTCTTCTTTATATGTAATATTTTTTCTTGTTGCAATTGATTATTTAATTAAATACATATTTATCTCTCTTACTTTATAAAAACAATCCTAATAGTTTAGAAAAACACAAATAGGTATTTATGAAAAATTGCATTTATTCCTTATCATAGAGAAATTTATACTGATTATCACATCGCATTAATTATCACATTAATATAAAAAACTGTACAAATGCATATTTATTGCATAAAAATATAAAAGTATCTGATGTGATATCAGCTAGAAGTTATGCTGCAAAATTTATTATTTAATATTTCACTTACTTTTACGTACTCTGATTTTTTAATACCATTAATTGTTCTGTATACTCAAGAAATAGCCTTTGCCAACGAAGATGCCCACCAACAATATTCAATATATCTCCCAAAAGTTTGTGCTTTTTTATACCCTATGTAAAAAAACAATTACATTACTACTTATTCATCGATTAACTTTACACTCACAAAAAAAATAAATAACTTACTAGAATCATAGGATCCCATGATGAACTTTTAGATGCTGATGTATGACTTGGACCCAAAAGATCATCTAAGATTAATCTTAAACGTTTCTCCAACCCATCTAAAAGAGAAATAATAATTTATTTACATATTCTGCATAATATATGCAGAAACAATCATTGCAATAATTAATCTATGAAATATACCTTGAGTTAATAAAAATGATACTAATGCCATTATCCAATGAACATATTCTTGTGCACTGCCAAGTGCTTTAGATGCTAATAACTGTTGTTCCATGTAAGACACTATACTAGGAGCAGTATGTGCCAATCGAGGATTAGGCAATACATTTCCAGCAGTTCTTAGTAAACCTTCCTGTAGAGAAAACAAAGGTCCTCGAGGAGTTCTACTACCAGATGAACTTAATGCATTAAATGAAGACCACCGCCATACAGGATCGTGACTATCTCCAATTAACAACCATGTTCCTAAAATAGTTAATTATATTTATTATAGAAAATATCAATTTATCATGAGTTAGAAAATGAGAATATCAAAATACCCATTTCTTTGTGATAAATATATGCCCTTGCATTAGTAAATGCTAAATGTGGCATTCCATTATAAAGTGTACATGACAATATTGATGTTCCTGGTGCTGCTAAATGAGCAGCTGAGGTTGATACTATCATTCTACATGTATTTCCTATTTCCCATACTCGTACATCACCACAGGTTGATATAACCATAACCTAATAAAAACAGATAAAACAATAATTTTTTATATAAAAATATAATTTGCTATATGAACTTTTTCATTAACATATAGTGCAAATACATTACCGCATTACCAACAGCATGAATTTTTGCTAATGGTGCAGGTGGTGCTAACGGAGGTGCAAATCGAGATCCCTTGACTGGATGAAAAGTATGTAGGCTACCATCTTCTAAACCAACAGCTATAACAGCTGAAGAGGCAGCAAGTGCCACAGCATTATAGCCCAAATAAAGATCCCAAGTTGGTTCTGAATCTGTACCTCTAAAAACTTGTAAATGAGCTAAGCCCTGACTATTACTGATTGTAACTGCATGATGCCCAGCTTGTTGAGATAATGAATTGGACGGTTTTAATGCAGGAAGGACGATTTGGCCTGCACTTTTTTCAGACAAAATTTTTAGTTTTTTATTTGGTGACAAATGATGTAATTTTGGACTACTTTGTTCTCGTCGTTTTAAAGTAAGTGATGAAGCTGGTGTATTTATGATAGCAGAATTCACAGAAGAGGTAACATTAGGTGTAACAACATCATTACGTTTTTCTATTACAATTGAACTTTTTGTTTGCGATTTGCTTGTAAATGTTGGTACTGTAGTTCCACCATTTATTGCTGTATCCCTAAAATTTGTTAATTTCACCTTACGTTAAATATATTTCATAGATTAAAACAAATATAAATATATATATATATATATATATATATATATATATATATATACCTACATTATGTCAGGTGGTGGTGGTATGAACATAGGAGTAATTCTTCTTTTCCCATCAGATGTTCTAGTTTCAATCTGTTTGTTAATGGGACCTTTAGCTGGTGTAGCTGAAGTATTTAAAGGCGCTGGAACTGAATTTGTTGTAGATGGAACTTGCTGTTGACTAGGAGGTGCTGGTGGTTTCAAATTCAAAAGTTCAGGAGCTTCCATAACCATACAACCTCCTTGGACTAATGGTTTTCCATATAAACGTTCATGAAGACTACTCTGTAATCATATATAAACAATATGAAGTAGCAATGATATGAAAAAATAATAATAACAAATAACATACTTGTTCAGCAGGATCTAAGGGCTGTCCAAGTTCTTGTTGAGTAAATTCAATGAATACAACAGAACCATCCCAAGAACAAGCTGCAAGTCTGAGACCACAAGGAGACCAACTTGCATCCAAAACAGAATGGGTAAATAATTCACGTATCACAACTAAAGGCCTTTTAAGAGATGTTAGCCATACCGATAAAGAACGATCACGAGAACCTATAGCAACACAACAATATTGTTGCGGTTTAGAAGAACCTGACTGTTTCTTTTGTAAAATATTTCCATTAAATCTCTGTAAAATACGTAAAAAAGTTGTTTTCCTATTGCACATATATATTATGCATTGAAATTTCACTTAATCGATAAAGAGCTTATAGAACAATGCAATTAAATTACATACGACACAAGTAACTGCTTTCCTATGACCAACAAAATCTTTATCCTGCGTCCATCCATCTCTTTCAATTATTTGTGCTGTAGGTCCACCACCGTTCATAGCATGTGCTGATACTAAGTATTGACCATCTGGACTCCAAGATAATCTCAAAACATGGGTTGTTCCACCACACTCATCAAATGGCTCAGAAATTAAAGCCTCTTCTGTCCAGTCTGTAGTACGCCATACTCTCAATGTTTTGTCATCAGATTGTGATGCTAAATATTTTCCAACGGGATCCCAAGTAATGCCTTTCACGAAGCCTGTATGACCTTTTAGAACAGCTACAATAGCAGGAAATTTTGATGCATCCCATACAATGACACTGTTATCTACAGAAGCTGAAGCCAGCCATGGACTATGTGGAGCCCATGCAAGATCTAGAACATCTGCTTCATGAGACCGTAACGTAGCTATACATCGCCAAGTTTCTACACTTGCTTTTCCTCCAAATATAGTACTTCCACCAGAACCACCAGATAGTCTCCATATCATAATAAGTTTGTCTACACCACCAGATGCTAATAAACCATTATTACTCCATCTGACACAATTTACACATGCTAAAAAGAATAGAAAGTTTAACCATTGTAATCAAAATTGAAATTAAATAATTTTTAATACTTATAAATTTATACCAAGATGATTATCTAGTTGACATAATATTTTTGGTACATTTTGGTCCAATTCAGCAGCTTCATCCACTACAGGTTCCATATTCCATATGACAACTCTTCCAGAATCACCACCTAAAAATAGTAATATTGTTTACAATATAATATTATACAATAATTAAAATAATAAACTAAGCAATTATTAAAGCATACCTTGACCTCCAGTAGCAAATCTTTTCCCATCAGGGTGTATGTCAACGGAAAATATTGAATATCCTAAAAGATATTCAGAAAGGTTTGTAAATTTAATTCATTTAACACTACATAAGGATAAACAACTAAATATAACAAACCATCGTGTGTGACCCAGTTAGGTTTAACTAATTTCATCTTCTTGTATTAAATAAACTATTATAAGAATACCGATTATATTACAATATGTAAATTTGAATCATTTTAAGTATTTAATGTTGGTAAAAGACATGTTTCCCTCATAAATTCAAAAGTTTGATAAAACATAACCTGGAATTAATAAGATTCACTGTAAACGCAAACGCTAAATCAACACAGTCATAAAAAAAATGTAGATGATAGATGAAATTTCGTTAAAGCTACCTAATGCTACCTAAGCCAGAATGTGAGAGGGAAAAATTATTAATAATTCTTCCTGAACTACTTTACCAGAAGTGCTACCATCTTTACCGATAGATGATAAAATTATTTTTTATATCAATTCTGCATATCACATGTGGCATTAATTTTATGAATTTAAACTCTTAAAATCCTTAATTATTTAAAAATAAGTAAAATAATTCATATATATTTATTATGAATATATTATTCAAAAATATTTATTCTATATATATTCTAAATATTTATTATATCAGAATATAGTCTTCTTGAAAATGATCTTTACTATATACAGGTTCCATAAGCTTTAACTAATAATTCACAAGCATATCGAAGGAATCTCATAGAATAATTTTTTGATAGCAATTAAAAATAAAATTAGGTTATTTTTATGATAAAAACCTTGAAATTATTTGACAGTAATTTAATTGTATTTAAACCTAATAAAGGCTAAGCAGATTATTTGATGTCATATGATAATCAATTGGATGACCAATTTCAAGTAGCATCGTAAGTTGGTCGCCGTGATCATTGATCCCTAATAAAAATTTATTCTACGATATTTCTCCGATATGTTTCCGAAGTATAGGTCAAACCTGGGACAATCTATATATTATAATGTATACAGATTATGCAGTTGCATGTGAAAGATACACAGTTATAGATTCTACACACTAAAATAAGAAAAAAGTTCATATAAACATATGTCCGATGTAACCTTGTTTTCGAGTTACAAATTATTTCGTTAAAATTGGTAGTTTACAAAACTTCAGTTAATACAGAACATGGTTGCCAGAAGAATTCCCTCGTGAACGAATATTATACGTCTCATTACTCCCACTGCTACTCTACATTATGTCACTTACGTCACGTGATATAAGTAATACCTTATGATACGTCGTCACGCCTATAACCTAACCTAACTCTAACTACTATTACTTTCTCCCACTACCATCCGACTTTTTCCCTTAATATGGCAACAGAAGTGTTGAAACACTTCACCGACGTATCAGTTAAGACTGCTTTAAAATTCAGGCATTATCTGACTAGTTCCAGCATGTTCGACAATCGATGATAAGACATTCATGCTTGATTGAAGCTGGAGGTCACACTTCGAGCAATTTTCCTGAAGGTAAACAGCTATTACAAAACAAATATAACTCGAAAACAAATTCACGTCGATATATTTGTATATGAACTTTTTTCTTATTTTAATATTAGGTTGGGGAAAAAGAAATCCATTACTTTTGCGTGAACGTGAACAAAAAAATAATGGACTTTTTTTCCCAAACCTAATATGTAGAATCCACCTTTACTGTATTTCCCGTATACAGCCGGGAACTCTGTATATGTATTCGTTAATTATATATGTAATTGAAGATACATAAATTATCTTCTTAAATAAACTTTTAAAAAATAGATAGTGTGCTTATTTTAGAATTTAAAAAATCACAATACGTTTTAGTTTATTAATGATGATTGTAATAAATTCAGCAATTCTAAAAAGATAATTTTATCAAAGGAAAATTTATATAAACCAAAAATATAGATAAAAAGAAATTTTTATTTATGAAAGCATAAATCCAATTTTCAAACGATTCTCAATATTTTCCACTGTACATATATTGTTAAATTTGTTTAAACAATATAGAATCATTATATTTTGTTATTTATATAATTCTCAATATTATTGTATAAATCTATACTCTTATTAGGATTATATTTTTGATCCGCATAATTTGCAGTTGTTGTTTTGTCACAAACCATATCTTCGTCTGAAGGTATATCATTAATTATTAATTGTAAAAATTTATTTAATGGACATAAGACCTCACAACCTGGAAGTTGAACTACTTCAAGCTCTGGTGGAATTCCCAAATAATGCAATATCTATAAATAAAATAAATTATCTAGTAAATTATAGAAAACATGTGATAAATAATTCACTGTTTTATATAAATTTTAAAGCACCAAAAAAAGATAATATATAGTACATAAAAAATTGAATTAAAATAATAATATACTTTAATTAACATACTTTTACATAATATATGCCTTCTTTGTACAAAAGTTCCATAATAATACTACTAGAATATGCAGGAACATGTGGTGTATATGCTTTCAAAGTATACAATAAACTAGCAATATTTGTTTCATGACCACTATATAGAAACAATTTCCTCTCTGTTTCCAAAGTACCATTCACATATTCCATCATGTTCTCTACAAATTTTTTAAGTATGGCTCCTATAACAAAATAATTTAATAAGATTCATATTATGTACATGTAAATGAAAATACATGATATGAAGTTATGATTAAATTGTATACCTCCATAAATTTTTCTTAATGATTTATTATAATTGCTTGTTTTATAAGCAAAAAGAGTGGCATTATGAAGTCTACCATATGGAAATATTGACTTTGTCCATGCAGGTAAAGGAAGATTCATAGAATATACTGCCATTAGACTATGATACAGATTGGCCATATTTAAAGTAGTAGTAATATTTTTTCCAGTTGATTTTGTAAGTTCTATGGCTAAGTCTTCAAATTCAGCAAATTCTTTTTTGTATTCAGATAATTCTAAAACTTTGTCGTATTCTTCCAAATATCTGCAATCAGGGAATTGGATATTTTTATATTTGTAATAACGAATATAAATATAAAAATGAAACAATTCATTTCAATCGATTTGGATAGACGAGAAAAATTACCGAGGACACTCGTCACTAAGCAAAAGATTATCATCGACTTTCGGAACGTACTCCAAAGGAATTGGTTGCCATTCCAATTGAGGATTCCATATTTGAATACCTTTAGGTGGGAAGAGTCCTGCGAGAACGAGTTGTAACGATGCTTTCGTTCTATCGTAATTTGAACTTCGAGCTTTAACTATCTTTGGTATATATATCTTACCAAGATAGTTATCATATCTTTTTCTAAGAAATTCTCCTAATTTAAATTCCCGTACTATACCATTCTAAAAAATATATAAACACTTTTTGAGGGAACAATGAAATTAATTAACAGTATGGTCGATAGGAAGAAGTAATTAAGAAGAAACAAAACTAACGTACATTTGTTAACTGTCCTCTGCCCATCGGATAGAAGTCATAATTTAAATAGGGATCATTTGGATATCTTTCCAGGTTGTTGTCATCAGGCGTTCGATCTCCGTGCCTAAATACCTATTAAGTATAAGTTATATAAGTTTAAATCAGTTATAAATAAATGTTTGTGTGTGCGCGCGCGTGTGATTGGAATCAGAAAATTTAAATAAAAAATACAAAAAATATTTTTCTTACCACGTTCAATAATTTTAACTCCAAATTTCGTTCTTTCTGTGCATACGCGAATGTCAGAATTACACAAATAAGTAAAACGATCCGGTATCTACGAAAGTATCGACTTGAGATCATTTTGTTAAATCTGAAACAAAGTACGATTCTATGATAATTATAACTTATACATTTTTCTGCATTGTTAGTGGCATGTTAAACATAAAAAGGAAACAATTATTTTCATTATTTCAATTGAAAAACAAAATAAAAATTGCAGTAACACGAAGTACGAAATTATTTAATTTTATAATGAAAGTAATCCATACAAAGATGGTCGACACATTCATGGTAAAAATATAATACTTATTTTTCCTTTTAAACTTTTCATTTATACGAAAAACATGACCCACTTTTTATATTTATATACTTACTTGTTTCACGTTATTAATTTATTTCCGATATATTATTAATCTATGTACATTCGATATATTTATATAAAATTTCAATATAATGGCTGAAGGAATAATGCAGATGAGAATACACTCAGGTAAATCGCACACGTAGATTACGGTTGATTCAGTATATTCATTAAACACATTAATAAGCTCAATAAATCGCAATAAATCATGAGATATTCACGACTAAGGCTCGTCATACGTTTATATTATCATCTGATAAGAATAAATTGATATCTAGCAATCGAATTTAATCTTATACAAAAAAAAAAAATGGATGGAAACGTGTAAATAAAATCGTTAATATGGAAATAATATACATAATTTATTAATATAAAAATAAAGATACGTGATATCGATTATACGAGAACTGTTTCTCAAAGGAGGAAAAGTTCTATTATAATAATGTTTTTTTCGAAATAATAAGTAATGTTTATCTTTAAATTTAAAATCTAATAATCTTTGTATACTGTATCTTATCTTATCAGAACTTACTAACGATCAGTTCTTTTATAGTTATTATTTTAAAAAGCAAAAAACGTACTTAATATCTGTGAAAATTTCCAAATAAACGATTATTTATTTTATCCACGACTAAAACTGCTCACAAGTATCAACCTTCTTTGAATTTTGACACTAAACAAAGATGAAATTATCGAAGCTTCTTCTAATATAACAAAGAAGCTCGTACCAAAGAAACCGCTTTAGAGCGACTGCCAGCAGTTGTTATAATTAATGAAGCACAAACTTTAAAATGTATAACGTCTACGTAACTCTTTCGAAGCAATGTTCTGTTCTTTAAGATAAAATACTGCTATTTATTATCTGCAAATAGACAATTACCGACATAATGCAAAGGTTCAAACATTTGAAACGACGATTAACGGTAGTTATCTAAATATATGATCCTGTCGAAAATATAATATACTTATAGATCTTATCAAGATGAGATTAAACCTTCTAATACTCGATCCTTTAGAATAAATTAATAAATCTACTCGTTTTAAAATGAATGATAAAAATTACATCGATGAGTTTTACCTACTGTAAATTACTTTCACGTCTTACATTCTGTTTTCTTATATAATAATATTACCAAAATGTATTCCGTTCTTTTCTCCACAAAATTAATGAAATTTCAATCTATTGAAATACCAAAAATATTAATACGCGTTAAAATATACAACTCATTGATTAGAAACAATTCGTTTAAGTTGTTAGTTCAAAATCATCCGGGACTTATGCTGCGGGTATTAATGAGAACTCTCGTAGATTTATTTATATCTAAGACTTATCGCAAGCAACATAGAATTAATCAAGTTACCGAACGATTATCATTGCAAATTGTAGGACAATGCTACGTCGAATATGTGCGGGCATACTAAGTTATTTCAATTTCAAAATTACGATAGTACGATCGCGATTACCTAATAATTCTACGTTTATTTATAATCGGTATAAAAAGAAAATATTTGAAAAATAAATTTTTAAGAAAAAAAAATTATTCATTATACATATTATAAATCAACGCTGTGAATTACTCATTGTAATTTCTTTTTTTCCTTCTTATAAAAAGAAAAAATACAGAAATTTTCTATAAGAACCTCACAAACAAGTGATAACACTGTTTATCGCTGATATTGCATTATCCTAGTTTTTTCAAATTTACGAACATGTAGGTAATTTCATGTTATACGTACTAATGATAACGATTTAAAGAAAGCATACTGACAAAAATTCAGTTATCTATCTCATTAAAATTTCACGACTTAAGTCGTACTTGATTAAATAATGAAATATCATTTTTATTACAGGATCTATTACGAGATTATTTTTAACAGATAACTCAATATTTGTGTTAATTCACAATTTTTCCTCTCATTATGTATCATTTTATCATTTTCTTAGAAGAAAAATAATGCATAATTTTAAATGGATCTTTTTTCCGTAAGTGCTCGATGGTAAGTTAAAACTCAATAGTTGGAACTAAACTATCATGTAATAGAAATATAGTTAAACTGTTATGCGAAATAAGAAAATCGAATTAAATTATTTAAATACAAAGCGTTGCGTCACATAAACATAAACGAGTTAAATTATAGAAAACAAAGGAATAATTTAAAATAAAAAGATTAAGAGTTATATATGTAAAAGTCATAAAATAGCTAATGAGTGGTGATTTTAATGCTAGAATAGAAAAGGGACCATAAAAGCTTTAAAAAAACTGAATAAAAAGATAGATAAAAATATTAAAAATGGAACAGACGATAAAAAGGATAAAAATTAAAAATTAAAAGGATAAAAATAAAAAAATTAAAAATTAAAGAAATTAAAATATTTTTTTTCTAATTCTTTTGTCTCATTTCATCAATAATTGTCATTTGCATTTCAATGATTCGATTTCGAAATGATGTAAATAAACCTTAATTTAAAATAAATATTATTTTATTTATTTTATATCAATAAACATACTTATAAAAAAATATTACACGTATATATTACATCCTTGTTTACTTGTCGACGCAATGCAGATACATAAATTCTTAACAAAATCTTCAACTTGATAACGCGATACTCTTAACTGAAACATAATAGTCTCTAATTCATTTTGACGAGGTGATTTTATTAGTCAAAAGATTATCGGTGTTCCCCTTCTTCGAAATAAGAAAGAAATCTCATTTGATGATAATTGCAGTTACACGGAGTAAAAGAAACTACTGTGTCAAGAAGAGACGCTCTCACGTCATTTAATTCTTATCGTGTTTGAAAGCAATCTACATGCTCCACTTTAAATGAACCATTTTGTCGGATTATTATATGTTTACGGATAAAATTCAAAACATAGAAATTGTGTATTGTGAAAGTAAAATTACTCTTCTTAATGCAATTCATATTTCTATTCATCTATATATGAAACGTGAATAAAGAAGATTTAACATGGATGTGAAGCCGTTATTTATATTACTTATTTCGTTAACGTTTGCTCTTGGTATCGAGGAATTAAAACTTCTACAAATCGTAAGACAATTTTTATTTAAATTTTACATTATATTTATATATATATATATATATATATATATATATATATATATATATATATATTGTATAATATATATACTATGATTCAGATCTTTATGCACAAACAATATGTACCATATCAAGATATTATGAGAAATAACATGACACTATTGTCTAATAATTGTCCATATCATTACATTAATTCAATGACGAAGGATATACCCAAGGTGAGATTTTCGTCATACACGGAAACTGGTTATATAAAAATACTGCATACTATTTTATAGATAATGCTAAATATAAAGATTACACTAATTAAATATTAATAGGTTGGTAAAATGAATATGTACAACCTCGGGGCATATTTACGTCGAAGGTATGACAAATTCTTAGGTGACGTCTATACAAACAAAATCATGAAAATGCGTACTACAGAATTTCCATTGTCACAAATATCAGCAGAACTTGTTAATGCTGCACTTTGGCCGCCATCGGAATTACAAAAATGGAACAATGATTTGAATTGGCAACCAGTACCCTTTGGTTTGTAAAAGATAATTACGTAAATATAAAAAAATCCTTTTATTCGCTCTCCTTCTCTTTCTCTCTCTCTCTCTCTCTCTCTCTCTCTCTCTCTTCTCTCTTTCTCTCTCTCTCTCTCTCTCTCTCTCTCTCTTTCTCTCTCTCTCTCTCTCTCTCTCTCTCTCTCTCTCTTCTATTGATATATATATATATCAATTTAAAAATATAATATCTATAGAATATACAAGGATGGAGGAAGATACGTTATTCTTAGGCACTTACTGTTCACGTTTTGAAATAGAAGAACTAAAAGCAGAAAAAGACATGCAAAAAATAATATTGCATCATACACCTTTATTTCATTACGTTTCTAACCATACTGGCACAAAAATAACTAAACCATCTGATATTGAATATCTTTACAATGTTTTAAAAACGAAAGTAAGCTCTATAATATATCTATTTAAAATATAATAACAATAATAAATAATAAACAAATTAATTATAGGCTGCCTATAATTTATCGATACCATATTGGGCAAGTCAAACATTTCCGGATGGAGAAATGTATAACGTAACATTACTGCAATATGATTTATTATCAAAAACAACTATTCAAAAACAACTCAATGGCGGGACATTTTTAAAAGAAATTATCGTAAACGCATTGAAATATATTCAAGGAAATATAACGGAAGATAGAAAGATATTGATGTACAGCGGTGATGATAGAAATATTGTGGGAATTTTAAAAGCAATGAATCTATGGTCACCACATATACCAACCGAAGCAACTTCGCTTATTTTCGAACTGTATTTTAACAATGTTACATCTAAGTATGGAATAAAGGTGAGAATATTTTGTTTATTTAACATATTATACTATATTTTAAATAAAAAATTCAGTAATCAATTTGAACATGAAAATAATTTCAAAATCACAGAATTACATTAATGAACAACACTAATAAGATATAATACTTTTTAAAGTGTAACTTCAATTTTTACCTAAAACATAAATTATTCTAGAACTATTTTATTGTTAAAAAATATATCTTTATTTCAGATAATTTATTATACAGGTATTCATAAAGAAAATATTGTTCTAACACTTCCAGAGTGTTCTATAATTTGTCCCTTAGACATATTTTCAAAAATTGTCTTTAATTCAATACCAGTTAATGAAGAATCATTATGTCAATGGACAAATGATTCCTTACATACAAATATAACTTCTGAGAATAATGCCAGTAATCTCAACTTCCATAAATGGATAAATATTATATTACTGTTAATTTTAGTAAGTATGATGTACAAATAATTTTATAAAACATACATATGTGTATCAGAATATAATATAAATCAATTTTAAATAAGTCAAATATATATTCATTTCTTCTATATTTCTCCTATCTCTGAACAATATAACAAAATGAAATTCTTTCAATAATTTATTCATTATATATTTCTTATTATTAAATTCAAATCTATACAAAAATAATAAATATATTATGTAACCAACATGAGATATAGTTGTCGTGATTTTTTTGCTAATAATGGAATATCGTCTATATAAGTTGTTGTAAAAGCTTCTAAACTATTTGCCCATTTTTCTATGTTTTTCTGTTCTTTTGTTTTCTCATCACAGACTTGATCTATGTTCCATTGCTTGAGCCAAAGATTTGTTACTGATCGTATAGTATTGTGTTCAGTATTGTTTTTGTTACTATGAATGATAATTGTATATTTTTGCAAACAAATACTTAAAGCATATAAAATAAGATGTACTATATTAGTTTCGTTATGAATACCATATAATTTTTTCTTAAATATATTTTTTAAAGTAATTTGAATGTCATCTAATTTTTTGATAAGAAAATCAATGATTTCATTACAAATATATGGAGAATTACAAAATTCCAAAATGATGGATATATGATATATTTGTAATGTTGTCTGAAAGAATAAATTACACATTTACTGATTATTTGCAAAAAAATGTGATAAGAATAGAAATTGTGTTTAATTTACCTTATTAAAATTTGTAACTTGATATATTTCCTCTAATATATCTTGTATTGCTTGTAAAACTACATGACCACATATATCAGATTTCATTTTTAATCTAAAAATATTTGAGAAATTTAATATTGCATCCAGAGCTTCCTTTTCTAATGTATTAATCCAATATTTTCGTTTCAGATATTCTTTAACTATGTTCTCACTTTTTAAGACTCTTAAAATTATTTGTATTGATTTTATGACGATATCATTTGTTTCTAATGTTCTAAAAGTAAAATTTATCCATCCAGTCGAAATATTTCCTTTTGTAAACTTTGACCTTTTTCTCGATATATCTTCTTTTTCTAATTTTCGTTTTTTCTGTGAACATTTATTATGTATTTCTTCATTAATAATATTAGAAAAAACAATAGAATCTTGATCAATATTTAAAGTATCATATGCACTGTCGTTTTCTTCAGAAGTATTACTTTCATCATAATTTAAAGAATCATTTCCTAAATTAATTAAATCTGGTGTTATGAAACGCTCTTGATATATTTTGTCAAAATTCTCTGAATTTATCGTTAATTCTTCATCTGACTCTGGAATGATCAAATTTTCAGGTACACATTCATTTATTGCGTATAAATTATTCCACCTTTGAGGAGTTAAAGGATCTGATAGGTCTTCTATATTATTTATATTTGTGCAATTTTCCTTTTCTTTGTACAATACTTTTGAATCATGTCCATTGGAATCGTACCATGATTTAGAAGACTTAAAATTCAATGAGTCCATATTATTACATTCTTTATTGGAAGTAATAGGACTAGTACAGATCATTTTGTTCTTATAATTTCCTTGTAACTCAGAAAGGGATAAATCTATAATATTTTTATTCTTTTTATTTTAAATTCTGCTTTTTAAAATTAAAACAAACAAGCATAAAAACAAAATAAAATAGTATAAACAACTAAATGAATACCATTTATATGTGACGAAGATTGTATAACATTATGCTTAGGAACTTTCACAGATACATTGAATATCATGTTATATTCTTCAACAGGAATTTCACGCATTCTTATTGCAACTGATTTCAACCAAACTATAGCTTGAAGAAAATTTAAATCTGCTTTACATATTTCCAGTGGATTAAGAGTTATATCATCCACTGATGTCATCAAATTCTTTGGTATTTCAAAAATATGTTTACAATATGAACAAATTGAGCGAAATAAATCATTTTTTTCTGCATACAATTGTTTTTCCAGTCTTGATATATTTAACTCTATTAATAAGTCTTCTAATACAGGTGAACATATTTCTTCATCTGTGTGCATGATACTAAAATAAGTACGATCTAAAAAATATTTATTATTAGAAAAGAATGTAGATTTTTTCTTTCTTTTTATTTGTATATGACATATTACATATTTAGAGCATATAAATTTTTAAAGCTATTACATGTAACAATATATATAATAATATGGTGTTTATATAATTACCAGAATCATAAGAACTTCGACTTATATCATAAATTTGTACCTGTTCCAAAGCTTCTAAAATTTTATTTCTGGACTTAATATGTTCATCGTTCAATTCATTTTTCTATAGTCATAAAATCATTAAAGTTGTGTACTTAGTTTTTGCTTTATATATTTTTAAAAACTAACAAATATACCTTATCTGAGATTTTGTTAATAAAAATCTTTGTTTCGTGTTGCATTCTTTTTTTATATGGTATTTTATTTTTTACGCATATCAATTAAAACAAATGCATATTAGATCTATGCAACAATAAATAAATTATATAATAAAGCGACATTTTGTTTACATCTATTTAATTATGTTATTTATACATTACGATAAATCACAAAATCTTTATTCGGAAAACTTCCCTCCATATTTCATAATATCATTGATACCACTAAATACAAAAATAGAATTGAAATATGTTTTATTCAAGTTGACTATCCTGTCTAGAGCTAAGATTATAACCTTTTCAATCCCAATCCTATTTAACCGATACTCGGTGCTTGTATCGATAGTATTTAAGAAGGGCAACGTGAAAACATTTTGATTTAGATTTTATAGGATAAAACATTTTATAACATAAAAAAATGAATTCAATATCTGCTAATTCTTTAACAGGAGCGGAAAAAAGTGAACTAATGGAACAAGTTAAACAACAAATTGCTGTTGCTAATGCACAAGAATTATTAACAGTACAATTACACAATATTTTTCTTCTTACATTTATAAATTATATTTAAATTAAAAGTAAAAATTTAATCATATTTTTACAGAAAATGATTGAAAAATGTTTTAAAAAATGTGTTATCAAACCAGGTACATCATTAGATAGTACAGAACAGGTAACAACACCCATCATTTTATTATAATTTCTAAAAACAATTTTATATAAATGTAATTTTTAACGAACACGATTAATTAATTTTTTTGTGAATGATGAAATCTAAAATTTATGTTATTCTATCAATCAATAGCTATTTTCAGTCATAATTCTCAATATTTTTATATATAATTTGTTATAATTGATATTATATTTCATATCTTACATTAAAATTAATATTTAATGATTAATATTTTTAAAGAATGTTTTCGATATTATCTTTCTAATTAAAAATGTATTATTTATGAAATTTCAGAAATGTGTGGCAATGTGTATGGACAGATATATGGATGCATTTCATCTTGTATTTAAAGCATATAGTAATCGTTTGCAACGAGAACGTAATAGAATGTAAATATATGATACAATATAAATAAATCGTTTGTTGTTGTGTACATTATAGCTCATTGAATAATCGATAGGGTAAATCTATATATTTGTATAAAGTTGCTAAATACAGATAACATATTATTCTTTTCTATAGAGGTATAACTTTTGTAACAAATAGTTAAATAATTTATCTTTTCCATAAATTTATAAAACCTATAAGTTTATGCTTCAAAATATAAAAATAAATAAGACAAATATAATAGCTATAAATTCTTTTTTTAATTAATTTGATTAAGTTTATGTAATCAAAAATGAAATTTTTTGTTTATGATTTAACTACATTATGTTTCCAAAAATTTATGAACTTATTATTGCATAAGTGCAAATGTATATAATTACATAGATGAACAACTAAAAAATATCCAATTCTTTTTTGATATAATACATATACATGCCAAACAAAATATATGTTAATTCAAATAAGTAGAAAACTTTTAAATACAAATATTGGAAGGGTATTATAAAAAACATCTAACAATTGCAAAAGAGAAAAATTTTTATAAAATAAATAACATATACATGAGTATCATTACATCATAGTTAAAAATCATAAATAACTAACATAGGTGTTTTGTAAAATCCACAATTCCACAGTATCTATTTGCATTGTTTATAATTAACCATACACACTAAAAGGCACGATATAGCTACCAATATTTCAACGTGGTTACAAGATGATCATCTGCAATTACATAAGATATAGTATGAATGACACACACACACACACACACACAAAGTATTATATATTATATATATTATATATATATATATATATATATATATAATACTTTATTTGATGAACTTTAAGATTGTGGATTGTGAATAATTATTTAAAGAAAACAGAATACTTTGTTTAAACAAAATATTGAACATGTGCATGTGTAAATTTGATACATTAATATACATACACAAACTGGTCCAAAACTGTAAGAGCATAATAATAGATGTCTTTAAACGAACTTTAGAAGATGATGATGATAATGGTGATCATAATAATAATACTAGTAATAATAATAATAATAATAATAAAAAAATAATAATAATAATAGTAGTAGTAGTAGTAGTGTAGTAGTAGTAGTAGTAGTAGTAGTAGTAGTAGTAGTAGTAGTAGTAGTAGTAGTAGTAGTAGTAGTAGTGTAGTAGTGTAGTAGTAGTAGTAGTAGTAGTAGTAGTAGTAGTAATAGTAAAAATAATGTATGAACAAAATCTTATAAGGGAAAGTGTGTAAAAGATACCCAATCTTTTATAAATTATATATGTTATATAACTTATATTGTACTAGTAGAATTATAGATCGACTATAATTTGATTCTGCAACAAGAATGTAAGTATATATGCATTATTCTACAGCATCAATAAACTTTTTATCAACCCTTCTACAATTTAAGAATTTCAATAAGATCATTATTATTTTTATTAGTTTTATTTGCTTTATGTATTAAAAAATATATTGAAGGATTGACAGATTTCAATATGGAACTATTATGTCATAAGATACAGCTTAATACAGATAAATATAAGTTTAGGAAAGCTAGTACAAGTTATTCCATATTAAAACAGAAAATATGCAGCTGCAAACTGTTTGTTAATATTGAATTATTGTACTATTAATCGTTATATACTACCTTCAAAATAAAATCACTATAACAAATACTTATATTGTGTAGTAAATTCTTCTGAGAATTTCTTTTAACACCTATTTTAAATAAAATCTGATGCTGTAATAATTTAATAATAATCATAGATTATTTAAATCGCATAGTCTTTTATAAAATATACTGAAAATGCTATTTTATAGATATGTTCTCTAAATCTAATGAACGAACAAAAAATTATCTTAATAACAATGGAATGTACCTATTTCTTATATTTTATAAAATGTGGGAATGTTCAAACCAGTCCTGAATTCTTTCATAAAACTGTATACCATATACTGATAACAAGATGTAACCACGCTGATTGGCCAGGAACACACCTGATTTAATGATCATACTGGGATAAATGTCAATTCAGACTAAGAGATCTGTTACACAGTATTATATGATTTTATATAGTAATTTTACTAATGTAACATTTATAATGAAAATCAAGAAAACAGAAAAATATATCTCAATGTACATGTAGTACAAAAAATTAGTGTACATGAAGTTTGTAAAAAGTTTTGTATACATTTTGAATAATCTAATTTCTATAATCAAATCTATACATGGTACATATTATACAAGCATACAATCTCTTCGTCTGAATGAATTATGCCATTTAGCATATGTGATATTATCAGATTTTAGCTGTTAATGAAAATTCTTTTGTAAAGACAGTAAGCTATGTGTTTTTACAAAAGGATTTTGATTTGTCAAGCATCCTGTCAATCCATTTTGAATTGTACTCAGTTATTGCATCATACATAGAGTGAACTTTTCCATATTAAATATTCTTCATTGTATTGGATTGCCCAAAAATCAAGATCCTACACTACAACTTTTGTTAATTACTAATCTCTTGCAAACAGTGTTGCTAGAAGATAGATAAGCACCTAAATTTTCTTAGACAGCTTCAACCTTCATAAATTATTTTAGTTTCAAATATTTAGCACCATTATTATCAAAAAAATAATTTGACGGATTCTTTTAGGCAATCCATTATTAGACGGATGGTTTACTGATATCATAGATATCGCAGCATCTATGTTTAGTTAAATGAGGTAATGAATCATATTCAGTCATAAAATTAGACTCAGGAATTTTTCTGTCAAGCACATAAGAGTAAAATACTAAGATATTTCTTTAAAAAATTAATCTAGTTACTAATTAACTATAACTCAATTAATAGTTTCCCGGTCCTTGAAATATTGTAACACTTATACAAGTTCCTCATAAGGATAATAATACTAGGCACATACGTATAACATAGAAGGAAAATTGCCTCATACTATGTACCTATTGAAGTCTTCTACTATTGCAATATTAAAATCTATGTTCATTTTAACAATTCATGGCAAATTACATATTTATATACGAAGTAAAAAGATCATTTTATATATGTCACATAAGACATAGATATCTTTTACGATAATGTTGACATTAATGGCTAATTATGTTTTCCAAAATAATGTGATCAGTTTAAATATGAAGATTCAGCTCTTCAAAATACTGTCAGTCTTAAAACAATGTAAGAAGTACTTTGTATTTATCAGTCATTTTACTAAATTCCCCATCTTCCCAAATTTATACTTATTAATAAGATTAAGAGATTCTATACATTTAGCAGTTGTTAAAAAAAATGTAAAATATTTTTTATGCTTTAAGCAGCCTATTGAGAAGCTGAATTTTATGATAATATAGACATAGATTAAATATTTGTTAATAATTTCAATATATAAATTTCTATTACTTCGTTTCACTTTTACTGTATTCACTTCAAAAAGTATATGGATCGGTCATAAACTTAAATATTTCCTTTTCTTTTTTATAATAAAAATTACATTTCCCTCTTAAATCTATAAAATGTAGAAAAATACATCATTTAATCTATATAAAATAGAGAAATGCAATGAATAGAAAAATGCTCATAAAGGCATTTTCCTTCCATGATTTTTGCAGCGCGACTTATAAGTATTTAGCCATAGCTGGCAGTGCCTTATTAAAAACTGCAAAATAAATCCAGTAAATTTCTTAATTTACAATAATCAGCATAGTCTTACACATGATGCCTTAGTATAGGATATCAGTCCCCAAAAGCAGTATTTCCTGTACTCTAGTTTGCTATGCAACAGAATAACATTCTTATCGTTGTAAAGCAACTACAATGTGAGAAACAATTACCAAAATAATAATTGAATAAAGTGCTTAAGATTCTTAACAGAATCTTACGATAATATCAGTAAAGATTATATCTCATTGCTATAATTTGTAGTAATACCCATTGTGAAATTTGAAACCTTTTCATCCTTTTCATTTATATTCACACCCTGAAGCTGAAATGGAATTATTCTAAGTAAGAATATTTCCTTATAAGAAGTTTATATTACAAATAATCAGTTTGTATAAAATAACTTTTGCAGAGGTATTAATAACATACTAACATGCACTCCTTTTTTATGAAGAATATAATAATATAAAACAATAGCATACATATTATTTATCATAAAAAAGGAGTATTAGATTATTATATAATGCTCTAAAGGAATATTAGAATTATATATAATGCTCTTGAAACCTAAATATTCTTTCTTCTTTCCAAAAAAGATCATGTCATTTACCATTAATTTTTATCTTGAGAATGAATACTAGCCATCTATTAATGTAATTAAAAATAGTTTGATAAATCTGTATTTAGTTTACTTACGCACGAAGTACTACTGAGTATTTCATCAGTTTCTTCTATTTCTTCACTAATGTCTTCACTATGAGTACTCTGAATTGTATCTTCTTTTTTCACATGTACTTGCACAGAACTGTCCAATTCTTGTAATTCTTTAGATGGACTCTGTTCATTAAAACTACCTGATGCAGATGACACAAAATCTTCTTCATAATTGTCAACATTATCTACTGCTAAAGTCAAACATTAAAAATAATCATTTTGTGAGTACAATAAATATATATGCAATATATATGCATTTATATATTTTTTGTATCAATGAGAAATAATACATTATCTTTTTCATTTCTCCTTACCAAGTCCAACATCCATTAATTCTTTTATATCATTTATATTAGTCTTTTTTCCGTTTAATGGTGGTAGATCAAATATAGAACCAGACTTATCTAAAGGTGATGAAGATTCAGCTTTATGTACATTACCAACATTGTCTCTTTTTTCATCAACAATAATTTCTTCAAAGTAAATAGCTTTTCCAAAGTTACATTCTATATTAATCTCTTTTTTATTTTGTACATTATTCATAATATGTAATTCTTTATTATTTATACTATTTTGTTTTGTAACATCCACATTTTGATTTTTTTGCATGTCAGATACTATAGATTCATCAAACGTAATTAAAGGTCCTTCTTTATTGAACATATCAATTTGACCAGGTGCAATTATGGCAGTTTCTTTTATTGTATGATTTATTACTTCGTATGTATCACTTTTTTTTATAGGACTTTTATCAGAGTGTATATTGTTCCCTTTATCATTAATATCATCTTTGTCAGTTATGTTGTCAAAAACTATTATATTTTCCCTGAGAGAATTCTTTTCTTTATCATGTGACTCATCTAATAAATCATTATGTAATGTTTGTATATTTTTCTTTTTGTCAGTTATTGTCACATTTATTGGAATACTAGTACTTTGTTCAGAGAAACTTCCTAGTTTCTCAGAAGAATCATTGTCATTTGATAATGATTCAGTATGTAACATCTTTGGTACAGGAACTTCAAAGGTTGCATTTGCAAAGTTTGTTGATGTTTCATTTGTTTTATTATGTCTACTGTCATTAGATTCCACCTGCAAAAAATCATATACAATGTGATAAAAGAGGTACATAATTATTATTAAGATACATTAAACTAAATACCTTTTGTGTTATATTACAGATGTTAATGTTATTCTTTAAAATTTCTCCAAGTAATGGCTCAGATGAATTTATACCTAATTCTTCACATAATTTGTTTCTACCGGCATAATTATATTCTTTTCCAATATATGTCTCTGGATCATATACAGATATAGTATAATCCAGACCAAAATATTCTAGGAACTCCCTAACCAATGAAAATAGTAATTTTCCTTCAGAATTAGCCAGGTACTGTTTTACTGTTTTGTTAAGAAGTGGTTCTGGATTCTAAAAAAATATAATTTTTTCGATTTTTAACTTTGTAATTTCTTTTTATACTTTTAAATACTAGATGCTTTAATGTTCACTATTCTCATAACATGCTCACAAAATTTTCTCTTGGAAAATAAAATATAATTCACATTATTCTTACCTACCATTACAGATTCCTGTTCCTCCAGAGCTAAAAACACGCTAGCCCTTAATTCAGCCTATAAAATCACAAACAAATTCTAAGACATAAGACTGACATAAAAGATATAAAATTGTAGGCATGGTTTGTATAACCTATATAAAACTATGTTTTTATTATACTAATCTTACCCGGACTTTTGCGAGAACACCATTATTTTCAAGAGTTTGTACCACTAAATCCCGTAATTCTGTATCCTCCTCCATGGAAATGTTACTGTCTATCATGATTACAAATAAAAATTGTTTCTCTAAACACTCAAGACACGTAAATGTTTACGCTTTCCATCGTGTGTCCTCTTTCGCAACACGTACGGCTGGTGGTATTATAATGAAGGAGAAGAAACAACTCTCATTGTTCCCTTGAACAGTTTGATTAACAAAGAAATCCATCAGATGGCGCGTATTTTATCATTCTGTTTATCTTCTTCAGATTTCGTCTGTAACATTTTTAATAAAAAAAATTTACTTTTTTAAATGTTAGATACAGCCAATCTAAATAATTAGGGTTTCATCATATATTTCCTAAATAAAAAAAAATATTAACTTCTATTTTTTTTATCTTCTAAGTATCAATTCTTTCAATATTATCAATTTAAATGTGGTGTATAAATTTTTAATATCATCTTCACTTGTATAGAAGATATATTTTAGATGTTTAGATGGTACTAAAAACTATGTTGGTAGATGCTGCCCTCTACATATATACATGTCAAAAGATTTACTTTCATTCATTCGTAAAACAAATAACAGATAAAATTCTTCAATTTCTTAAATTGTCTTGTTTACTAATTATGTTATGTAGAACTGTTTTTTTTTTTTTCGAAGTAGAAATATTCAATTAAAAACGTCGCATATATTTTATGTCAATCAATAGATGAAAAATGAGTGAAAGTGACGATGAACTATCATTATGTCCTACGACAATATCCGCACTTCAAGAATTTCTTAAAGAAAAAGAAAAGAGAGAAAAGCAATTGACAGATGTATTTCAATCAAATCAATTATTAGATGTATCATTTGAAGAAGATTGGGTAATCAATACAAAACTGGAAGACAAGCCATTTTATATGTTGAAAATTTCTTATAACTTTTAGCATTATCATATTTTATTATTATATTTTAGCAATTAAGTCAGTTTTGGTACGATGAGAACACAACAAATACAATTGTTAAAGGTGCTATAAATTCTACACCTATAGATGGAAAAATAGTATTAATTTCTTGTCCAACTTTATATACACAGCTAAAAAGAACTTGCGGAAAAAGACAAGGTATATTTTTTTATTATTATATGTATATTAAATGTTATATTAAGAATATAAAAATAAGTAAAGATATTTATCTATTCTTTGCAGTTGTCCTTTTAGAATATGACCCTCGCTTCACAGTATTTGGATCAGACTTTATACCATATGATTATAAATTTCCTTTAAATGTACCTAGGGATTTGTATAATATTTTTGATTTAGTCATAGCAGATCCTCCATTTTTATCTAATGAATGTCTAACAAAAATGGCTGTGACAATGAAGTTATTGTCGAAGAAAAAAATGGTACTTTGTACAGGTATTAAATTATATTAAAATTATTTTATATCTAAGAAGAATAGATTTTATAACTATATACTTTATTTTATCTATATAGGTGCAGTTATGATGAACTTAGTTGAAAGATTACTAGATGTAAAAAAATGTAATTTTATACCAAAGCATAAGAATAATTTAGCTAATGAATTTTATTGTTATTCAAATTTTGACTTTGATGAAATGCTGAAATAAAATAAAATGTTTTATGTAAAGTTTTATGATTAATTTGTAATTTACTTTTTCTATTTCTTCAAAATACTTTAATATTTTATTCTTTGTTATTACAAAGAAATCTTATTTTCCACATATTTAACCTCATCCTAATATTATAGATTTTATAAAATTTCTTGGCTTAATAGACTATGTTTCATTAGTTATATTTACTTTGCATGTTTGATACGGATAGCACATGTAATTTAAAATAATTTTTCATTTGAACATTATTTCCCAATAGATTTGAAACATTTCAACAATATTAATATACTACTTATTGTAATTATTATTTATCAAAAATGATGAAGGTACAATTTTAAGAAACTGATATTGCCTGAAAAATGTATGTATAATGATATATCAAATATTTTGGTTACCAAACTTTGTAGATAATTATATGTGTGCATGTGTGTGTTAATATGTAGTATATATACTGGATGTATTGTATAAAAGTTCGATACACGAATGATTTTTAATATTTTTATTATTTTATTAGATCACATGTATCTCTTAAAATAGATAGTCACCATAAAATGAAAAAACTGGCCTATATCTATGTTGTTGCTAAAAATGTATATTCAAGATAATCAAAAAACTTTTGTATCATATGATGTTCCCAAAATTTATGCTATTTAAAATCAAATGTTATATTTATAAGATATAAAAGTGATACATTATATCTTTAAGTTACTAATATATTTTTTTTATTGAGTACATGTTCTAATGCAAATAACTGGATCTTATGATAAATCTCTAAACAAATGTATTGGTCATTATGAATACGTTGTTTTAGAATTACTAGTTTTTTATATTGACTATTTTAAGACTATTATTGGCATTTTTCGAAGTATTTGTAAGGTATATAAATTCATGATTTTTTAAATATAATAATGTAATTTAACAATATTTATATAAAATTTAAAATATATAATTTTAATTCACAGAAATGCTGTTTAAAACATAAAAACAATATTTGTGTGAAGTTCATAAACTGATTTTAAAATTTTGAGAAAATAGATTTTAGAAAAAACTAAAAAGATAACAACTTGTCAAAATTAAAAGGCTCTCAATAGAACTGTAAAAAGATTGTATTACTTAAAATAATTAATGAAAAATATAAAGTAAAGAAAAAAATTGATACTATTGTTCAAGAAAAATTGGTAGAATACGATAATGTACTTGCAAATAATAAAGAATTAGAAGGGATACTTCAAAATGGAACTGTTAATGTATTAAATCATTTAGAGGCAGAATTTTACAACATTCCTATGAAACTTAAAAGAATATTAACTTTATTCATTTAATTTTAGATTCAAGGTATTTTGGAAATATATACCAGCAAATGATATTACTCTCTTATTAATGAATTATGAATACACTTTACTAAGATATTTGATATTAATAAAAATATCCATACCACTAATTTGTATTATTGAAAGACATTTTATTAGTTATAAATAATTAGAAAATATTTTTAGAAATTATTTCCCTTATTGATTAAATACAACATATAAAGGAGAACTAGAAAAACAAGACTTAATATGTTTGGTAATAAAAAGTTATTTAATGTGAAAAAAATAACTCTTATTAAAATATTGTGTTGTATATTTTTAAATAAATTTTTAAATATTCTTTTGGACTTATGGGCAAGTAATTGCAGTATATTGCAAAATTATTTTTATTATTCATATAAAACTCCTATCTATCATATACAATTTTAGATAGTCTTTCTTATACTTAATACTTAATATTTCTACGCTAATGGCAATGATGATGAAAATATGTTAGTAGGATGATAATGATAATAAGACTGTCAATGATAATGTGAGTTCATTTAGCAACAATTTGTTTCCATGTTGCTATGAACAGTAACAGGTGCTAAAATATAATGTGTAGATCCTAAATTTGTTGTAGGTGCTGGTAAACTATTAGATCGTTTCGTATTATTTAATTCGATATTAGAACCAACAATTAACATTGGTTCTGTAAATATCTGTTGTTCTGAATCATCATGAGGTGTCATAGTACTGTAACCATGATCACTATCCCCACCAGGTCTTTTGTAATTAGTTGAAACCCTATACGGTGATATAGGTGCAATAGCATCTCTTATAAAAGAATCTAAATTGTGCTTTGTTTGATCAGGTTCCAAAGGTTCTGCATCACCTTCTAAATGTGTCATATGTAATACGTCAGGTGAAATTTGCACATGCAAACATTGATGTTCCAAATCCGATTGCATAGAGCGCAATCTATAACAACACAATGTAACACCCAAAATTAAAATAAAAACAAGTATGCCACCTGCAACTGGTCCGACTGATGAAAATTCACGAACTACTATTTCTTCTACTGATTGAGAATCTGTAAATATAAAAATGATTTTAGAATATATATATATATATATATATATATATATATATATATATATATATATATAACAACATATATGTATTATATTATTATATGTATTAATTTAGAGCCTATATATAAATTTTGTTAAGTATTTTATAATCATTACTTACCATGAGTTTCATCATTGTAAGGCACTGGTGCTCCAAAAATGCCTTTAAAACATGCAAATACATCAGAACAAAATGGAATTTGCAAAGAAGTTACTCCGTCAATATCCATATAACACCATTGACAGCCTACAATACCCAGACATTCCCCTTCTGTTTTGTATACTTTGCAATCAAAAGAAGGACAAGACTTTACATTTAAATGTTGTGACCAAGAATGTGATAAATGTATAGTTTGTTCAGATGGAGGTGGACATGCCTCTAAGTTAATTTTATGTTGTACACAACTTGAAGAATACAATGAACATTCGCATGGACATTCACATTCAGTTTGTTCCATTCTCCTACAGTTTAAACATAAACGATCTGTCTGGAAAATAAATATATATAAAATAAAAAATATGTACATAATAATCATTTAGTTAAAGATATTATATGCTTACTGTACTACATGGACAAAAAGCTCTTAAAGAATTGCACGTAACATTAACAATTCCAAGAAATACATTGGTATGAGGTATTGCAGCTATTTGATATTTTATACAATGTTCTCCATGTACTGTATTTGTTAAGACTTCTTGTAAAGACGTGTTAAAATGATAATATCTTTGTACAGTACCATCCAAGTAATTAGCACATATCTTTTTTTTTACAAAATATTCTTGATTTAATATATCATTAGCAATTAATTGCTCCTTATGTGTTAAATGTTGTTGTTCAACTTTACTCATTGGTTGCAATAATGATGGATGAGATACTAAGTAGCCCATATCATCCATTAAAAAACACTTTACTGTTGAGTCCTTACAAAATGGAAACATTTCTATAAGAAGTCTAGAAATGTATCCCATTGTAACATCCATGGACATTACTGCCATAACTGCATTATCATTATTTTGTCCATACTTTGGATATTGAATTGAATGACTCAAAGTTACAACATAGCCTGAACCACCAGCATCTAAATATGGTCCAGTAAAAACAATCTTTCCTGGATATTTTAAGGCTTTGCCATACCAGATTCTACGCTTTGGATCTAAACCAGAATCTATAATTATTCCTGGAAATACTTCTAGAGCACCACTAGTAGTAGCAATAATATATCTAGAATGATAAATTGAATATATAATTCAAAAAAAAACATTAATATAAAATATATATGTAAATGTACCTTCTAATAACAAATTCATTAATTGAACCTTCTATATGTCTTTTTTTAAAATGTTCTAAAGCTTTGCTTAGTGTAACAACATCTGGTCTCACAGAATGATGTAAACCTGGATTAGCCAACAATCCAGTTAAATCTTTTATGTATGCCATGTAACTTTGTACAATTACACCTGAATTTGTCTCTAGTAACTTAAGTTGTTCCATTGGAGACTGGAAACACCATGGTGAAAGATATACTACTCCACTAGCTAAAAATTTAATTTAATATAAAACCATTATAAAATTATATATATATATATATATATATATATATATATATATATATATATATATAATATATAAGATGAACAAGTATTATATTTTTCTTACATAACGCTATGATGTTATTTTGATGGACACACAATACATCTTCATTGATAGTACCATGTGATATAAGATCAAGGGAATGATATAACAAATTTTTAGGTAATGTTGGTATATTTTTTATAATAGACATTGTTACTTCTTCATTCATAGATACTAAGCATAGTATTAAATCTTTATAAGTTAAATGTTTCCACATATATATTTTCTGTAATAAGAAAATACAATATAAACTATTTTATTTATAAAATATTAATTTAATATAATACCTTTTCACTTTCATTTATTTGAACGTCAATAAAACCTTCATTTTTTTCAACCATTGTTGCTGCATCTTCACTACTTAAATTTTCAATATCTTGTAAATATACTTTTATTGGTTGCTCTGTTATCATTTCCATTCGTGGGAAATCTTTATGGATCCAAACTACTTCTTTGCTATCAAACAATATACCATAAGCTCCTGGACCAATATTAAGATATGTTAAATCATCTAGAAAATCTTTTAAAGTCACATCTAGGTACAGCAGTGTAACATTTGTGATTAGTCCAATAGACGTAGACATCATTTTACTATATGGTTCAAAGTATGGATCTGAGAGGTAATATTCCTTTATCTCATTATGAGAACATTTTATACCAGAGAATAATCTTGATATTTCAAATCCAAGCACATTTTGAGTTGGAAGAGTTATAATACTATCATTTTTTAATGTATCTTTAATACCAATATATTTTCCCTGATCTATAAGAAATCATGTTTAGCATAAATTTATATAATAATGCACGGATATTAAATATATGAAATTATAATATACCTGAAAGAACAAGTATAGTTCTCCAATATACATTTAATTGCATTGCTGATATTTTATTAAAAATCTCATATGCATTTGATGGATCTTTTAAAGTATTAGTTAAATGCAAAAGAATGACTTCTCCTTGTATATTTTGTGTCAAAATCTTCAAATCTACATTTATAGTCTGATTGGTACCTATAATATTCTTAATATAATTATTATATCATATTATTACTTTAGTTACCTATTTTAATTCTTTTACCTTTTCTAGTAAGATTATCTATATAACGTCCTAATTGATATTTATTAATATCAGTTGCCTTTACAAGACCATTTTTACAATATATGAAACCATTTCCGGCAAGACCAATGGCAGTAACATAATCTTTCTCAGATAACATATCTATTACAGTTTTAGCAGTAATTTGAATCAAGATAAGATCTTCTTCGGACATAAAAGTACCATGTTCTAATAATAAAATGATATTTTTTGCTGAGCAATGTTGAGATAACAATAATGGTCCAATATTATGTACTAAACTAGGTGGACCACATATTCTTCCTGGTGGATATAATGGTAAAACATGTAAATTTTTCCATCCTTGATCTTCTAATTTTGTAGTTAATTCTGAAATATTCACAAGTACATATTTTATTTATCTATACTCTTTTAAAATTTTATATTACATACCTGTTGTGATTTCAGAACATATATCTGATGCTTCATTCTGAGTACTTTTTATACTGTTTCCTTCATCAGAATAAATAGAGTACATTCGTTTTTTTAATAAAATAGGCTCTATAATTCGATTACTCTTTTGTAAGAGATCAACATGAGATAATAATTTGTTATTTAATTTATGTACTAACATATTCAATGTATTTTCTAAATTATTGGTGATATGTGAAAATTCCAAATTGTCAAGTACTTCTAAAAAGGTTGGTATACCAAGTTCCTCATTGGCAATAGAAAGAAATACATTAGACAATTGTACAACAATATCATGTAAACATGTTCCATTCAGAGGTTCAACATTCATTTGTTTACGTTCAAGTGTATCTAATTGGCAATTGACACTTGCATTTGTATTATCATTTCCATGCACTAATACTATCATAGTGAAGAATAAACATAAAAATGTTGTCAAATCCATTTCTCAAGGCCTCTTTTGCCAATTAAATATAATTATTTTAGTAATAAACTCATTAATTCTTTTTGTTTCCAATAATATTTCTTCATATTGGGTACACACAATTACAAAATAAGCATATTTGCAAAATATGACTTTGTTGTGTATATTAACAACAGTATGTATGTGAAAGACATAATGTTACAATAGATAAAATAGAAAACCAAAAAATTAACACTTTTACTCTTGCCACCAAACTATTGTAGACTAAGAACGCTTTAGGGTCAAATTCAGTATCAGATGGGGAACAAAAGAAAAAGAAAAATAGATAAAGACGTTAGGTAGGATAAATGTCATAAAATTCCATTTTCATTATAAAATAGCACACATATCGACCTAATTAATAAAAAGTCAATTTTTAAATATTCTAGTCAAAATACATATCATTTATTATTTATTGATATATGAGGCGTATATTATAGAAGAAGAAATCACCGGGATGTGTCTTCTAGGAAGATAAAAGTAGAATCCTGTAGAATCACCAATCAGATTCTCTATATAAGAAGAAATTAGAAGAACTGAGATCCAAAGAATAAGTACTTGAAAGAAGCGTCCTTTTATAGGAAATTCTCTAGAAAGTTAAAAAATCCAAATGAAATTTTTAACAATAATTGTCGATAAAGCAATATGATTTGCTTTCGTTTTCCTTTACCTTTCCTCTATCTTTTTTGAAATTACGAGTTAATTGAATTTATAAATTATAATCATAACCCAATATATTAACTCTGTCGATCAAAATATGAATAATTTTTGGTTTTCACCATAGACGACTATAGCATTTATTATTGTATGGCGTATCTGCGACAAGACCCTATTTGCACCACCTATAGTCTGAAACTATAAGTAAAAGTTTCTAAAAACGCACAATACAGTCAGTCAGTTTATAAGATAGTACATGTTAAGTTATATTAAGAAGATTAAGTAATAAATATATATACTCTTGTTTGTTACTGATATCACGAGTTACATAAATTTTCCAAAGTGTTTAAAGAGAATAAAAGAAAGAACATATAAGTCCGCCGCAATCATTTTCGCATCTCTACGTTGGCACTACTGAATTGATGAATGGACAGTGTCCTGTATGAAACGATGCGACCTTTTAACTTTGAAAACAAAGAAGATTCGATGGTTTGTGCAGCAATTGAAGATAAATTACACAGGGAAAGCAAGATTTAAAATACTATACTTTTTAGTATTTAAAAAGATATTCTCTTTTTATTAAATTAACTAATAGAAAAACAAGGTATAAACAAGGACTTTCTCTTAACATGGTTAGAAATAAGTTGAATTGAACAAAAGAAAATTGTTAACAAAGGAAATTATTTATTAAACACAACACACATATGTTTAGCATTACGACGTTGGTAACACTGGATTTAGTCATACGATCTGCCAAGCAACCATGATCAAAGAAAAAGGGTTTGGACTCTTTCCACATCCGTTTTGGGACTTGAATCGTAAAGAATACTTTTCTCTTACACATAGGATAGATAATAAAAGAGCGTACTTAGTGTATGATCGGAAAAACGCATCAGTGAACTTAGCGTTATTATTTATATAGGGTGTTTATTATTTCATCGCCGCGCACAAGCCATATAAAATTAGTAGCGATCATCTTAGATGTTGTTTACCGTAGCAACCAAGTCATTAATTAATCCTCTTTTGTGTACTTTATCAATACTGCTAATAATTTCTGTATCCTTTTGAGGAGCCTTTGCAATCACAAGGTGTGGAACATGTTTATAATGCTAACTCCAACAAGAATCCTCATCTTCCTTAACAGCATGAAATCCTATCCTAAGTTCCATTCTGTCTAACAATGTGCGTAGTTGATCTCGATTAATGTTCCTTTAACTTATTTGTATATCCCTTAACTGGAGATTGTTCTAAAATATCGGCGACTACTAGCATCGTTTGCTCATTCAAACGATGTACTATGACACTATAAAATAAATAATCAATGCTGTTTTTAAGTTCTTCATACTTTTCATGGTTGAGATTTGTTTTAAAAAATAAAATTTTATATAAGGTAAAGTTTTACATCATCTGAGCGTATCTCGTAGGCTGTAAATTCGACCTCCAGAATAGCGAACTAAAACTTTGGGTAATTATACTAAAACGTTGGTAGCTTCACGTTACGAAAGTTATATGATTAAATTTCTGTAAAACCAATAACGTGTCATTTAGCAACCTTGAAGTTCCCTATTATGCTATATCCCTATCGAATTCAGTCATATTTCTTTTTCTGTTTTCACTTGAACGTAAAGCGCAATTGATCTACTGATATAATGTCCGCTATTTATTTTTTGCATTCACGTGGCTTTTCTTTGCCAACGTCTTTTCTCTTCCTTATCAAGGTCTTTTCTTTTCCCTTTCAGAAGAGAAAAACTATTTTTTACAATTCAAATTCTGAAACGAAAATGGAGAGAATCGAATCTCTTCTTTTTTGGTTATCTTGGAGGATTGCATAATCAAATCCAGCAACGGTATTGATGGTAGGTATATCGCGCACTAGTCAAATATAAAACATAATACGTAAATATACGTTCTTGGAACATTTATATATTTATAAATAAAATCGTATTTTCAAGAAGATTGAAATAGATAGTTAAAAAAATATTTTATAAAATATATTGACAAAACTGTAAGGATTTTTTAATAATTATAGTTAAAACCAAGTAATATTTATATAATTTATTAACACGAATGTTATTATGTATACAAAAAATATTGATAAATTCTAGCGAGATTGATATATATCGTTTAAAAAGGCTTAAGAAGTAGAAAGTGTTTCAATATCACATACGCATTGTGCACTTGTATTCTTTTCACCACTAAAAGTCTCAAGGGTCTTCAAGCAACCTTGTACGGAGCAGTAATTGTATTTTAATTAAAGGTTGACTGCAATAACAAGGATCTAACGAATTGTCACGTACGATCTCGTTGATCTTTCACGGTCACCAATCATGCGTCCATTTCTCCAATGCTTGCCCTTATAGACAATACTACAACACGATACTACAGGCGTTTGTAATTGCTGTCGCTTTAATGATGCACCCATCTTTAGCTTTGTCGACCCAATTTCTAAGTGGTTTTAATTACATACCAGGATTTATATATTATTCGATGATAAAACATAAGACGAAAATGTTTATTTTTTTTTTGGTTTCATATCAAACATCGCTCGATATTTGTTATGAAAATAAATAAAGAAGATAGAGAAACTATCTCTGGAATATAATCCCACACACATTCATAGAACAAAAACCAAAATGTCGAAATTTAAGAGCATATAGCCTGCTAAACTTGACATTTTTTTTAAAGTTGCTCCTTCTAGTTTATGTAGATAAAAAAAAGAAAAAAAGAACGATGAAGATGCTTCGATCTGATGTTCAAACGTGCTTGAGATCTCTTTTTACCTTTATCTTTCGTATTAAATTTCATCTGCACACTACGGTGCTTGAGAACCAGCCCTTATCGCGTTCATCGAGGTATATTTATCCATGTTCTAATATAAAATCTTTCAGTTAAACCTAGATCCAATCAATATCGAATAGTAATAACCATTACACGTGTTTAATTGTAAATTTGCACACCTCATGGATTATAAGATCAAATACTTATTAATAAAAGTCATTATCTAAGGCATTATTCATTCTTGAATGAATTGGTTAAATTAAAAGTTACTGTTTTTAATCCATGATCATATACTATATAAGAATTCTTTTAACGTCGCACGAGTTAATTAATTCATTTGCTTTGAGTGATTCTGTCAGATCCTAAAGAATTAAGAAGCTACAGTTCAATGTAACCATTATTTAGTTAAATCGTTGAATGATCTAATTAATTTACGTTAAATAAAATTTGCATTTGTATTTGCATTTATTACCGAAAAAAGAAGCGGAACTACAAGTTTCACACGTTTTATTTAATGATACAATCAAGATATTTATATTTTGTTTTGTTCCTGCACGTTTCTTTAGTCGTTTCACATTGTATCCTGAGAATTTATTTACCACCGTTATATGGTTATAAGATTGTAGAGAAAAAAAGAATGAGAACAACGACAACGACGAGTCAAGTTTGTGAGGAAGTTATACGAAGTTACGTATCATCAAGAAATCGGATTCGGAAACGGCGAAGAATTGGAATTTAAAAGAAGGAAAGCTCTCATCGTTACGATCGAAACGTAGAACGAATTACAGAGAAAACGGCACGTCCGAATCGATTTTCCAGGATGGAGTAAATTTAATGGTATCGTCTAGTAGAACGCGACCTTATTTTAACGAGGTTGTTCGATATGGGAAACATGATGCAATCACAATGATGCATCTATCTACTATAAATGATTCCTAGCAGTTGTATATGTGCGCTCAATTTACCTCCTGTTTTACTTTACAACAATAGACAACAGATTTCGATTTGTGATCGTGACTGTAGCATCTCACTGTGAAAATTCAATTATACAATAGATGGGTGGTAAATAAGTATAATATGTCTTTATATAACATGCACATATATTTTATATATATGTATATGTATTGTGTATAAAATAAATTATATTGGATTTTTTTATAAATATGATGATACAAATTGGAGACACATAATATTATTGTTTTTTTTAATGTTTCCTATATATATATATATATATATATATATATATATATATATATATATATACAGAGAGAGAGAGAGAGAGAGAGAGAGAGAGAGAGAGAGAGAGAGAGAGAGAGAGAGAGAGAGAGAGAGAGCCTCTCGTACGTGAGTGCATATCTACGTTTATGTGTAATACCTATACTTTTCACGTTTAATAACAAAGTATATGTGACAGCTTTCAACACCGAGAACATATGATAAAATAGCAGTACATCGACAAGGAAACGATAAAAATAAGTTCGATGCACGTGTTTACGTATATAATTTCGTTACGTTGTTCTTACTTGTTTATTTATCTTTATAATCAAGTATTATCACAACAAATTGAAATTTATTGTTAGTAGAGCATGATTCGAATATTCGCTTCGAAGCTTTGGTTGCTCGCTCAATATTTGTTTTTGTCATTGGAAAATTATTCGGTAAACTTTGCTGAGTGCGTACGAATGATTATAAATATCCTATCGTGCTCCGTACAATATTATATTAGTCTTGTCAGTTTGCTTGGTTTACTTCGAAAATTGAATGGAAGTACAAAAGAAGTTTCCGTATAATGGATATATTTGAATATGTAAAAAGTGGGAATAATGAAAGTGGATTTGAAAAATATAATAATGATTATTAATTAATTCATTTGCGTCCGTAAGCGGAATATTCGGTACATGACAATCGTCATTTATTACCGTGCACGAACTATTCCACGAGCTGCGTCTTTCATTTGTCATAAGTAGAGTTGTGATGCAAATGATAACAAAGAAGATTACATACGATTGCATACGATGAGGATGAAGTTTGTACATATGAAAATATAAAATGTTTAAAAAATAATAAGATCGTCAGAATAAGTTAAAAGTAAAACAAAATTCAAAGAACTTGGATCTCAAGACGTCGATGATGGTGTGCCGATAGAGAAGAGAAGACCTCTCATATCATGTGAAGATAGAAGCGCCACCACTTTAAGGCAAGCTTTCGGAGGGTGGCAATACGAATGGGTGGTGATGGTGGTGGTGGTGGTGGTGGTGGTGGTGGTGGAGGGTGCTGCCGGTGGAAAGCGGGAAAGCTCCGAGTATTCGCGACCAGCCACGGTTCATTCCGGCCTTGCTAGTTGTGTGAGCGACATTATATCGCGTAGTTCTCAAGAGAAAAAACGTCTTTGATGCGTGATATCAGGAGAAGTTACATCAAGAGCGAAGCTATCTCGATCGTGCATCTATCATGAGAGTTCAAGAAGCGTTCGTTTGTATAAATTATACGTGCATTAATATGATCGGTCAAGAAAGAATATCTTCGTTACTAGAGAACGACGATACTCGTGGTGCCCGGATATCGGTCGCGGAGGTTCTCTCGTTCGGTGCCGGTCGTTGATCTTCTCTCTAAGGTACCTCGAACGAACCTCGTCGTCTCGGACGCGCGCGCGCGAGCATCGACCGATCCTTTCTCTCTCTCTCTCTCTCTCTTTCTCTTTCTCTCTCCCTCTCCCTTTTTCTCTCTCTCTTCGTTTTCCCGCGGATCATTCAATGCGATCAGTGGTAATCTTAATCGGAAGCTCTGTAGAAGCAGCAAGATATAATAAGAAAAAAAAGTTATCAACGGGAAATCATAGGAAAACTTCTCACGATTCATGTAACTCTTTTAAACAGTTATTTTTTACTTAGATAAGAAAAAAAATGATCACGAATCTTGTGATGATCAAAGATAGAAAAAAATTACTCGTCGCTCACCTTTTGTTCTCTTCTTCGCGTTTTCGCGTTGTGATAGTCTGACGTCAATGTCGATAAAAAGGTGCACCGATTAAATATATGATGTAATCTCACGTTTCTCCCCATCGTTACGGACTCCTCACGTTCCTTATGCGAACGACAGGGACGATGAAAGAAGAGGAGAGAGAAAGAGTACGACGCGGTTTAATGGTTCGTTAGATAGGGAAATAACATAAAAGGTGGATCTCAGATGCAAAACGTCGAACAACTGATATTGCCGCGCGCCATTCGAGAGTGCAAATGAAAAGGTATGGAAAATGTTACGCATGTAAAAGTGACGTGTTGAATTAGGTTTTAAGTGATAGCGTTAAAAGTAATGTAATGGATGCATTTGCTATACATTGGCAACCATCGAACCTGTGAAACTTGTAGGGTTCCGTTTATTTTTAAAATTTATTTTTTTTTCAAAATAAACGTTTTACTTTTTTTCTCTTTCTTTCTTTTGTCAAAACATTACATCTATTGAACTGTCCAAATAAAAAATAAAAATCTTCTTGTAATTCTGAATGATCACTTTTCGCTTATCCGAGCGAATAAGCGAAATAAATAATAGACGTATACGTATATATGTACATAAGACGCGAGTAAATATATGAAGATAGATGTAAGATACAAAGCTACAATTTTATCTTCATTTAAAATAACTCCAGAATATTAAATAAAATATAAATAGAAAACATTTCCGTGATACGAATTTAGATAATGTTTAATACGATTATAATAGTATATTTCTATATTTATCTTCTCTTATTACCTGTGATTTCCCAAGAAAGGTGCTATGTAAAGCAAACACGCATATATATATATATATATATGTTGTAATAGTTATATACGATAATCGATTTTCGATGCACCGATTGAAAGAGAAGTTCATTGCCGTAGAGTAATATTTTTTTTTTCATTGCCAACGATATGACGGGTGAAAGGTTTGAAATGCAATTACACTCTGATATTTTTTTATTTTATTTACTTAGGAATACATTCCAGACAAAGATTAAAATACTGTTTTTCACGGAATTTTCGATATTTAAATTCTTGACCGTTTATTTAGTAACTGATTCTTCTTTTTGGAATGATGCTCGACATAATTCATATAAATCAACGTAAGATCTGGGAGATTTGTTTATGATGACAGAACATAGATCTGGAAGAGCTCGAAGGATAGAGAGAGAGTCTACTTTCAAGAAAAACAATATATTTGGTTAATCCGAGGTATGGATTGCAGCTGGTTCGAGAATAGATTGAATGGAAGGAGAAATTTGTTGGTATGCTTTTGGTTAGAAAAAGGATGTAATGTAGGTATATACATATATGTATGTACATAGGTAATAAATAGGATTTCCTTATCGAGAACCATAATAACGACAGTACTAGTCTTCGTGCGCAATGAAGAGTGGCTCGTTCTCTTTCGGCATAATAACGACGGAAAAGGTTTGTCAAATGTGACAGTATTGTAGTACAGCCGTAAATTTGAGACGTCACTGAAACAGACAATAGTATGAAAGGGAAGATACTTTTTGGATAGGAACTATACTTCTCGTATATGTGTATATATATATATATATATATATATATATATATATATATATATATACACATATGAAGTGCAAAAGTGTTATATATATATACACATCTGTTATATTATATATACATATGAAGAGTTAAACTATGTCAAACTCGCTCGATATGTGGTAATTGATTTAATGCTGTTTCGCCTAATCATATTGCGATTAATCACTTCTTAATCAATGCTCGTAATGAACAAAAACCATGTGTCTAATTGAATGAACTAATACAAGAAGTTACATTGTTCGCATAAAAATGAATCAGCTGTTATAAATTGGATCGAACGATGATCGAGATGGACAAACGCCACAAATTTTTGACCGAATTTAAAGCGACGCGTGTCGTTATAACCGGCACGATTACGGTCGAAAGCACGCGATCGATTTTAAAAGGTTTATGGATGTGACACCGAGTTTCAGCCGTAATAAATTCGTGTCTTTTGACCGAGTTAAAAATACATTCATACAATCGAGAACATACGCTTATCTATGGAATTCATATCTACTGTCTTCAAATTATAGTGCGACTTTCATGTGTGTGACATTATGTGACTTTTCGTTGTAACGTTTATAGAATAAATTTAGCTATTTCAATTATTTTTATTTTTTTATTTTCCAATAATGAGAGTTATATGGGCTTAAGGAAGAACACTTTAGGTCGATCCATTATGCACGGCTATCGACTTCCTTGCTCAATTACTATAATTCACATAGTGTGTGCTTGCACGAAAGTATTTATTTGAAAATTAACTTTGACGATAAGTCGTATTAAAAACGACGGCAACGTCTCATCGCTTGTACGTTCGCAGAATTTTATGGATGATGGACATCTAAAATATTCTTCAACTTTTTAAAATCTCGACGATAGATGATGGTCGAACCTGGATGGACGATTGAAACGATTTATTGCTATTAATTTAGAACGATACGATTTTGTATCGATTATATATTTGTTGCTTCGAATTGTTAGAAATTACTGTTCGTGAATTTATTATTAACGCACGAATAATAAACGTTTCGTTTTAGATCTATACCTGTGTTTGAAATATATCTCTTTAAATTTGACATCTCGCGAGGATTCGTAAAAATGATCGTAAAAATAGACACAGTGAAAGGCATTTACAATGTATCTTATTTCTATTTTTTTAATATTTTCCTTAGATAAAGATGATTAATCCAAAACCTAAAGAGAGCTTTAATGGCAATATATTAATGCCACGTAGCAATAGCTGGGGTAATATTCATTTCATTAGAGTGTGGCCAATTTAGTAGGAATCATAACGCTTGTATAATAAATATATTTTTTTTTTCATTCGTGTTTCAGGCTACTACTGCGGAACGTGAACGGAATAACACAACGTGGCCACAGTTTAAATATCAAATTAAATAGAACCGTAACGGTGAAAGTGAGTCAACGATGACGGATAGTAGAAGAAAGAAAAAAAATCGAACAATGAATATATCATCTCGACGAATTTCTATGGTCGAAATTCATCGACCTTACGCGTTACAATCATCGCGCACATCGACCCTTGTCGATGTCGAGGAGATGAGCGATTCTATGTTTCCTTGTATGAACTGAGTGAAGATCGGAGAATACCTGAAGATACTCAGGCACGAGCAGTGTTATTGATGGCTTGAAATCTTTTTTTCCTTTTTTCGATGGATCGATGCGATCTTTTGATCGACGAGGAGGAGAAATGGATAGAGACTAGTAGAAGAAACGGAGCGCCTTCGGAAAAGAAAAAGTTACTATTTGGCTATAGTCGAATTGTTGAAAAAAGAAAAAGAAAAAATAGCGGAGAGGAGGTGATTGGGTATTGGAAAGGTTAAAGAAGACGTAAGAGAAAAAGAAAAAAAGGAAATGGAATTGAACGATACAATGGAAGAGGATTTTGTTAATATCACCGATCTACCAGGCCAACTGCCGAATATTCTGATTGACACCGGACAAAGGAACGAGAACGAGACTTACGAACGTGCAGAGAATAACGAGGTCGAGCACGTGCTTGTGTTGACGGCGAAGGCAACTGTGATGGGCTTCATCATTCTTTGCGCTCTCTTCGGCAATCTCCTTGTAATCGTTTCCGTGATGAGGCACCGTAAGCTACGAGTTATTACCAACTACTTCGTCGTCTCGCTGGCGTTGGCCGACATGCTCGTCGCGATTTTCGCGATGACTTTCAACGCCTCAGTGGAATTGTCGGGCAAGTGGCTCTTCGGTTATTTTATGTGTGATGTTTGGAACTCCCTCGACGTCTTCTTCAGTACCGTGTCGATCCTCCATCTCTGCTGCATTAGCGTAGATCGTTATTACGCCATCGTTCAACCACTTGATTATCCTCTAATCATGACAAATCTTCGACTCGGCGCGATGCTCAGCGTTGTTTGGTGTTCGCCGACGGTGATGAGCTTCTTTCCTATTTTCGCCGGGTGGTACACAACCGAGGAACATCTTGAGTACCGAAAGAAATATCCCGATGTGTGCGTGTTTCAAGTGAACAAATTGTATGCGGTGATCAGCTCAAGCGTAAGCTTTTGGGTACCTGGGATTATCATGATCGCGATGTATTACAAGATTTATCGTGAGGCCGATCGTCAAGAACGAATGCTATATCGGTGAGTATCAGACAAACGTCAATCATCGTATTTCATTATTTTTATATTCTCGATTCCTATACATTCCTTCTTAACGAAATGCATTTTTCATGTCATCCCTGAGCGTCAACCTCTTGAAAAATTGTATTTCAATGTTTTCACGTGAGAGAGTACTAAAGGCGTCTTTTCGCTTCGCAAGACTTATCGATGTAATATTCACACAAGATGGTCCCATTCACGATGTTCTTCTCGACAGTTTCTGCAGTGTCCTCACGCGATTTTCACTTTACAGAACTTCCTCTATATTCGTGCATATTGCTTCTGAAGCGGAAATATTTATCAATTTTTTCATGACCTCTTTCGTGAATTGAGAAAGTGTACTGGAAATATTGCTGGTATTTTTATTTGATTAGATGTGTGTATTTTAGATGTGTGTGAATTTGTCGTTTGTTCGTATGTACATGCGTGTATATATCAGCCTGTTCGCTCAGTAGCGAATTGGTTCTATCTTTAAAAGCGCACTCGAGAATATCAAAGCATTTGCTATTATTTTCGCGAAAAACCTTTAAAACGAGAATCGTAAGATCCCAGTCGTTCTTCCGTCTCCAATTAGAATAAAAGGTGTGAAAAAGATATACCGATGCGTGAAGAACAAACATGCTCTTGCTGTTAAAGCCACTCTTCCAACGACGAATAATTAATCGAATTTTGTGCTCGATACGCTCTCGCATTTTCCGCATATTTCTGCCAAGAATTTTGCATCAAGGATGTGCTCGACGTTTTGATTTGCCTTTCGATTATTGCAGTATATTCAGAGAAAATCAGGTCATGGAAGGATAAGATTTAATTTTATCCTTCTTTGTAAGCTGTTTCTAAAAAGTGGGTCACTCTTATTCGGATCAAACATCGTAGGGTTTATTTTTTATCGGACAAAGATAAAGCAGTTAGGTACATAGTTTCTCTAATATAAGTTTACTTGATTTTGTGTATATACATATATATCTTCGTATATAAATTCTGTTGACAAACAGTCGGATGTTAAACATATTGAGAACAAAGAAAAATAAAGATGTATTTGTTGTGTTCTGAAAAATTCGTTCATTTATTTTATGCAACTTGACCGAATATGATTCCTAGAAGATCAAAATGTATTTTAAAATATTTTTCATAGATTAGCATAAACGTCTTTATATATTTCTCGTCTCAAAGCAAATATTTTCTTTTACCAAGCAAACGATTATTCTTTTGGGTTTATCTATGTAGCTGAAACAAAATCGCATTGAAGAAACATAAATCGATATGATGCATTGTCATGATGCATGACAGGAATGCATATTCCATATGAATGTATTAATCGAGATCTGCATACTAACATGAGTTGCTTTTTCACAATTACGCTGAGTTCGCATAATCAAACAAAATGTTCAATGTTTGAATGTAAATGCTAATATACGACAGTTCATGACGAAAAGTTATTAGCATAATAATGCTAAGAAAACAAGGTATGTCCATTATTTTTAAATATAAAAGAGAAAACATTAAATTATCGACTTTAAAAATTAGTCCAGTACTTTTTCCATTACGATTCGCCATTATTATACTGTTTCTAATCTCATTTAAATCCTATATAAAAGATTGATACAATCGAAAAAATATTCATAACACGACAAAATTTCATCCAACAACGACTAGACAAATCCGTAATAGGCATAAAATTGATAATCTATTCCGTGACCGAGGGAGATTCTTATGTAATCATTTTTATAGGAAAAAAGTAATATACCTTGAAACAATTTCCATCAGCCTCTCTCAATAATATTCTATCGTTTTTCAGATGCGATCCATTGTCTCGTTAAGAACATCGATTTTAGTAGTATACGTCTTTGCTTCATTTATCAGTAGTCGCGAGAGAAAGTCAGTTGTTTCCTATTGTGAGAGAGTCTCTGAAACACCAAAACGATCTTCTCTTTCACACGATATATTGCCGGTTCGTAACAGCAGATTTGTCCCTTTTCTTCAAATCATCATTTGCTGTGGTTGTGTTTTCTTTTTTCTAAACCATACTCTGTTCTTTTTTTTAATGCTACTATAGAATCGGGTCTATTTTGCAAGCCATATATTATTTTAGCTATGTTACAATTATCACGTTCTTCTTTAGAAGGAATACCAGCTTCTTCTTTAGGCAAGCTTTTATATTGATAGGATACCATAAGAGCTTGGTATTTGTCTATTAAACGTTACATATATTGAGTGACAATCGAGACAACACATCCTATACAATACGTTATCGAAATTTTGATATCTATTTTTTTTTTACTTTTGTTTTGTTAATTGCTTTAATTTTCTTCTTACTTTTAACATTACTTATTTTTCTCCCCTAAGATTTAATTTAGTTCCATGTTATTTGATACTTTCTCATCTCTTCCTTCAACGATCACATTTCCATTAAAGTTTTCCCGGCATGTCTTTACATCAAGAAAACTGATGATATTTTTGTATTGCATCAAGACCGATGAAGGTTTCATTTTTCATAGATCGCTTTCTATGGTAATGGGAAATATGCTTCCAATCAAACTATTATTTCAAGTATTAACATTAATATTAGAGTACGTTCAATCTTCGAGTGTATAGAAACAAAAAAAGAAATAGAAAAAAATTAGTCGAATATGAATCTAGTCTAAAAAGCATGTATGTTTAACAGTTAATAAAAAGACGATTATATTTTATTATACTTATCATTTGTCCTTTTCAAATGTTATTACTTCGAAACATGCTATATTTTCTTCCCTCGAAAGCCTCACTCTTGTTCGAATATTTTTCATCTCTTGTTTTACATTTTGCTTTTTTTCTCCAATGCAAAACGATCGAGAATTTTTATCATAATTTACAGTCTTGGATCTTTCGATCCTTAAAACCTTAACAAAAAGCATTTAAGACTTTCCTCTCTCTTTAATAATTAAATTAGATACAGATTTTTCTAAACGATTTACTTCATCGAACAACATGATACAATAGACAATCAAATTTTATTTAACTAATTACCACCCAATATATTTATTTACGTCACGTTTTATACTCGAAATTTATAGATGTTCTAACAATATTTTCTTTCGGTAGTTATCTTTTTTCCGAAAATCCAGCTGATTTCAACAACATCAATTTTTCGACTTTTAAAAGATGATTAAATAAATTTCTTTCGTGTAGAGACGGAAAAACGTTAATAATATCGGTGCTTTCTGGAACGTCTACTTCTAAAAGGCGATTATTGTTATTTCTTTTTCTGTTTCAATCAATTATAAAAGACGTTACCTTTCAGTGTTTAGAGACAGCAAGCAGATATTAATTTGATTGTAGGATATTAAAATTTCTGTGAGAAGGACACAAATGCCACGGATTGGTCCTCTTTTCAATTAGAAAAACTTGTTAGACTAATCGGAAGTGACTTCGTTCTTTTTATATTTTATTCTTTTCCTTTTCCTTTTCATATGAACGAAGAAAACCGAGGTCACTGTCAAATCAAACGGAACTCCCGCATCTTTGATCAAAGGAATGAATAATATAATTTCGATGGAAGAAAGAAAAGAGAAATATGAGACCCGTCTAGATGGAAGTATTGCGACTGGATACAAAACTTTCCACTTTTCACGCGAAATGCTTATAGAAAGTCCAAGTGTCATTCATAAGGAGAAAAATGTAGGATTTCACCCCCTTCGGCCTTTATTTGACCACGATCTGTGTCCTCGAAAGTCAAGGTATTCTCGCTAATGAGCTTTCGTTCAAGAGCCAATGCCAAATCTATCGTAAGGCGATTTATGCATTAAAAATTTCCATAACGTCGACCGAACGATAGGCCGCCTTTAGGAATGTCTTTCGTTTTTACACTTCGTTCCTTATAAAGTATTTGTTTTCGATTCTTTTTTTTTTCTTTTTACGAAAATTTTTTATTAAAATAATTTGAATAAAATAATTTTTTAATAAAATATTTTGAATAAAATAATTTATCCAAAAAGCATCTCACGTTCGCTCAGATGTAATTTTAACTGGACCTTAAAAGTTTATTTTCTCTAACGGTCACTAGGAATAGTCATGAGCGTGATAGCAACGTTTACGACAAAAAAAATATCATTGCTAATGATAACAATGTTTTACATTCGTCGATGAAATTCGAAATGAAAATCACATCGATCGTTTTAGTTATATTTTTTACGTTTGACTACGATATAAAGGTCTATTAACCACTAGTAGTTCAATTCGATTAAACGGTTAATGTTATGCGTTTCTCTTATCTGTAAGTTGTAAAATGAGGTTTCCGTTGTCGTTGGGACTAAATATCCAAGAGGCTTTTTGGTAAAATAAAATGGATTTTTTTCAAGTATTAGGGTGTCCCATAAGTTTTTTCCTTTTTTCCTGATGTGAAATGAATACACGATATTTATGTGAATATACGGATATGAATATGAATACACGAAATGAATGCACGACTGAAACCGATGCCCTAAACGGCCAAGAGATAAGCCTGCATGTTTATATAAACACAGCCAGCTAGAGTCATTCATAGCGTGACGCGGAAGAAACTTATGGGACACCCTAATATATAACTATACGCTAGAGGTTTATGTTATAAGAAGAGATTATTGGCCAGAAAGAATTTCACCGTCGATAACATTTAAACAACCCTTTTTCGTATTTATCTTTAATTTTATAATTGATAAATCTTTCGACTTTATGAATGGATATTTCTTCTGATACTATCATACGTGTATCCGATGTTATTTTTAGAATAATGCTCATTATTTGGATTTTCTGTTGCAATACTTACAGGGCTTCGTAGATATGTACCGCAATATGAGCATATAACGTCCGAGTTCGTTCTAATGAAAACGCGAACGTTCCAATGTAACTTACTGGAGATTAAATTCGTTGGCTGAAACTTCGCCCAAATGTAATTCCATTAATGTAATCGCATAATGTTTCTTCTTTAACTTTGTCTAATTTATGTTTGACTTCCATGAAGTAAACCTAACGAAGGGAATTACTCTTTCTAACAAAATATAGACGTGTAAATTTAGTGCAAAAAACAAGATTTTTCGTGCGGAATAGTCGATATACTCCGCTTCATAGCTTTCGAAGAGATCGTAAACAGTAATCTGCGATGCAGCTGCTATGAGGTACTCTTAGCCCTGAGCGACCCACGCAAATCCACTTACACCATTATCGGTGATCACCGTCATCGTGTAGTACTTCGTCGAAACGTATGATCGTGAATGCAAAAGCCGTTAAATTTGTCTTTCCATTTGCAATGAAATATTCGGTCAAAGAGATAACTATAAAGAAAGAAGATTTACGAATTTGCGATTTTCGAGATTAAACATTAATCTTATGAAGTGATTTTCTAATCAGATATATTTAAATTTAAACTTATCAATAAAAAAAATAAAAAAATAAATAAATAAAGAGAAAAATAAAATTAAAATAGAAAATAGGTACATATATAACGAATTTTCACAATCAATTTGTTGACTGAATGGATGAAATGAAAAAATCATCCAAAATTAATTTCACTGTTATAATAAATTTAACCTACACATAAATATGATAAAAACTTGTCTAGTGGTAAATATGAGCATTTGGATTCTCTTTCCTATTCATTTCACTCTGTTTATGTGAATTACAAAATAAAAGTCAAATTCCCATTTCCATTTTCGTCCATTCGCATCCCGTTATGTAATGAATCGTTGTGATATTCGCTTCTATTACTTATGCTATATTCACCGTTAAATTCACTTTCAATTCGACACCGATTAAATGAAACACATTAATTGTTATTGAAGCTGATTTTATAATTGAAAAAGAGAGAGAAAAAAACACGATGATATTATTTCATGAAAATTTTTCTTTTTCATTCATAGAAAATAGAAGTTGTAAAATATATCAAAAAGCATTTGTCGAATGCAATTAGCTTGGGATGTCATCTCGAAGATTTCACTCGAGGAATCGTCTTCGTAAAATTTTCAACCTCCGAGTTCGTTGTTGAGAAGGTTCTTTTAGTGGGAAAAATTGAGCTTAGGTTATCCCCCCCAAGCCTTAATCTAAAGGATTATTACTTACTTCATTCTCCCCTTACCGCTTTCCTCTTTAACCTGCTGCTGACACTCATTACTCCGCTTTTCTACGACATACTTTCAAACTAAAGGAAAAGATGAAATGAGATGCTTCGAAAGATTACTTCGTTAATACATTCGATTAAAAGTATGATTACTCAGCTGTATGGACATTCGGAGAAATATAATAATCTTTTCTTAAATAGTTGGATTATTTCAAATAAACAATGGTTCCGAAATTGTTTAATCGACTTATTGATTAAGTAGAAAATTTCATTTGATCGTTTTCTACTTCATTTCACCGAATCCGGTACTCGCACAAGGACAAATGCGATATTGAGAAGTTAAAACGTTTTTTCGAAAATACGATGAAACGACACTTTCTCTTACCTCGCAGTACGTTGCTCTTAAGATAATGCCACTTGCTTGACAAGCAGACATTAGCCTTCTGGCGAGTCTGAAAGCACGCTCTTCTCAGGAAACCGGAAAACAAGTTCACTTTGTTATACTAGAGAAGAAAATAACGATCTATTTATATTTTATCTAATAAATTTTTTAAACGTCCTAGACCATTTCTGATCTAACTTGTTCGAAAATATCACCTTAAAATCATTTATCTACTCTCGTAATTTATTTGTCGCGTTTATCAAAAGCTTTTCCTGAAATTAATTATATCCTTGAGATAAATAAAGATCGATTATGTTTCATACAATTATCTACTAATTTATTCGAAAAAATATGAAAGTATTTCGTTTAAACTGTATTCGTGTAATAGCAAAAGAATTCAAACTTTTGTCGGCAATTTAATCGCACATATATTAAAAATTTATAACGTAAACGAGATGAATGAAACACATACAGGATATGTTTATATTCTACGAAAAATGCATAGAACTCAATGAAATTCTAGAAATACTAGAATAATTAACATTTTTTCAAGTGAAAATCGAATTAAGGATCTTATAACCAATTCTTTTTATCGATCTCGAAAAATAAAATTGTTCTATATACATAATGAAGTGAAATTTGATATTTGAATGCTTCTTATCGCGACAATATCATTATAGTTACATATGTCGAAGTTACAGTCAAGGATAAGTTATAAGAAGGTGGCGAGCTATCTATTTTTAGGATATAATAGTAAATGCTTAAGTAAAAATGTATCGTCAGTTTATAGACAGTATGATCGATATTCCCCTACCTGTTAGAAGCGATCGAAACTAGTGGGTATGTACGTGAATCTTATGACTAGCAAAGAGTCATGAGAAGTAAAATTATAAGCGTGGTTAGATAACTAGACCTGAATCGAATCGTCGTTGGAAATGATTAAGTATCCAATATATACATAGTTATAAAAACAATATTACACATGTTACGAACCCTCCAATTGCAATTTCGACTTGACTCTTTTTTGTTTAAGAAAAATAAAAATAAAAGGTTTTCTTTTCTCTATAGCTTTCTCTTTGAGTATTCTCTTCATATCGATCTCGATAGGTTCAATGAGAGAAAGGGGGGAGGAGAGAGTAAGGAATCGATGATTTCTATTGTTAATCGCTTGTATATAGAGTGATAGTGACTTCGTGGAAAGGAAAGAAGTGTCCTAGATAACTGGATTGTCTACATAATAATGCATATATGTATATTGTTTGATAGTAATGCGCTTTAAGCAAAGCAAAATGCAATAAATCTTTATCTGGAATTATACAATCTGAAATTACAATCGAGCCAACTAAAGTACATCGTGAAATTCAATATTGAAGGTTAAGTGCATACTTCTCAACTAAGAACGTTAGAGGCTTTTAAAATGAAATAAGAATCACCAAAATTCGTAACGAAGAATATATGCAAACGTAAAATCAGAATTGCTAAAACTCTTTTTCAATATACCTCTTCTTCTATCATTTACTCAATCTTTCTTTTCTCTCTCCCTTTCTCTCTCTCTCTCTCTCTCTCTCTTTTTCTCTTCATTTTATCTCTTCAGTGTCTCTACATCTCGCGAGACCAATTGCTAATGATCCTTGTTGAGGTTCCCACAGGCATACTTCTCGAACCCGTTCTCCATCATATCATTCACAATCCCGGATTAAGCATGCTGGTTGTGTCTCCCTATGGAAGTGGCCGCAAGTAGAGTTGGTCATTCCTGATTACTCGAGAGCTGAGATACATTTATTATTCATGAGTGATTTTGCTCAATAAAATGTGTTTATCTCTTTTACTGCTTAACAGGCTTTTGATGTTAAATATAAAAGGGCAAAGTAATGTCCAGATATATAATAAGAATAGTCGGTGCTATAAAAACTATAAAACATTTGATTTAACAGCTTTTAAGAGAAATCTTTGAATTCATCAACCTGCAATAAAAATCTACATATTAAAAAGTTAGTATTATATAACGTTATTTAATAGATTTATCTTTTGAGAGATATAGTGGACATAAATGAATTTTCGATAATTACTATAAGCTAATTGTGTTTGCAGTAATTTTCATTAATCCACAGATACTTTTATCGCAAAGAAGTTCGTATTGAAAGCTTCATAAGTTGAATTAATCGAAGCACACATGTTTGCTTTCAATCGATCGCCGAATATCAAGATTCTCGTGCACGAAGTCGGCTTTTGTGTTATCTTTCTGTACAATCTTCGAGGATTTGTCGGAAAAGTGGCTAAAAACACAAAACACTGTCACTTTCAACAGGAATCATAGATAATCATAAAAAATTCCCGCACATAATTACGCTTGGCACCATCTTCCCTCTGTTTCCACGTAATCTATTATTCGTCCTTTATCCGCGCTACTTAATTCAAACTCTCACGCCATAATCAGCCTTTTTCTCATTTCTCTCTCTCTCTCTCTCTCTCTCTCTCTCTCTGTCTTATTTTTTTTCTTTATTTCCCAACTATAGAGAGCGAAATGAAGCACTGTAGCAAAGTACAAATTTTATACGTTCAGTTTTTTCCTTTTTATCACATTTTTTGTTAAATCTCGCGACTATTTTATTTGCCTAAAGCAATCAATTCTCGGCAAATGGATCAATTTTTGATTCTCTTTCAAACTCGGAAAATTCATGAACAAATATTAAATGTCAACGTATGCGATTCTTGCGTGATTAAATTAGTCGCATCTAACAATAAAGATTCAATTTTGCAAAAATTATAATTTCATGCATATTACAATTTTTTTCTTTGTATAAAAATTTAATTAGATTTTAAGAAATTCAAGAAAATATTTGTTTTTTCTTTTTTTATTCGGATTTCTCCTTTTTATATTTTACGAAATGAAAATCATATAACAAGGTGAAACGTCCAACAAATTCATTATTTGAACTTGGCATTTTTCTATTATGAATAAAATGGGTATACACTTATACACGTTCATACAGTATAAAAAAAAGATCATTCTTGTTTTCGACAAACTCAAGCTACATGCTTACATAACAAGCAAAGCTTTTCTCTCACCATAACATCCATGTATCTACGAGCTCTACAATTATCTATATATGTTATAAAGGAGGTATTAACTGGATGAAAGTACTCACTTTTTCACAATCCCCTGACGTATATTCTAATGTATCTACGAACTAGGTCGTACACTGTTATAAACCTAGTGAAAAGAAACGAATAATAGATACTATAAGCTGGGATTTTCAAGAAAGAGACAAGTCGAGACATATGAAAAAACATAGAATATGGATTTTTATGCTAGTAAAAGCGTTCAAGAGGAATCTATCATGTATCACGGATGAAAACATGAAGTAGAGCGTATGAGTATGATTAATAGGTCAATGTCAAGGTTTGCGTACTGATAGAGATAAAGATAAATGATTTCATGAATAATTATCATCCTCTGTCAAAAGCATCGTTTGTAAAGCGAAATTCGCGATCTTACTTCTACAAGGAATAATAAATACTTCGAAAATACGTGAGAGTCATTCCGAACGTCCAACCCATTAATTTTACTTTCATAAAATAAACTGAATAAAATATAATAATTAAAGACAATTGTATCGAAGTTTTGTCAGCGCAAAAATGGAATTTGAATAGGTATTGTGTAAAGAGTGCAGATTAAAAGTTTTTCTGGACAGACTTTAATGACATCAGCCAACGATATTTTAACGTTGCGAGAATTTTTTCATATTAATTCTTCCTTCATTCTTTTTTCGGAAGGATTGGAAAAATTTCCGATCAAATTGTTGTTGAATAATATCTCCTTTACGAAATGTAAATTTATGAAATTCCGGGTTTCTTAGGCACGTGCAGATATAATATTTTGACCTAAATCAAAGAAATATAAACGTTATAAAGTTTTATAATTAATATTTAAAAAATTGTAATATTGTAATTTTCTACTCACTTCACGTGGGAACATAGTTGGATATATTATAGCACAAAATAGAACCGTTTTCTCGACACTCTCGAAGAAAAATCTATATCTTTAATCCGATTCTAGAACATCTGGCCTCATTCTTTTCATCTACGATGAAAGAAGAATGGGCAAAATTAGTCATATTTCAGCGGAGCGCTTTCGTTCACGGAAATCACTTTAAACCGTAGTATTTTTCTCTACTGTTGAAGCTTTATCTAACAATAAGAAACGACGAGAATATGAAATCTCAAGATGTATGAGATCAGAGTTTAGTATAAGTACATGTATTTACAAAAAAAAAAATGTAATTGCTAATTTTAACATTTCTACTTTAGCATACACAAAAAGATTGAAAAAATGAATCTATATCTGATTTTTTTCCAGAAGCAAAGTGGCGGCGGCTCTTTTAAATAAACATATGCGATTTAATGGTATTTCTGCGGGTCTTACATCATTACCCACAGTAGACCAATCGTCGCATGATCTTCAACCGGAAGAGCCACCGATCACCAGCAGCAGCAAGATGAAACGAGAGAGGAAGGCAGCCAGAACACTCGGAATCATAATGTCAGCGTTTTTAGCTTGCTGGCTTCCCTTCTTTCTCTGGTAAAGTAATGTTTTTGCATATTTTTTACTTATTTCACATAGATTATTTTATCATAGAGACTGTTAATCGTGTTCCAAGAATCGATATAATTACTATACCATTTTTAATTATTTTCTGAACGCAATTACAGGAAATAAGCTAATAATCCTACTTGCTTTTAAAAAATCTCCTAAATTTCTCCCCGAACCAATTTAAAAAATTCCATTACAGAACATATTATCAAAGAAATCGAGTAATTAAGTTATAAAATAAATCTTATTAATAAAAAAATTTTTATGACTTTGTAAGTATAATTGTTAAAATGTCCTTAATATAAAAAGATACGATCGAATTAAAACAATGAGAAATAAAGTGAGAAGTTGTATATCGATACTTATTAAAGTAGGTACTAAAATTATTGCTATCCTTCCTCTTACCGGATACTAAAAATGTTATATACTATCTTGCTACTTTGAATAATTTCGTGTTATATGAAGAGAGAATAGGAAAACGGTCGAAATAGGATCATTAATGTTTCTAACTACAGAGTTCTATAATAGTTCCTTCGAACACTTTCTCCGAGTTAAACTTTTCAAGAATTAAAAATTTTTTTTCTCCCCCTCATTTTCCTTTATCTGTAAACTAGCTAATACTAAGCAATATTCAAGAAAAACGTAATTATCTCGTTCTTGTTAAATGGATCGAGCGTAGATATCCAATTTCCTGACTTTTGTCTCTAAAATATCGTATTGCTTGCTATTCACGAATACTATAATAATTCTTCCAATTTCTGTAAGAAATTTTCTGAGCCTTTCTCTTATAGCTTCTATATAACGAAAAGAAATAGAAGTTAGGATGGTTATCGAAACCAAAATTCCTAAGGGTACGGTAACATAGTAAGAAGGTGAGTGTAGCATGAACAGAGAGGATCGATAGTTTCAAGTGGAAAAAGTAGTGTGTTGGAACGATCTAGAGTGGTTTGCCCAGAACACAATATATAAGTCTATCCGTATAACCCAACCTTGATATGTCACAAGTATATGTGTCAGTCCATCGTATATGTGTATGTATAAAGTGCTACCTCAAAGCACTATATATGAGTACTGCGAATAGTCAGCAAATTGGTCCAGACTATGGATGTACTTTTCTATGCCCATCTTGTCTCACAGACAATAATTTAAAAAAAAAAAAGATATAAATCACTGTAATTATTCAAATCGTCAAAGTGATAAAAATTTTAGTTTGATTGAATAAAATCAAATCACACTACTTAAAAAATCGAGTATTATGAATTTCTTCAATCTGATGGCCCCGAAAAAGAAGGAATGGCAGGCCATTTAAAAGATTCTTTTCTAATCTCATTGTAAATTACTCGACAGCCGTTTTTCTTGTTCAATTTCTCAACAAATCACTATTTCCTTAACTCTCACCTCTGATAGAAGTCATCAGTTTATCCTCTCATCCAAATGTATTAGTACCTACCATTCTATCAACGAGCCCACTCGTAGGTGTATCATGGTATCTGTATGTGTGAATTCAACCTAATACAATTGGTGGCACAAGAAATTGATAGCATAGTCGGATTAACATACACGCGCGTATGAAACTTGCATACATTTTACGTGGGTGGATGCCATCTCGAGACAATTTGAATTGGCTCTCATTTCAATTCCTTGTCGAAGTTTATCAGAGGATTCATAAGATAAAAAAAAAGAAAAGAGAAAGGAAAAAGATCACGGCTCTCTTAAAAATTTAGAACCACTTGATTCTTTCACTAAATCAAGAAATTAATCCTATTAATATCTTATAACGAAGAAATGACTTTTATAAATCTTACGATTTGTTAACTTCCCTAAACATTGTGTAGAATAGTTATGTGAAGTGTCTCTGTTCGAGACAATCTACAAACTTCTTTCGCACTTGAACTTGCATTCAATGTATTAGCTATTATTCTCTATGCGTTGCCTTGAACTAAAATTTTGGTAAACTAATATTCTCTATGTGTCATATCTAGTAATAATTAGTTCTATTTACATTTAATTCTCCTAACATCTAATTCTTTTACGCAATTCCACTGTGTCGTTCCCAATACTGTTACATTCTATTAATATAATATAATCGATAACAATGAATGTCTAAGCTATATACAAAATTGACAGAATTATTAATTGAGAGCAACTGGTTATCAAAACAATCGAAAGATGAATTTTAATAATCTAAATGATAATAAGGAAATACAAAACAATAAATTTTGTATGGAATTGATAATTGATAGATTAATTGAGCAAATCTATAGAAAAGAATAAAACTTCATTAATCTGTAGTCCGATTTTTTACGTTTTCGTTATTTCAACAAACAACGTAAACTGATACTCCTCACTTTGGCTATTCGTATAACACTTGACCTACCTACCTTCTCTTTGTGGTACTTCGATTCCCTCGAACGACCCATATATTGCGAAGGTCACTACTTTGATACGGGCTCTTTCAACGATGATCGGTCACTAGCACTGTACAGTACTCATAACGCTGCCCGTTTTATTTTCATTAGTGCTCGAAGAAAAAAAAATTAAAGATGAATACTACAATGCTGTTTAAAATTTTTAACTAAACTTGTCCGATAAAACTACCTACATATTTCGATACAGATTTTATTACAATGGTTTTCAAGCGTAGCGTTTCATTATTCCATATTGCTCCACTTCACAAATAACTTGTTAATGAATAGAGAATAATCTAATGAGCTTACTATAAAAAGAAACATCAAGTACTCGTTTGTCTTCTATTACATGATAATTTTTTAATGGGCAAGATATCAACGCGTTAAAAATGTTTCATTTGGAAGCAAAGTAGGAATTCAATCAAGAAGAACATACATACTCTTGTCTCTTGTTTTACCGACAACGATCAATATCAATCATATGTTCTATCTATGTCATATTGACCTTAACTTTAGTTTATACCAAAAATAAATGGACAAAGGTTACGACCATCTTTCTTTTCAATTGAATGACTAGATTTCTCTATAAAAACGCTTGTAGGTATTGAAACGGATAGTTCTCATTGGTCACCAACCGCTTATACCATTGAAAAATTCTTCCAGTTCCTATATCATTCACTTTTTTAAATTTACACGAAGCTATTTTCACAATACTTCAGAAGCAATGTCTTTCACGGTAGCCAGTGAATATGTATAAACTGGAGAAAGCGATGTCAATATATTTTCACGATCGTTTTTGGCATTGTCGTTCCTTGTCCGGAAATCGCGAGAGTACGAAGTCGAATTGAATTCCAATAACATTGTCAGAATAGAATCCTCTAGAAAAGGTGTCAAGGAATCGAAAGAAAGAAATCGCGGTCCGTTTGATTGTCTGTGTCTACTGAAAAATCCTGTTCAATAATCCTGTTTTTTTTTTTTTTTTTTTATCAATGAAAACAATTTTGAATCGTACAAAAGGCTGTTTTCAAAAATTACAAATGACATTCTATTTCAAAATGTTAGCTATAAACGGTATAGAAATATTATTAGTTCTTAGTGTAAATCGAGATATAAACAATATTATATAATATTTGTCTTTTCTTTATGTTCAATAGGTACATCATCACGTCTCTCTGTGACACCTGCGAATGCGGTGATATTGTAGTCGCCGTAGTCTTTTGGATAGGCTATTTTAACAGCGCTTTGAATCCATTGATTTATGCATACTTCAATCGCGATTTTCGAGCGGCATTCAGAAAAACACTGGAGAGTTGTTGCGCAGCAATAGGACCAGTACAAAATCTGAGAAAAATTCACAAAAAACAAGACTTGGTACATAGCAACGCGTCATCGGAGCTTCACGTTAACAATCAGTTAAGGACCAGTGAAATGACGAACGTGCATATCGAAGCATGCATTTAAATCAATCATTGTGAAATGATATGCTTGAAAAACGAAAAACGATGCTCGAAAGAAACGTATAAATATCAAATGCAATGTATAAATTCAGAGAGCATTTTCATCATCAACAGGATGTTGGATCGTTCAGGATCGATCGACCATGAAAATCTGTTTTTGTGTATATCAAAAATAGCATACGTTTGCTTACAGTATCTTTTTAATCATGTTTTTTTTTTTAATTGCCGTCTCTCTAAAATTGCAAGCGAATATTTATCAAAAAGATAATTATCAATTATTAATAGCTGTTTGATCAATGAGATCTATCCGTGGATAATCATTTTCAAGAATGAATGAAATGAACGAAAGAATTTATTAGAAAATATCTACTATTTTTGTGCTCCACACTACTTAAAAGAAATCTCTTTGAAGGTACCTCTACATTTCAAATGAAAAAAAAAGAAATGTTAACTGAAATTTTGCAATCGTGTTAAAACAAATAACAAGACAATTTACTCTAGGAGAAACGATATCGCAATATCCTGTATATTTACATCTAAATCGGATTATCCTGGTTATCGAGTGAAAAATACAAATCTAAACTCCAAACATCTACCCTAGGAATTCTGATCGCTCTATCAGTTTCGTAATAAGGTTTCTGTCGAAAGATTAATGGCCCAATTTCGGTAATATTTCAACAATGATAATTATAAAATCGAATTAGAAGGAAATCTGAATGAAAGAGATTTTGCGATATCATTCCTTCCCACTAAAGGAGCATAGATATTTATGAATATTAAAGCGTGACTATAATCAGAGATGACCATACATATCGAATCTATGTCGTATACAGTATGTAAGGTATGCAGCATGGAAGAGGCCATTAAATCAACGCGAAATAAATGTGTCAAAAAACCGGCTGTCGTTTTTAAAAGAAGACATCTTCATATCTATCGTAAGCTACCATTTTTGTGCTCTTACCCTCACGTAATGCTCGGACTAAATAAAAAAGCTTTTTACCTCCCACAGAAACCTCTTAGATCTTTCGCGAATGAGAAGAAGGTAAAGAAAATTCGTTACAGTCGGTACGATTTAGGCTGAATAATTGGAAACCCGATCGTTTAAGGACAAAAGATTTCAATTTACCAAGAGCGTACTTGGATACGTCAAGAACCGTTAATAGTAGGTAGAGAATGAAATGATCTACCTTCAAGCCAATCTAAAGTAACTGTCTAATTTGTACTGACACGAGGGGGCCCTCGAAAGAAAATTAAAGGAAAAAGATGGGGAAATCGAATAGGAGGAAATGTGTTTTTCGACTGACCAAAAATTGTAAGTAATATTATTGATTATGAATGTTAAAAGATTTAATTAGTAGGTAAAGGAAAAATATGTTCTTCTTATACCTAGTTATTTAGCGAGAGCGTGTATCCAACGAGAACATTAGCGCGAACAGAAACAATGGAGAAATTTTAGTGACGTTAAATAAAATATAAGAAACGCGAAATATTTCTTTTGTACGTGATAGATCGATCTACTTACAATCAAAGAATATATCATTTTGTATATATATATATATATATACAAAATGATATTGCATCCAAATCTATAACACTCGAAAGATAGACTTTCATTTTACACAATCAACTTTTTCATATGAATGTGTCTATTTATTGCGTGTGAATGTCATATCATTACTAATTCATGTTTTGGATAAAAAACGATATATATATATATATATATATATATATATATATATATATACGAAATAAAATGAAGAGAGACATAAGAAATCCTTTATTATTATAGTCAATCAATCATTCCGATATAAACGAAAGAAGACATGTCAAAAATACATAAAAGAAAAAGTTCTTACGTATATATAATATAATATATATATATATATATATATATATATATATATATATATATATATATATACATATGTGCATAGCAATAAGATGAATACATTGTTTAATTTGATTATTATCAATTATAGAGATTTATTGTAAATCGTTAATTATTACATCGCGTAATACCATAATATTTCCTATGGAAAGCTCGTCAGCATTTTAACTGAATACTTTAAATAAGTAATATTTATCGTACATTGTGAAGATTGTTTGGGAATTTATTTAACTATTTGCTGATCACGATCAATATTTATAAAACGAAATATAGAAATACGCAAAAAAAATATATCGTATAAATATTCGCATAAGCAGAGAATACAGAACAATCATTAATGTAAGACCAGCAACGAGACAATTTTTTTCTGAACGCATTGAATTAATGATTTTTCTTCATCCAACTGGAACGTTGTTAGAAACTATTAAATCGTTTCACGACCATGTGTAACTCGTCAACTTTGTATACCCTCTATCTGAAGCTAGACGTACGACAGATTAGCGATATAACGTAATGTACAACATCATAAAATTGGTGTTTGCAAAAATAAAGTGGCACTAAAAAAACGACAATTACGATGAATCACAAACATATAGAATTAACAAAAGAATTCATCCATAAATCGAAAGAAATTTTTGGGATATTGTATTCTTGGATATAAGGAAAAAATCGATATTATTATTATTATTATTATATATTCAAGTGACAATAGCTAAAAGAGAGCGAATATTTTTATTTTCTATTTCGCACAGTAAAAAGCATATCGACCTAAAAAAAATTACTATATCAATGTAACAATATGTGCTCGCATGGACGAAATCTTAGCATGTCAATAATATCGGATTCTACGCTACATAGAGACATACATCGCATTTTACGAAAAGAAGAGTGCGATCCCATCATCTCGAAATTTGTGGATTTATCCATAAAGAAAACTAATAAAAATATTTAAAAAAAAAAATCAATGTCGAAAAAATTTAATCCTTTTTATCGTATATTACAGCGTATCTCTGTTTCCGTCCTTCAATAACATATGCTTACATGATATCTCAAGCATATGTTAAACTGCTCTTACCGAAGTTGGAAAAGTTATAGCGAATCTTTATAGTCGTAAAGTGTGTACTTCATTCGGCAGCCAACGTCACGGGATTCTGAGTCGACAAGTTTAAATAAATTGCTCTCGAAAAGTTCGAAGGAATTTTTCCCGTAGTTCTAATAAAATGGTTCGAATAATCCAATGCAAGAGGACCCTTTACCGAAAATCAATCATTCCTTTTTGTCTTTTTCTTGTTATAGCGAGAGAAACTTAATATTTTATCAAGTGCTCGTTTTTGGCCTCCATTTACTTTCATTTCCTTTCTAAGAAAATATAAATGAAAGTTATATTTGAAAATACAAAAGCTCAAAATAAATTCGAAGCAAGAGTTTCTCTTAATGCTCGCATTTCTAAGCAGAACGCTTGCGATCTCCCGCGTTTTCTCTGAGCACAACATGGTGCCATACTTTATTAATTCTAATTACACGAGTATTATTCCAGTACGCACCGTAAAATTTGCGTATATCGACGTCCTTGTATCATTCTATCAAACGTAGAGTGTATGTATTTCCGAGATAGTAGAAGCCGTGACATATTACTTCAGAAAGTGGTACAATTTCACGTCTAGGCCGTTTCTACACACTTGTCTGCTTTGAAACAATGTTTTACTCTCTCAAACATGCAACCACCTATTGTCGCGTTGTGCAGTCTATGTAACCATGCAACAACGGCTGAACTGGTATCATTGATATCCTAAAATTTACCACAACCGTAGGAGAGTTAAGCTGTGACAGTTTAAATATTACTGTTTCTACGATCGAAATGAAAATACTATACTATATTAACTAAAGAACAAAATCGTTCGTTCAAAAAATATTCTCGTAAGTTTTACAAGATAGAGATGTGAGACAATTAAATTGAAGATAATTGATTCGGGCGCGGTTTTAATTTATAATAAGAATTCAAACCTCTTGAAAATTTACCTACATCTATACGTAAGTATATTAAAAAACTTTCTACATTATTTTCCCAAAAATACTGTAAAGAATTCGAATACTTTCATCATCGATATAATATGATTCGAGAACAGTTTTGTTATCGGTAATATTAAATTAGCACAGTTCCATTTTCATCAAATTAATACTTGATGTTAGGATTAGGGAATACGCAATTTTAATGAATATTTTCACATTGACTTGGAACACAGCTTTGTATTCGCATTAACAATTACTTTAGCGTACTCCATTTACCCAGCATCACTATCTTTTTTACACCACTTCCTTCTCCTCTTCTTCCTCCTCTAGTCGAATTATTCCCAACAACGCGTTTTCATAGAAGACCAGCTAGGCGCCTTCCTTTCTTGCGCATTATCGTTCCACAATATATGCGCCTCCAGAATCACGCTTCCAGTCCGTACCATCAGCCTTCTACTGTCTTTCTCTCTTTTCCAGTTTGTTCTATTCCTTACCACTACGCTTTTTCACTCACTAAATGTAGGACACGCATCCGGTGCCGTTGTACTAAAACTGCAAGTTTATTTCAAACCTTTTTCGGGGCGGTTCAGTGTATAAGAAACCGACTATCATTTTGTAATACTCATCAACGTTTTCTTTTATATTGTAAATGTAGACATTTCCCTTATAATGTAAATGTAGACACTTGACAAAGTAGGAGAGAGAAAGCACGGATAAAGAAAAAGAAAAAGAAAGAGGCCATCATAAAATGAAGAGGAAACATTATATTTTTAATATCAAATTGATACTCTGATCTATAGAAAAGAGAAGACAAATTTAATTTAAATGTTCTTTAACCACTTGCGCCGGCAAAAAATTCACCGACGCGTGTACCAAAACGGGCCAGTGTAACTCGCTGGGAGACGTCACACAGTGTTCGATGCCTCAGAGAAATCGAAAAAAGATTTATATTTTCTAAACTAATTTATTTTCGACCTAGGATTTCTGTGACAATCGCATCACGTCGTTGGCGATTCTGTGACAAAAGCATTACGACGTGCATGGCACGTCTTTCCAGCACAAATGGTTAATCATTCGTATGCTGAAGCACATCATTCTTGATTTTGTGTTAAATAGCCCAATCATACGTTATTGGACAATAATAAATACAACGGTGTCAAGAAAATTACATTTTTATTTAACCACGAAAATATATATTATCAATCAATTCAGTGAGTAAGTAATTATTTGTCTTTATTGCAGATCGCATTATAATTTTTGAAATATATCTGATAACATATAAAATATTTCAAATTGTAGATATTTGCATGACTGATAAAACTTGTAAACAAGTATTATATGATAATTATTACATTACAAAACGAAAAATAACTTCTAGAAATAAATTGTCCACAACTACGTCAACATAATATTATACTTTGTCTAGTCAGAGTAAACTTGACAAATACACTGACTTTTACCAAACGAAGTGGAGTATCATGTCCAAAGAACTGTCTTGCATAAATTGAGTTAGGTGAGTTGGTTCCCGTTGATCCGATTGTTTCTTACGTGATTACGCATCCCTTGGATGTTCATTTATCCTTGGCTATTACTACCAACTAACTTCAACCTATCTATGTTGTTCCGGATTTCGACCTGACCTCTCCAGGACGATAAGAGAAGAATAAATCATAAAAAATCCAGCAGTGGGAAAACATCCAAAATTATGAGCGAATCAATTCAATTTTCTGTTATCTACGAATCTATAAGAATGGATTAACAGTATTGTGATCTACATTACCGACAGATTGATTAACATCATCATTGAGTTAAATAAACTATATTTAATTATTGTAAAATTTAAACAATGTATTTTATTTTTGTTTTAAAGAGGATGCATAATTTTTAAATGCTAAAAAATATATGTTTTACATTAAATAATTCACGTTAATTACTTTTATAGACTAATTATGAATGAATTTATAAATATGTGGGCAATAAAAATAGATTTTATTTATATTATCTTATTATAATATGATTTTTCATTTGACTCAATGATGATGTTAATAAATCTGTCGGTAATGTCGATCACGACTATAAAAATAAATTAAATTGAATAAAATAAATCCATAGATTTTTAGCAATACATATACTTATTTCCTAATAATATTTTGTATCATGTATGTATAAACATATAATGATTACTATATTCTAATACAATATATGTTATCACAATATGGTATTGTACATAAATATAACATATAACTTATCAAACGCCGGCAGAAGACAAAGATAAGACAAATTTTTTCCTGTTTCTCATATTGCTTCTAAATCTCTTATATTTGGAAAAAATATATACTAGTAAATATTTCTTGCAAGATACTATTTCGCTGTAAAAAGAAAACAATATTTTTAAGTTCTTCGACAAATATTATATTCACTATTTTCAAATAATTTTTTTTATATATAATTTAAATTTAAATTAATTATATGTAATAAATTTTAATTTTCATACATAAATTAAAATTTAAACGAAACTGCAATATATTTATTAAAAGTAATATAATATTTGATATGACTTTACATTAATTTAATCTTTGAAAGATATTCTTTATTATATTGAAAGTTATCGACAGAAAAAGAGAATATTCGGTATAAAATATGCGTATATTTATTACAGTAAATTATTGCTATTACAAATGTGTAAACACTGATCTTGTTTCAAACATTGCTCAATGGTATCTTTGACTAAAATGGTGATTACAATAAAGAAAATTATGTCGTGATCCATAATAACGTAATATTAAATAACAGATGTCAGCACTATCTATGCATGCAGCTCGCCACGTTGGAAGAGTTGACGGCTGGTTGCAGTTTACTTGACATAACGAAAATTATTTTATATCAACCTTTCGATACTTTTCATCACTCGATTATATTAAGGTAAGAAACAATAAATCGCATAAATTTGTATTGAATTATTGAAAAAAGATAATGTATATTGGTAAAATAAAATAATAATATCTTATAGGTAGCTGAACTTTAACTACAAAAATTACTAAAGAACTAAAGAAAAACTTAAAATTTAAATACAATATAATTTATATTTACATAGTAGGATTATAAATGAACTTAAACCTAAAATCATGTGTATATATTTGTACATAACGATTGTTGGCAATTATAGTAAATGGAAAAAAATACAATTGAATCTATGACATATTTTAATAATTTGAAGCTTGTAGGACATATGCAGCTTTATGATAACCTTATATTTACTACTACTATTATATTTCTATTAACAATTAATAGTTGTTTAACATTCACTATAAATAGCATATACCATAAAGAATTATTATATCAGAAAAAATACTAAAGAATTTAGTATAAAATATTGGTATATTAATACGTTATGTAGATAGATAGGTAGATAGATAGATAGATAGATATTTTATTCCTCCCCTCAGAGTTTGAAGACACTTTTCCAGAGGAGTGTACCCAAACTTCTTACAATCCATACATAAATCTCTCCATCCTCAACACCTATGTCTACACTTACACCTATCTTACATATAACTAAAGCTACCTTATAACTAATTTATAATTATCTTACATACTAGTCAACTTAATGTAAACTACTAATCAAATAACAACCAAACTATGTTATGTATAATAATTTGTCTATTATATGTATTACATGTTATATATATATATATATATATATATATATATATATATGTATATATATATTTTTTATATATATTATTTATGTTACAAGATATCAAAAATGAAGGTTAAGGAGTTATTAAAAACCGTTAATGTGGCATGGTCTCCACCTGCCCAATATCCAATTTTATTGGCTGCTGGAACAGCGGCTCAACAGTTGGATGCTAGTTTTAATACTTCTGCTAGTCTTGATTTATATTCAATTAATTTACAACAGCCAGGATATGAAATGGAACTGAAAGCTAGTGTGGCTAGTGATCACAGGTCTTAGTTACTATCTTAGTATTTTACTTTTGATTTTAAAAAGAGAAATTACATTATTTAATAAATGTATATATTTAACAGATTTCATAAAATAATTTGGGGCGCGTATGGTAATAATCCAGCTGGTATAATTGTTGGAGGTTGTGATTATGGTACAATAAAAATTTATTCGGCTTCTAAAATGTTAAGTAATGAAAGCAATTGTTTAATAACTAGTCCAGATAGACATACAGGCCCAGTAAGGGCAATGGATTTTAATCCCTTTCAAGCAAATTTATTAGCAACTGGAGCAACAGAAAGCGAAATTTATATATGGGATGTTGTAAATACTAGCACCCCAATGACACCTGGATCTAGAAGCCAACCATTAGAAGATGTTCAATATATTGCATGGAACAAACAAGGTTTTTATTTTATCATATATAACTATAAATCAGAATACTATGTAAATTCATAGTAAAAAATATTCATTATACTTTCTAGTACAACATATTCTTGCTTCTACATTTTTACAACGCTGTGTTATATGGGATTTAAGAAAAAATGAACCCATAATCAAATTAACGGATGCCAATTCAAAGGTAGCATATTTCTTATCTTTTATAAAAATAAATACTGATTAAAAACAATATTCACAGAATAATTATGATTTCATACCTGAAGGTACGTTGGAAAGTAGTTCAATGGCACCCAAATGTTGCAACACAATTATGCTTAGCGTCAGAAGATGATCAAGTTCCTGTGATTGAATTATGGGATTTAAGATTTGCCACTTCACCTTTAAAGACATTACAGAATCATCAACGAGGTGTTCTTTCAATAGCGTGGAACCCTCATGATCCAGATCTTCTTTTAAGTTGTGCAAAAGACAATAGAATTTTATGTTGGAATCCAAATTCAAATGAACCGGTATATAAAATTTGCATTTAAGAACATTATGTATTTTAGTTTTAATTATTTATAATATTTATAATTATTAACAAATTTAGAATGGAGAAGTAATATGTGAATTAATGCAAACGAATCAATGGAACTTTGATGTCTCATGGTGTCCAAGGCATCCAGGTTTAATTGTAGGAACTAGTTTTGATGGGCATGCAGCCATATATTCTTTACTAGGTGGAAGACAACAAGTATCTAATGAAACATCGAACAAAATTGTTGATTCATTTCCAGGAATGGATCCTTTTACACAACCGCATCCTACAGTTCAAACAGAATCAACTGCAATTTTGACAAAAGCACCAAAGTGGTTGAAGAAACCCTTTGGAGCATCATTTGGTGTAAGTATATATTATTGAAGAAATAAATCATATTTTTCATTACAGTATGTTACAATTATAATTATTAATACTATTACTAGCTTGTTATTTATTTATAGTTTGGTGGTAAATTAATAATTTTTGAAAATGAAATGCCAGACCCAAATTTATCTATAAATTCAAATAGAAAAGTTATAATATCACAAGTAATCACACAACCAGATCTTATTCAACGATCAAATGAATTAGAAGCTACTCTTAAAAATGAACAGTATACTGATTATTGTAAAGGAAAAATTGATAATACGACCGATGAACATACTAAAAAGATTTGGAGCTGTGTTGGTGCATATTTTAGCAAAAATGTTACAAAGAATATACTGGACTTATTGGGATATAATATAGAAGAAATGAATAACAAATTAAATCAATTTTTACCTCAGAATGAAATAAATACACTTTCAGAAGGTATTGCTAATCTTAACAATGTAAGTACTAATTACAATTACTCTTACAAAATATTAAATATAATAAATTATCAAAATAGAGTATACTTCAATTTTAATCTAATAGGTATCAAATGGTAACATAGATGGAGGTGCAGTATTTGATGCTATTGTTCAAGAACAGCATAAAAAATCTACAGTTTCTGTATTGCCTATAAATAATAATTTTAAAATAAATATTTCTGATGGTAATTTTAATAAATATTGGTATTTATATAATACATCTCATGATAATTAAACTAATTTGTATATTATATTTTATTGCCAAATGCAACAATTTTTAGATATACAACTAATATTTAATTAATTATAGATGATGATGGTCTTATCTCACAAGCAATTCTCTTAGGAAATATTGAAGCTGCCGTATCTTTATGTTTCAAAAGTAAAAGATATGCAGATGCAGTTATTCTTTCTATGGCTGGAGGACCTGAATTATTGGCAAAAACTCAATATAGATATTTCTCAGAACATTCTGGAGCACTTAATTCACTTATTAATTCATTAGTTAGTGAAAATTGGACTGATATTGTTAAAAATGCTGATATAAATTGCTGGAAAGAAATATTAATTGGTGTATTTACACATGGTCAAGAACGATCAACTCTGTGTGGTAAGTGATAAATATTTTTTTTTCATATTATAATTAATGGACATTATGATATATTATTTAATATTGTAGACATGCTAGGAGACCGCTTAGCATCTAGTGAAAATTCTAATTTAAAAAAACAAGCTCAAATATGCTATATTTGTTCTGGTAATCTAAATAAATTGATCGAAGCATCTGAAGCTGAAATACAAGAAATTGTGGAGTTACTTATAATAATGCAAAAAGCTTTAGAATTTCAAGGTATTGGAAAAGCTGATATTGAAGGTAAAATTGCTAATGTTCTATCTCAATATGCTGAAATGCTAGCAACAGAAGGAAATCTTGAAGCAGCATTGAATTATCTTGGAAATAGCCAGGAACAAAAAATCAAGAATTTACGAGATAGACTTTGTAGAGCTTTAGGTTATATTCAAGAAGCTGAAAGAAATATAGAGAAAGTACCAATAAATCAAAATTATAGTGAACAAACTCATAGACCTTTACAAAATCAGACTTATCAAAATACATACAATTCATTATCACAAATTACACCAGGAGTTGGCAGAGCACCTAATTACAATTGGAATACTACTCCTACCAAACAGTCATTTGGAACAACATCAACTCCGTTTAATGTTCAATCTACCCAGTCTTTTGTAACACCTATTCATACTCAAACACAATCAGCGCATTACGATCAATATCCAACATTACGTCCATATGGACAACAAGGTGGTTTACAGCCTCCTCCACCCCCTCCTACATCTGGATCAAATGCTACTAGTAGTTCAAGACCATCTAGTGTTGGGCCTCAATCAAAATCAAAATATCTTATAGATCCATCTGTAAAGTCTACATCACTGTATGGCCAAAATACTTTTCAACAACCACAAACATTTGCTCTTCAACAAACTGGATCTGTACAAGGATACAACTTACAGTATCCATATCAGCCTCAAGCATCTGCTCCTGGCAACACATTTCCTGGTCAAACACATAATCTCATGAATATACCATCAAAAGAAACAGAATCTTTCAAACCATCACTACCATCTAGTATGATGTCTATGTCTCAAAATTCTTCTCAAGCAGATGTGTATAGTCAACACAATCCAGAACCGATTTCCCAAATGCAATCATACAACAGTGACAATAATTATCATTCAATACTGCAGCCATCTGGATGGAATGATCCACCAATTGCCAAAAGTTCTAGAGCACAGGTAATTTATTATATATTTGTCTATTATTCTTTATTAAATATAAGTTCTCAATATAATGAGAAGTAATTATATCATGTGCTCTGAGTGAAATGAGTACATGGCTATTAGAATAAATACTGATTACATATATATGTATGTATGTATTCAAATGGTATAGCCAATATTGGCACTATACAACAAAAGTGAAATGTCTGCGGAACATGCTGGTACCCGGAAATGGAAAGCAAAATATTTGAAGAATATAAATGTAAAGGTAGCTTGGTTCATTTTCAACATTTAGAGTGCCATTCCCCTCTATGCCATTTTTATTTATTTCTTATATGCCTTTCATATTATGTGCATTTCTTGAACATTATTGTTAATAGGAATATAATGATATTACTTATTCTAGATTAACAATAGCATTTGTGTGAATATTAAGATAACTAATGTGTAACATGAAAAGTTATATTTAGCTGCTATATGCTTTTTATACAAAGACTAGTATTATATACCCCATGGTTATCTGTATAATGACAATATCTGCTAAAATAATAAAATTATAGTATAGATAAATGAATAAATACTTACTTATAACATATAATGTAATTATAACTTAATACTTTTTTTCAGCCAAAACTTGAATTTCAACCTCAAAGTCCAATACTACATCCTTTGCGAAATACAATTCCACAACATGAACCTAATGTAAGTATGCATACATTAAATACCATCTTTATTATTCTTACAGTAATTACAATATCTTATAAATTATTCTTATAGATATTACCACAGGATAATTATTACAATGACTCTCATGCACCTTATAATCCACAGCAATATGTTCATAACATTCCAAATATTAGTAATCAATTTAATAAACCTGTTGATATTGGACAACCAATAGCAGTAGCTAAAGCTATTGAACCTGAAAAACCAAAACTACCAATACCTGAAGAACATGTGCATTTGAAAACGGTATTAGATGAACTAAAAATGCGATGCTTTGAGAATGCTAAAAATCCGGTAAATATTAACTAATTTAAGTTAATGAACTATTATTGTATTATTGTGTATTCTCTTATATTCTCTTATACTATATATTAACATTCTATACATTAACATATAATGCAATTATAACTTAATGTTTATAAATTATACATAACTTTTCATATTTTAGCAAATTAAGAGAAAAATAGAGGATGTATCTAAAAAATTGGAAACACTGTATGATTGTCTCAGAGAAGATAGAGTATGTAAATCATCATACTTGTTCATATGTGTAAACTTTAATATAAATAATTGCTTTTACATTTACAATTTTCTAAATTGTTTTTTAGTTATCACAAAACACTCTTCAAGGATTACATCAAATATCCGAGATGGTACAAAAGGGAAATTACGCTGGAGGTCTAAATTTACATACGCAACTAGTATCAGGACCAGATTTTAGTCAGATATCTTCTTTTATGCCTGGTATCAAAGTATTACTTCAAAGTGCCCTTCAGTTAGGAGTTTACATTAGATAGAATATGACATACTAAAAGGTGTACGATTGATGTATCTTTGCGTTACAAATGTTTACATTTTGTCATCCTTTGTGAAAAAAAACGTACTTTATACTGCATTGAAAAAAGTATATATCTTCGCAATTTCTTTATTACATCATTTACAGTTCACAGCATAAACATAATTTATAGAGTTTATATGCTTCATTCTTCTGTCATATCTTAAATGTCGATACTATCTTGTAACATTTTTTTAATTGTAATATATTGATTAGAAATCGAAAGACCATAAAAGAGGTATAATAATATTTTGTAATTATTCTTACGTAAATTATTTACATAATTGGTTTTTACTGGAAAAAAATGTATATAAGCATTATTAAAGTTGGTTTTGAATAATGAAGATAAAAAATTTATTTTTATATAAAAGATATTCTTCTTGCGTCTTTATATGTCAAATTAAAAGAAATGAGAAGAACGATCATTGTAATATTACTATTTACATTTATGTTAATTATTTTAGATTTGTTCCTTAAAATAAAATCATGTAAAAAAAATTATAACTTTCTGTATACAAATGAAAATATTTAAAATATAAATATGATTTACTCGTTCATACACATATATGGACTTTTATTTGAGCTATATTTTGTAATAATTCTGTTGTATAAATTGACAGAAAATGTGAAAAGCCAAAAAATTAAATAATACATTATATATATGAAAATATGTAAATCTGTACATGATTTATAGTCCCAATAAAATAATTTATAAAAATCTAACATTCACTTATTTACAGATACTTATGATAAAAAAACTGTAGATGTGTATATGTTACTTATTTCAAAAATGAATTAAATAAAAGAATAATTTACTGTATAATTAAGCTATGTAAAATTGCGTTCTTTTCATTAACAATAAATTTTTGCAATAATTCATCTAGTGGATCAACACCATCTCGCGCTGCCTGACGTCGCATAGCTTGTTTTACTTCTTCACGGACTCCCTTATCAGCACCGCGTGTCGTAATACGTCGGCCTATAAAAAGACATCATTTTGCTTAACCGTGCAATATTGCTTTAATGAAATATACATACTTTGCAATACTCCTGAGCCAGTAGCGATATCTAAAGACACGCCGCCACCATGTTCTGTCCACAAGTACGTCAATTCCTCTAAAATATCTACACATATAATATATGATTGAAATAATGGATATACAAAAGATCCACGATTAATAATCCTTTCAGTAATTATAGATAATGTGCTAGCTTCTTGTGGCCAATCTATCTGCATCAAAACTAATGCATGTCCAATAGCCAAATCTCCTACAGTTCCAGGTATAGAAAAATTTTCCTAAAATGTATGAATTATAAATATATAAGAGCCAGATCTCAAATTACAATCAGTAAGTTTAAAATTGTAGCGCAGCAATAATCGTATTATATATTAATGTTTTCTAGTAATTATAAACGATATTAATAATCATATAGAACCTTTATTGCTAAAAGAAGTAGTCTGCAACAGTACTGTAAAACAGGATAACGTGCGAGGGACAAATAATGCAAATGTCGTGTGGATGGAACAGTTAAGTTATGAGATACTTTCCCACATACTGAAGGTAAAGAGTTTGCTACTAAAACAATATATTCCAGCATACCCTATAAAAAATATTTAAATTAAATTCTTATACCATTTATATGACATTCTATCTAACTGATTTATATTTTAGACAAAATTGATATGTATTTAATATTTGAATAGTACATAACATAACATACCTTATAATCTTTTAAAAAAAAGCAAGTACTAGCAAATCGCAGATGAGTAGACAAAGAGGAACCTTCTTGAGATAGTCTAGTTAACACTTCATGATGTAAACCTTTATACATAGCTAAGTCTGTTGAAAATGGATTTAACCACGCATCCAATCGTGCCTGTTGATTAAGTTTATCTATCTCTCTTTGTAAATAATCACTATTGTGCAATAAATCCCATAATTTGACAGCAAAACCAAGACCATTGCCACTGTAGTCTCCATCACTAGTTACAACAATCCCTGAATTATCTTCCCTTTTCCGTTTTTTTAATTTTGGCTCTGAATGTAGAAAATAAAATATGTTACTTTTCTAAGTATATTTTTTACTATAATTCTACTCACTATAAAATTAACATATTATACCAGTAAGAGAAGAAATTAGCTCTCCAAAAGCTTCTACTAAGCAATACATAGTGTCCCCATTATTAATAAGCATTGCATGTTCATTTAGTATTCTTAATAATACTACAATTGTACACATTAGTAATTGGCGTACAATAACTTCTTCAGATAAATTAGCTGCATGCACAGCTGCATACTGTTGTAGTTTCTCGCTATATGTTTCCCGATTCCAAGGTATGGAAAATAAATTGCTTAGTTCCCATCCTAATTTTTTTCCAATTAACTCCACTACATGAAAAAGTCTATCCCATGGATACTGAATTTGTATATCTTGTGGTTGCTGTATATATGCTAAATAAAATTCCACAGCTTTACAAAGCAATCTTAATCCAAGACGAGGGTTAAGTTCAACAGGGGCAGCTCCAAGAAGTGGTAATGCATCACAAGCTAATAACCGTCTAAAACCATTTACAGCACGTCCTGGATGACTATGTTTTTCTGCAGTAAGTAGAGTTTCTACTAAACGTGGCTAAAAATTTTTAATTATATTTTAAATAAATGATTATATCTTTACATATACATAAACAAGCATCTCAAATTACTAACTCCATGTGTTGGTGTAGTTTGAGGAAATTTACGTATTAAGAGAAGTAACAATTTACAATGCTCCATTGTATCTTCACTATGATCAGCTGTCATAACTAATAAACGATGTTGTAAATCTTGAGGGATATGTTGAAACATTTGACATAAAAATTCTGTCTCTGGATCACATTGTTCAGAACGTAAACATGTAGTCACCATTTCTATTTCTTTCCAAATATCTCGATCATCTGGAAAATTCTGAAATCTGCTCTTACGCATAAAATATATAAGTTTAATTTTGTTCATAAACAAATTTTATATAATTAAGTATTATACTTACATTTCACTAAAACATTTTGCAGCTTCCTTGACATTTTTTGATAACTTTTCAATCCGGTATGCTTCAAACTTAAAAAATAATTATCTTTATGTATTATATATTACTAGTTTATGACTCATGATTTTAATAATTCTTATATTCAAATAAATTTTTAAATATCAAAAAATAATATTTTCAAATAATATTCTTAAATACCTGAACTTTTGCGCTATGAGGAAATAAAGACTTAGCAGTAATCAACCACGACTTTGCTGCATAAATGTCACTTGATAATGCTTCTTTAGCACGCATTATTAAATAATCCTCTTTCGATAATTGATTTTCTCCTCCAGAAGATTTTTCCAACATCGTGAAGCAAGGTGTCCCGTTTTCTTAAAAGTAAATTTATATATTTGTTTATAATATTAAATCTGTAATACCATCGTACAAAGAACATCAAATCATACAGAAATTAAAAAATTAAAGGTTATGTTTTTATTACTCGCACGTGAATAAGTTTCGAAATGACTAAAATGTCTTTAGAAGGCCTAAGCTATTCGCTAATATCAGGAACATCTCATTGCATTTACATGACGCTAGACAAAAAAGCTTCAAATTATATGCAATTGTCTACTACGTGAATTGTACAACTACGTTGCTTTAATTTCTTTATCCAACACTAGGTGGCGTTTCATTGGGCTTGTAATGTCTTCATTGGCATGTTAAGTATATATATAAACTCCTATCTCTATCGTATTAGTTAATTTACTTTTTGCTATATATCAATAACAAATATTACAAATATGTCATTATTTTCACAGCATTTTTATCAGTAAAGATTATTACATACTTCTTACATTTGAAAAATCCATATCATTTAAAATAAAAAATTTATTATAATAGCAATGAAAACAGAATAATTATTGATACATTAAAACTTTATCAGTACTTATAACGAATCTATACATAACTATTGATAATATAACTCTAAATTCATGCCATCATGTATTTCATCTAAAGCATTTAATTAAGGAAAACATTGATAAAAGAAAAATTGTTGCTAATAATGAGAACATATATATGTGATTTCAAATATTAAAGGATACAGTCTTGCAGTTTAATATGGTCTTTGAAGATAGTGTACCATTTTTTTAATACAATTTTTTCCCAATGTGTTCCAGTTTGAGCTGCTATTAGTTTCTTCAAATCACCGATAGTATCATCTGGATTACATTTCACTCTAACCTTTTTTCCTAATCGATCATTGCAAGTTATTTCTAACATTTTTTACGATATTGGTTTTAATTTTTCCTCAAGTCTACAAAATTGAATTATTCATTCGATAAAGTTACTTAAAAATCCATTTTATACCTATTAGTCAATTATTATATACCTTATTATATATTTTTATTCGTATTTATGCTTATTCTTGTCTACATAAATGAGAATAAATTAGTAAAAATAACATTGTGGAATTATCATAAAATACATAATACTACATACTTACAAAACTAATCGTATGTATTTTATGCACATTAAATATATATATATATATGTATATAATTTTAATACTTATATATATATATATATATATATATATATATATATATATGTTTAAAGCTGCATTATAAGAAAATCTTGATAAATAAAATATTCAATCCAAGTTAATAAAAAAATATTTCGTTTAGATGTCTGAAGTCAAATGATTCTACTTAACCTCACAATTACTGTATCACTACGTTAATCAGAAGATGAACGTAAAATACACTCGTAAATATATAATTGTCATAAGCATGTTAAACATAACAATATATTTTTCTGTATTATTTGTATTATATGATAAGAAATACTATGTATCTATATGCACACACTTGTCCATATAAAAAAATATTAATTCGACATTAAAAGCGTCACTTACCCTTTAACGCGGTATATTAGAAATCTTTAATACGTAACGAGAGTTATCGGCTGAATGTATAACTATATTGTGTTGGTAGCTATCTCTGACTATATTTTTAGTAAGTTAAAATCTATAGTGATATTTTTCGATACGTGGATAATGAACTATCTAATTTTTTCAAATTTATATAGGATTCTGATCATACGTACATTTTTCGACCACGTACGCCGGAAATGACGTTAACTCAATCTCCACATCATTGAGAAGAGTCCGAATATCGTGTATCGTCGTTTGTAGTCGTGTAAAAGCTCGGCGATCGACGTGCTTGCTTCACCCTATCTCACTCTTTCTCTCTTCCTCTTTCTATTTTCTCTATTTCTGTCTTTCTCTTTCTCTCTTCTCTTCGTGCTATTTGTGTGCGACACGTGTATATGTGAGTGTATAGACACTTTTTTACTTTTTGAATAAAACACAATGGTGATCTCGCAAGAGGTTCTTTCAAAGGCTGAAGAAATAGCAGATCAGGTAAAACTATCAATATTATTCTTTTTGATTTTTTTTTTTTTTTAATTAATTAGATATAAATGGAAATTTATATTAGATTCGGAGAAAACTATACGAGCACTCACAGGAATATAAGTATCTCCTGTCAACGTCATCGTATCCAACATAACATGTTTGCTCACATATTTCTATATGTATTTTGATATATACATTTTATTGTTGATTAAAAGTGCCATCAAACATTTTTTTCAAGTGCAAAATAGAACTTAAAGTCATTTATAAGTTATAATATTTAAAGGTTATGAGTACATTCAAAGTTGTATGTCTATAGTTTTGTCACACATTTATTCATTTTTTCTTCTATATTTTACATTTATTTAATAATTCGTGAATCTATATTTTATATAAACAGTATTTTTAAATATATGTCTTAACAATGATTTAAGTTAAATTATATTGAACTTCATAATATCATTTACATAATGTGATTTTACAAAAACAAGATTATGCATATCATTATGTTATATTGTAATTAATTTGTTTTATAAGATTCAGTTATAAAATTTATTTTGTTCTCTTTATTTACTATAAATGTATAAATAATTATTTTTGATTAATGTTTTAAATATATTTTTGTAACTGTGTTTCTATATTAAAAAGATAATGTTACATTAATTTATAATTTTTATAACAAAAATATATTGGGTTATTATGCTATTAAAATTTACTTTAAATTTATTATTGCTTGTCTTCTTCAAATGAAAAGATAATTTTATTACTTTGTTTTTTGTTATAACAGGTTATACGTAGTGGGAAACATATATTACCAACCCTTGCAAGGTTGTGTCTTATATCTACATTTTTAGAAGATGGTCTCAGAATGTGGTTTCAATGGAACGAGCAAAAAGAATATATGGATATGTCTTGGGGTTGTGGAAAATTCTTAGCTCATGTCTTTGTTTTCGTTAATTTAGTTGGGCAACTTGGAGGATGTGTTATGGTTATTGGAAGATGGAAAGTCAACATAGCTTGTGGAGTTCTATTTTTCATATTAGTTTTACAGACATTTGCCTATAGTATTTTATTTGATATGCAATTCCTGTTCAGGAATTTAGCACTTATAGGTGCATTACTCCTTGTTTTGGCTGAATCCAGAGTGGAAGGAAGATCATTGTTTGCTGGTGTTCCATCACTTGGCGATAATAAGCCTAAAAATTTATTGCAACTTGCTGGAAGAATACTTTTAGCATTCATGTTTATAACTTTAATTCGCTTTGAAGTGTCATTCCTTCAAATTTTACAAGATATTCTGGGAAGCATTTTAATGTTGTTGGTGACTATTGGATATAAAACTAAACTTAGTGCTTTGCTTTTGGTACTTGTACTTTCTGCATTGAACATTTATCACAATGCATGGTGGACTATTCCAGACCATAAACCTTTACGAGACTTCCTTAAATATGATTTTTTCCAGGTAAAACATTATATCATTATATTTATATTTACTTTTAAATCTACATTTCCATTTGCAATAACAAATACATTTAATTACAGACATTATCAGTAATCGGTGGCCTTTTAATGTTGGTATCTTTGGGTCCTGGAGGAGTATCAATGGATGAGCATAAGAAAGAGTGGTAGACATTTAATAAACCACCATCAAATATACCATTACATTATCATACATGTAAAGCCGAACTTTCTCCCATTCCTATTTCATCATATGTTTGATCGATCTTTAGATGGGATTATCACATGCTGAATGAACAGCTCTAAAAAAATTTAATATGAATTATTCAGTTCAAATAGCAAAACATTGTCAGAACATATTTCAAAATCGACTATGCATATCAATTATGAATATATGTGTGTATATATATATATATATATATATATATATATATATATATATATATATATATATATATATATATATATATATGAATGCAGAGTGGATTTTGAAAGATGATATTATATTTGAAAATTAAAACTACAAAGTGGCATGCAAAAGACTAATTTATATAAAAATAATAGCATTGTATATATGACACTGCGTTTATTATGAAAAATATATTTTTTCTGTGTGTTTTTAATCTTTTTTCTCTGTCTCAAAACTATGGCACATACAAGTGTATGGCTACAATATCAATATATTCTTCCATGAAATAGCAAAGCAATATATTACTTTTAAGTCTGTAATTGAACTTATTGTTACCTAATTTTTTGAGAATTTACTACAAAGTTTTAAGTTATTGTAAATAAAATATTCAATTGTATATTTTTCTTACTAACTTTTATTTTTCATGTAATTATGGATATGTACTTACAAATGTAATTGAAGAATCAGGTTAACAGACATTATTATTGCTAATAATACATTAGCTAAAATAAATCAATCTTAAAATAACTCAAGTTTAAATTTATCTGTCTAAAGGGGTGAAAGTCTAGAGTTGCGGACATTAGAAGCTTTTGCTCACTGAAAGTCCTTTGTGTAACTTTACACTTCAAAACTATAATCTTTTAATTGAAAATGAGAATCAAAAATATGTATAATCAGGATTTTTTAAGCGCGGGAACAACAATTTTAACGTCAAAACCGTTTGCATATGTTTTAAGAAGTTTATTACGAAATGAAAGATGTGATTACTGTTTACAAAGGTAAGATTAGAGAATTGAATTTTAAATTTATTTATATCTCACATGTTATATACTACGTTTACCATTTCATAAATATTTGTAATATATTATTGTTGAAAGTTAAACTTAATTTAAAAATTTGTATTATTTCGCATTATTATAAATATGACATCATACCACATATTTGTCATATGTGACAAATAACGCCAAAATAATCTGTTGCAAAAAACGTTTATACTTTAGTACTTAAAAGTATGAGGTTATAGCAAACTCCGGCGTTTGAGTTTGTCTGTTGTGAATCAAAAAACGTAATTAAGGAATTAACGTCAGAGATGCAACGATTATAGTTATTTTACAAATTAAACGTGCCTTATTTTGCATACAATGAAAGAAAATGCAGATATTTTAAAAAAGGGTACAGCAATTATTACTGCCAAACCTTTTTCTTTTGTTTTAAGTTCGAAGCAAAAATCTATTCGATGCGATAATTGTCTCAAAAGGTATACAATGTTTAAAAAGAAATTAAACTTTAATAATTTTACAAATATTGTAATACATTGTTCATAAAATAAATAAAATATTATATCAAGGTTATGATGTAATTTAAAAAATTTGAATTATTATTTATTTTAGTGGAAAACTTTTTAAGTGTTCTGTTTGTCAATATGTATATTATTGCAATCGTATTTGCCAAAAAGAAGCTTGGTCAATACATAAGATAGAATGTCCAAATTTGAAAAAGATATCACCAAAAATTATACCCGATGCAGCAAGACTGATGGCTCGTATAATTATAAAACTTCATCAAGGTGGAGGAGAAGAAATGGGATATTATTCAGAGACAAATTATAGGAAATTTAAAGATCTTATGTCTCGTAAGTACTTTTTAATTAAGCAAAGAATATTGTATTCTATAGAATAATTAATAACTTGTGGTTTATTTCTTATACAGATTATTCTGACATTAAAAAAGATGTAAAACGAATGGAACATTTTACTTCATTGTGTGGAGTTTTATTTGAATTTCTTGGAAATGTACCTATACCAAATTCTGCTGAGTTAATGGGTATTTATGGTAGAATATGTATTAATTCCTTTAATATATTAGACCCAGATATGAATAGTATTGGAGTTGGTATTTATCTGGCACCATCTGTGATTGATCACAGTTGCAAACCTAATGCAGTAGCTGTATTTGAAGGAACTACAATAATTATACGAACACTTGAAGATCTTCCATGTTTGAATTGGTCACAGGTATAGAAATAATGTTTAACTTGATTAAAGAAAGAAACATAAGGATTACATTTACAATATCGAATTAGCAATATATGTTTAGCAGCCTATTGTTATTAAATATTAATAATTATATACTACGTATTCTAATGCATAGATTTCTATATACAGATAAAAATATCATATATTGATCTACTCAATTCAACTAAAGATAGATGTGAAGAATTACAGAATTCATATTATTTTCTGTGTAATTGCCAAAGATGCATGCAACCAGAGCCGATGGCAACAGCTGTTGCTTGTCCAAAAACATCTTGTACATATCCAAATTCTTTTGATGCTACTATATGTAAAAAATGTAATGCAAAATTTCCACAAAATTTTAAAGAAACATTTGATGAAGTTACGGAGTTCACTGCCCATCATTTACAAGATATGAAAAACATGGCTTGTATCCTTCCAAATCATAATGTACAGAAATTTATTACAGATTATAGTTCCTTATCTAACAATAGATCTTGATGTGAGTAAAATATGCTTAAAGAAACAAGAAGGTGTTCTACATACATTCAATATCCAATATGTACGTACTTTAGAAGCAGCATTCGATGCATCTGTAAATTTAAATTCATGGGAAGAAGCAGAACATTATGGAAAAAGACTTATACCAGGATATTTGTCAGTATCTTATCTTTAAATGAATATTTTTGTTATTTTTACATGGATATAAAGTTATTTTTTACATTATAGGTTATATTATGGAGAGATACACCCTTTAACAGGATTATTATATCTTATGGCAGGAAAAATTCAGTTACATCTGAATAAAGCAAAGCAAGCTTATGATACATTAAGGAAAGCACATTCTGTATTAACAATAACGCATGGAGAAAGACATTCTTTATTGTCTGAAAATTTGAAACCTCTCTTATACCAAGCTATGAATGCTGTTAAAAACTTGTAATTCTGATGGTTACGTATTTAGTAAAATATTTAGTAGTAATAATTTGTAATTTTTTTTAGACAATAAATTACTTTATTATATTACTACATCTCATTTGAAATAACTGAAACTAGTTCTTAATTTAGCTGAAAGTAAATTGATTACAAACTGTGAAGTTCATAATTATAGAACAGTTATAGAATAAAGTTTAACATTTTTTTCTTTCATTTTATTTATGGAATAATTCATAATTTTAATAAAAAGGAATAATTAGTTTTTACATACATACATATTTTGTTTTATTATTTGTGTTTTGAATGTTATTTTGTATTAAGAATTATACAATTTCTGAATTCTGTGATTGGTTAACTTTGATCGCTGAATACGAACTAACTTTTAGGTTATTCTCAATTATTCCGCCGAAAGAAAATGATTGTTGCACGATTTGATAATCTATGATCTTCATGGTTTATGGTAGGAAAGCGAAACAGTTTCCATATGATAGCTTGACAGCTGTTTGAGTTTTATCCTCTGGAAAAGTATTTCTATCTATTTTATTATTTATTTTGTTCAATTTATAATATGTGGTGAGTTTGTAAATAAAATTTGTAGTAATAAAGTGTGTGTGTAGAATTTGTAGTAAAAAAAAAAATTTTTGTTTTATTAGTATTATATATAACTGGTGCAAAATAATAATTTAAAACCTTGTAAAATATTTCCTTATGTGTAACTTAATATTGTTTGGATTAAGCGATATGAAATATAATTTAACATTTAATTTAACATATTTTATGCAATTGCTATATCTAAATAATATTTGTTTGCAGATATTTATTATACAATTGGTCAATATATAAGACCATAATTTTTGATGAATACATAATCAAAAAGAAGAAAATGTTTTCTGCCTTTAAAAGATTAGCTGGAAAGTCTGATGGAGTTAGTAATGCATCAGCTAGACCAGCACATCAATCCATGCCAACAACCTTACAAAGAAAATTTGCTAAAGGAGTACAATATAATAGTAAAATTATAAATTTCTTTTTTTTTTCTAAACTATTATCATTTGAAATAATAATATATCTGTTGTTTTTAGTGAAGATCATTATAAAAGGTGATAGAAATGTAGGAAAGACATGTTTATTTCATAGACTTCAAGGCCAAAAATTTGTTGAAGAATATATACCTACTGAAGAAATACAAGTGGCAAGTATTCAATGGAATTATAAAGCTACAGATGATATAGTAAAAGTTGAAGTGTGGGATGTTGTGGATCGTGGAAGACGAAGAAGAAAATTAGAAGGTTTAAAAATGGATAATTGTACTACTGAAAGCATTATTGAAGAGCCTGCTTTAGATGCAGAATTCCTTGATGTTTATAAAGGGACCAATGGTGTTATTATTATGATGGATATAACCAAAACTTGGACATTTGATTATGTTCAACGTGAACTTCCAAAAATTCCTAGCCATATACCTGTTATAGTTTTAGGCAATCATTGTGATATGTCTCATCATAGAACAGTTACAACAGATCATATAACATACTTTATTGATTCATTACACAGACCATCTGCACAAGTAAATAATTTATTTTTACGCATTCTAATATATATTTATTAACATTAAATGGTAAATTAATGCTTGATTTTTTATTCTTTTGTAGATAAGATACGCAGAATCATCAATGAGAAATGGTTTTGGATTAAAACTTTTGCACAAGTTTTTTAATCTTCCTTTTCTTCAATTACAAAGAGAAACTTTATTGAAACAGCTTGAAACAAATGAAGAAGAAACTCATTTGACTGTACAAGAACTTGATCTTTTCCAAGACAGTGATGATGCAGATTATAATAAATTTTTAGACAATCTTGTGAACAGAAGAAGAGCTCTTGCTGATTCAGTGTCTGCTAGTATTTTAGTTCCCAATGTTACTTCGTCTCTGAATAATCATCGTGTCACACCTTCCAATGGTATTATAACTTCTAGTACTGAAGTACGGCGGTCAGTATCAATGCCTGGCCCAATTGGTGGTGGGATTCCTATACCTGTAAAAAATTTAGAAATAAAATTGCCACTAAAAAAGGAAAATTTATTAAATGATACCTCAGAGATTTCTATTGTATCAATGAAAAATACACAATCCATATCAAGTTTACCTAATGCACAAAATATTTCTAAAACAGACATCTCTAAAGTAAATGAATCTGCACATGATAATTTAGAACGGAAAGATTGTACAGGAAAATCACAATCTTTAATGTCTAAAATCTTTGGAAATAAAAAAGAAGGTGAAGGTGAGAGGCAATCTAACATTACCAATCTTAATTTGAACAAGCCATTAACCAGTGTTGAAGACTTCGTACCAGATGATGGACCTTTAGACAGATCTTTTTTAGAAGATAATAATCAGGTGTCTCCTCAAAAAATACAACATGAAGAATTAGATTCAGAAAGGTAAATTTTTTCTTCTATTATATACAGGGTGAATCATAAATGCGTGTCATCATGCATTATTCTTTAGATGGTAAATCTACACACTAATATAAGTAAAAAACGTCATGAATATATATTTTATATATCTAGTTATGGATGATTAAAAAAAGATACTTGAAGTGCCCACCTTGTACCTCAATACACACTACTGCATGCTGTATTATTTATTTTGGCACTCGCTTGAAAATACTAAATAATTTCCTATACTCTTCTTGAAAATACAAAGTATTCTTTAATAGTGTTAAAACGATTTTGTATCCTTTCTCGCATATTTTGTGCACACTATTAATATGCATTGAATACATAATAATTTTTAAATGGGCCTAAATTTAAAAGTTTAATAAGTTGAGATTAAAAAATCATAGATTCACGTCGTTCTGTCAATCAATTTGTGAAGGTGTTGTTTAGAAATATTTACACTGTACGGAGGAAATAAAGCAGAGGATCATTGTGCATAAATCACGAATTTAGTTTAATATTAAGGAGCATATCATGCAATACTTCTTTAAAAATATAGAACAGGTATACTTTTTTAGAAAAATATCATTCTAATAAGTATTCAATAAGACAGACCTCATTTTCAATATACTTCTTAATATGCTTAATAAAAGATTGATTTATACATAGTAGAATATCTCTGTCATTACTTCTGCAAGCATTTCTAATCTATTTTTCATATGTTTTGTTGTCGTTGGTATATCTTAATATACATTTTCTTTAAGGTAATAAAAAATTTTTATAAGAATAAATATATTTTATACATTTTTATCAAAAAATTGTAAAAAAGAATTTAGAATATATATTTAAACATGGCAATTGGATAATTCAATCTACTGCATTACTGTGTCTTATCTAGAAACTATTTTAATTCCAATCTAGTATTACTCTTACAATAAACAAATTATGCATTAAACAATCATGTTGATACTATATCATGCATGACACATATTAACAGTAATATTCAACTATGTATTAATTAATATTTTATTAAGCAGATTAAATATTTATCAGAATAATATTTTTCTAAAAAAGAATACCTGTTTTGTATTTCTACTTACCATAAGTTTTTTTTTTTCTAAACAATGTTAAATATTCTAGAAAGTAGAGGCTGGATAAAAAATGTTTCAGATAAAAGTTGTTTGTTTTATTACATAAAATAACATGTAATTACAAAAATTATAGGTTTCTATCAAAAAAAAATTGACCTTAAAATAACTATAAAACATCCACAGAATTAGAAATAAATAATGCTGTTATATTTGTCCTCCAAAACCAAACAACTCTTGTTTCCAACTTTTTTTTTAGAAATACATTGTTTTCGAGATATTGTTTTAATTTTAAAAACTCACTTTGTATATTCCTTTATTTCAATATGTACATTTATTATTTTTTTACATTTTCAATAGTGATGTAGAAACTGCAAATCCTTTGGTGGCAGAATATGAAGATGATTTATCATCGGCTGATGAAGTGGCATCTCCTATACAACCAAAATTAGCAGAAAATCCATTAAATAAGCAAAAACTGAAACGCGAATCAATATTAAGTAATACAGAACTGAATTCTGAAGCACAAAGACAAATTAATAAACGTGATTCTATCTCATCTATAGAACAAGAAATTCATATTTCAAATAACATTAGAATTAATGAACAGCCTGATGTATATCCTGATGCATTTGATAGTTGGTTACAATGTGATTCTAAATGGCGACAAAGTCCGGAAGGTGGTGAAGATGTAACTTGTAATAGTACAAGGAGAGATAAATTGGAATTAAGTGATAAAAGTTTAGATGTTAGTGTTACAAGTTCTAATGTTCATTTAGAATTACTTGACAATATTAGCATGCAACATATAAGTTCTAATGGTAGTAGTCCTGTAATGAAGGAAAAGAAGAAACATAAAGAAAAGGTAAATTATTATAGAAGTTATTTGGTTTGTATAATTTAATTAATATATCTTCATTATTTATATTATAGATAGATGAAAAAGAGAAAAGGAGGAAAAAGAAATCTAAAGATAAAGAAAAAGATAAAGAGAAGATGGATAAAAGTGAAAAAAAGAAAAAGCGTTCTCTTCATAGATCAAGAGATGAAAATAGACGACGTGATGAATTGGAAGAATTTTTAAATGGTCCCTCTATGAGAATTGGAGTTGATATTGCTTATGAAGCGATATAGTATTAATAATAAATAAATAAATAAATAAATATATATATATGTATGTATGTATGTATGTATTTTCTTTGTATCTATAATAATCTATCATGTTTTTGTGCATGGATACAAATTAATTTGATGTAAAAAATGGTACATCAATTGGCAAAAAAGGGCAGTCTTTAAACGTCAACAAATTTTAAAAGAATAATTAAATTTATGTATATTGTATCAAAAAATCAGATAAAAAATCACTGTTAAGATTGTAAATAGTACAGATTCAGTCATTAATAACTAGTTATTATTAAAGTTAAAGATTAATTCATACAACAAATTTTCTTTCTACTTTTCTTTTTAATAATTTAATTTTAATACATTACATTAAGAAAGATATTAAATAAGTAAATGTAATAAATTGATTATATATTAATATTATATTCCTTTATCAAGCAAAAGTGTTAAGATTATGTTATTAACTTATATATTTTAAATTGTTATTATTTACTACTTTTTATATTAAACAATTTGTATAATTGTCATTCAATTAATACTGTGAATATAAAAGTATCTGCAATTTTTGCGTGGCGAAATTATCTATTTCATTTGCGAATTTTAAGTATATAATAAAATATTTTAATATTTTACAATAAATTTGTTGCTGCACGATTTTATTTATGTTTATACACGATGAAACGTTTATGTATATCTATACTTATAAAAGCAAAGTAATTCTGCATGTTACGATTTCTTATATTAATAAATGTAATATAATTTAAAGATAAATGAATCTATATAATTCAAGCATTACGTGTGTGTGTGTGTACTTCCTATCTTATATTTTAAATATATCTTTTCACTTGTAATAAGACAGGTGGCGTTTTTTATACAAATCAGTTTGATGATCTGAAGTCTGAACTTTCTTAGGTAATGTAAAAGATTGTTAGCCCTGTATGTCTCTGTTATTACCAGTTGATACTCAAATAGCATGACGAGGTCATGGAAACACTTGTGTTGCTTACTTGTTAAAAGAACATATTCGCATACGATTTACGATTGAATTGTGCATAAAAAGCAGTAAAATAATTTTGTAAAGATGTCTCTTTGCTTTCGTACTATTTCAAATAAATTTACATCGTTTGTAAATACGAGAAAACAAGTAACGAAAATCGACCGTCAGTTGCCAAAGAACGTAAAATCGTCTTCATTTTTGGATGAGGTATGTCAAATTATAACAAAACAATTATGTATTTCTCATTCTTACTAATGCAATTACATTTTAAAACTACTTAACCAGATTATGATATTTTTAACTTGCATTGAGAATATGTAATAACAATAAAAATAAATGCCGACTTTTTCTAACCTTACAAAACTTACATAACTAACTGAACACAACCAACATTACCGTGATGTGTTATTGTTAATATAACAATTTCTTTGAAAGTTTTTATTTCTCTGTATTAAAGTATGGATTAATAATGTTTTAATTTACGTCATTATTCACAATTATATATATAAAGTGATGATAGATTTGGTTATCGCTGTAATGTAAATAATATTATAAATTGTAGTTTTTAGGACTACAGACTTCGGTGGATATAAAAACAAACTTAACAGATAAGAATTTAGACATTTTCACAGATGTCTATTCATTCCATCAGAATCTGCTACCCATTTTAGTTAAATCTCATCAGGAATGGGAAAAAGCATTGGTTAAGAGTTATATAAAAAATGAAAATGAAATTTTGCGTATAGAACAAAGTTTGATGGATCACAGCAGGTTCTCAAATACAGAACCAATGTTGATCAATTTGTTATTATATGACATTACCACAAATTCTAAAGAAACGAAAAATAAATCTCTAACAAGAGATACACCTTCTATAGCAAATAATGATATTGACATTTTCATAAACAATAATAGATTTTTTTCTAATAAACAAATATTTGGTACTATTGTGGATAATAATTTGGAGCAAAGTACTATTTTACTTACAAATGGTGGAAATATTAAAGTACAAGAAGCTAGTGATAAACAAGCAATTAAAGGCAATAAGGGTAGACCATCAAAAGAACAATTAGAACATATATTTACTTGTCTCAGAAATGATGTATGTTTATACTATCTATTAAAATTCTTTAGAATTAGTTAACAAATGCTGAGCCAAATTATAAATAGGTACTTATATTTCCAGTTACCAAATTTCTTTATTAAATCATTGGATTACACTATATATTCGACAGATATAATATTTATTAATAATATTAAAGGACTAACAACAAAGTAAGTATATTATGCATGTAAAATATTTGTATTTTTAGCTTATGTAAGATTAAACTTTTTAGGGGTTTATTTAATTACATTAAACAAATAACTTTGGTAAAAACAATTGCCCATTTAAGATTTGCATATATAAAATTAAATGTATTAAAGATTACTATTGATCCAGAAGATGATACAATAAAAGTACGTTGGAGAATAAGTGGTGTTACAGGGCTAAAAGCACTTTTTACATTATGGAGATTTAAATTGTGGAAAATGAAGGAAGCTCTAAATGATTCAGAAGTGTATGTATCTTATGGTTAATGATACTTAATTTACAAAAATAAATATTGAAGAGAATATTTGAATAACTTATTTTAATTTATAGATGGTATGATGGATTTTCTACATATTATGTGGATATCAATGGCAAGGTGTATAAGCATGTAATTGACAAGTTGATGCCTGATCAAAATCAACTTTTTGAGAAAGGGAAACCAGAAGTTGCTACAAAACTTGCAATGTTCATAGGGCTTCAGGATTTGCGAATACTAAATAGCAATGAATTTGTTCCAAAATTAAAATATATTATGCTTAATGTAAAATGAAGAGGAAACTAGAAGATTACATAAGTAGCGAAATAAACACAATTTATGTACATTAACACAACCTTATCAACATTCGTTGATGTTCCAATTTTTCATGACACATCCTTGAAATGATAAAATAGATTAAATAGATTTTAAAATCTTGTGTAATTCTACATAATATGTAAACACATTTTAATTTAAAAAAAACTGCAATCAATTCAATGCCTGTAAATCAATATCTATACTTTTATTTACGATAAGTTGTTATTTACAATGAATCTATTAGATAAAGGCATAAATGAAATTTTACAATATTATTTAAATTTTTGGATGTTCGTTTATAGAAAACTAAAATTTATGTACATACAATTTATGTAATAAATTGAAGTACAAATTAATTTATAATAGATTTTGTAACATATAATATATTATAGTATTTAATATTACTTATTCTGTACATCACGGGGAACATGATCTACAGTATCGATTTCCAAAATGTGTTTCATAGAACTTTCACCAAAAAATTTTGGGGTTCTAAATGACAGTTCGATCATCGAATTATAGGGACAGCCAACTTTTATGTTATTCATGTTAGGGTTATATATTATAGAGGGTTTTGCGATCTTTCTAAAATTTGTTAAGAGTTCCACGACCAAAAAATTTAGGAATCCCTAATCTACAGTATTTTCCATGTATCGTTCTGTGTTTTATTAAAATGTAAAAGTAAAAATTAAAAATAATATTATTTATATATTGTATAATTTCTTTGATAATGAGTAAATAAGTGTTTGTTTTAACACATGCAAGAGCACGAAAATAAGAATAAGTAACAAAATAGTATTTATTAACCCTTTGCACTCGAAGCCATCCCGGATGTTAAATACCAGCACTGTCGTGTAACCGTGCACCTAGGAATCGTCATATTGTATAGTATAGCTTTGAAACTAAGTAATGATATTTGATTTATATGAATTTGTAGATATCGAGGAATATATATTTGCAAAAAATTCAAAATTTTATTTCTTATAATTTTCTACAGTATGATAAATTTTGAATGATAAATTTTGCAGGCTGATTTGTACATGTTTCACAACAATAAGTTGTTTGACATCTTCCACTTAGTATTTTTTCCTGTCAGAACAAACAATACAGTCCCGTTTTCTTTCTCCCTCATATATATGTAGTTTATTGTTCAGTCTATTGTCCGAAAAAGATGTGGGTGGATGTATGCTTGGTTCTCAAAAATCACCTCTTTACTGATTTATAAGACTTTTGACAAACTTGTAACGTGTCATTAGTGTTTATTTTTTCTTTATTTTGAGGTCCAGTAAATTATGTAAGAATTAATAACATATTTCTAATTCCTACAAAAATAATTTTTTCCACCATTCAATGATTTCCGCATAAAACAATACGTTGAAGCGTATTAATTCGCATGATCCATACCGCCCATATTTGCTGTATAATCTAATATCATTTAAGGCTTATCGACTGATATAATATTACCGCGTAATGTTCTAAAGGTAAATTGCATTCCTGTATTATTATAGTTGCTGAGCATTGTGACGATTCTCTTATCTTTTCACGCAAGAAGTGTAGTTATTCTTTCTGTATGCAACTGTTTTTTTTTTTTTTTTTTTTTTGTTAAAAACTTTGGTTTTCGTATTTGTATAGGTATGCCTTTTCGGTTAACTTTTATTGTGCCAGTAAGATGACATTTCATCTTTAGCAAGTCTTCTGCTAAGAAAATATTGGGGTAGTATCTTTTGGTGTATGTACATATAGTATCCTTCTGTGTTAGGAACTCTATATAACAACTATGTATATAAATGTAATGGAATTCTGGAAGATCAAGCCAGGGAGTGTTATCGGATATTATGCTGCCAAAATACGGAAGTATTGAAAATATTTATCCAGTTTTTGAATCATCTAATGCATACATACGTATATCCATTTTGTTGGCTTATTCTGATTGTATTTGATAAATGATATTCTGCCTTTAAATTTAACCACAGATTCATCAACAGAAATTGCCTTATCTGGTATGAAATATTATCTAAATTTAGAATTTATTTATTCCAAATAATTGTTAACCTTTTAATACTCCTTGAATAATTGTTAAGAAAACAAGTAGAAAAAAAGACATTATCACTTTTGTTCGAGTTTAGGTATTGTTAGTAAAATACTTAGTTTTTGATAATGTGTCTTATCACTCTCTTCAAGTGGTATTGAGAAGTGCTCGGACCGTAATGATTGCACTTCTTATGTTCTCTTCCGACGTAAAATCAGCTGCTATTTTTTTCATATATTTTGATAATTGTACCATATTTTGATTTGCTTTCTTGTGCCATTTTAATAGAAAACTTCAAGGAAAAATATATTTCTCAAAAAGTTGTGGTGGAATAAGTTCATCCTCTATAATCACTAATAAACTTTTATGTTCCCTCAGAGGGAACATCATAGTACAAAGGGTTAATCGTAATAATTAAAACTGATTTTTATTTATTAAAATTCCAAATATGTAGTAATATAAATACATTTCCTTACAATTTGTCATTTAATAGCACTATATAATATGCTATAACATATTCCTTTTAATATTTACAAGCTTACGTGAGTAAAATCTATAATATAATGTATGAATTTTTCAGTTACATACAAGACCTGTAACAAAAACAATTCTTTTTATAATGAAATATACATTGATAAATTGCCATGATTAGTTAAATGGTCTTACCTAAATAATCATCCATTAATGTTCCAATAGCAAACTAGAACAAAATGAATTTTTATCAATGATATTATACAGTATGCATTTTTATTATTAATAATCACATTTGAATTAAATACTAACAATACCAGTAGCATCTACTCTTGTTCCAACTATTTTTAACCTTATTTCATCATCGGCTTGAATTATTACGTCCTGAAAAATATTAACACACCTTTATATATTTATAAGCTTAGACAAAAAGATTTTAAATACAATTTTTTAACATTCTTATCATAGTAACATCATATTAATTAAGGCAAATAAGTTTTCTTAGGTTATTTTATAATTATATTAATATTTTATAAATTAGATAAAATATTAATTTAAAATACAATATTAAAATTTTAAAATTTAGATAATAAGCAACAAAGAATTACCTCTTCTTTTGATTTATAACAAGGTGGATTAACATTGGGACAAAATTGCATTTCTTCTGGGATAGACTGAAATAAAATTTTATAAATTCATGAAATAAAATGTTTATTACTATAATATTTATTACTATAATATATGGCTTTTGATACTAACGTGATGAGATATGAAACACGATAACGGTCCTATTTCTGCAAACATTCCAACCTGCAAAATTTAATGTAAATTTATCATTAATTATTATTAATCTATGCAAAATTAACTTTTATATATTCGTAAAAATTTTTATTTTTACCTTGTTTACTTGTGTTACAATCGCATCCAAGACTTCACCTTTAAATGGTCTAAAGACAATCGCTTTATATTTAACAGGATAGACAACAAAACCTTGCCCTGGTTGAATTATACCAGCACCGATATTATCTATTGTCGTTACTGCTATAACAAAGCCATACCTAAAAGATCATTTAGTAAACATCTGTTACCTCAAATCAAAAGATATGATCTTACTTTCCAGTGCAGGTTCCTTCTACTTCTGTGTAAAGCTTCTGTTTTACTGTATCAAGAAGTTGAGGTCCAAAATATCTTGGATGTAATAAGATTTCATGCTCCAACGATATCTACATCAATTCATAAATATATAAAAGATATAATTCCAAGTAAATAGATGTAAAGAGAAATTTAATATTATAGAATTATAAAACAATAATTTTTTTACTTACGTGATAGAACATTTTCTTTGTATTTGAAGTAAACTTGGCAACACTGGATGCTTCAGATATGGAATAATTAACTGTGGATAAAACGTATTAACATTTTTGGACGTTTTCAGTTTATTGTCTCTATCAAAATTAATTTAAAATTGTTTAAATAGAAATATTATATACTATGTAAATATTATTGCAGTATATAGTAAAGAATTTTTCTATCAGAGAGCGTGATTGCAGACTTCTATGCATCGATGTTATTTTTTTAATTCTATGGGAATATTGGAGAATTTACAATGAAACTATAATTTTCCTATAGAGGGCATTGAAAATTGTAAGAAATAATAGATTAGTTCTTAAGTTAACATCTTTTCAGGTCGATTAGTAGTAATTACTGTTTATGTTAAAAATCTGATTGTTAATGAATTAAGTGAAAGAAAATAACAGAGATACACACAATGAAAGAATACAATTGTTTTTTTTTTTAAATATGTATCTAATAGAATTGAAGATAAAAATTTGATATAAGCATGGCATTGTCCATTCTTGATTGCACGATTATAGTTATTGTAGATTTAAACACCTCTTAATGTGTTGTCAAGTGGTCAGCTGTTTCCGCTTTGTTAATATATATATATATATATATATATATATATATACACACACACACACACGTATAGATAAACCAGAACGAGTCTAGAGAGAGCCCGCCTAATCTCTTTTAATTAAATCAATCATTATTTTCTGTGATAGATTCACAGAGGAAAATGAGAAGTGTGTTATGAGTGTGAATAAACGGTATTTCATTCTTTAATTTTCTTTTGGTTTCACGGATAATGTCAAGCGAAGAGCGCGAAACAAGCCCGTTGAGAAATGCTGATAACTTGCGCTCAACTATACCGGATTCAGGAAGTAACAACGTGGCTAAGGAACCAAGTCCAAGTTCCACGATAGAACAAAAATTGGCAAGCAAGATGTTTTCTTACGCAACGGAAATAATTTGTTTCATTCTTGCTGTCATGTTTACCGCACTAGCTGCGCTTCACAGTTCGTAAGTTTTAGGTTGTGTTGAATGTTTATGATTATTTTATCACACGTATAACCTTCGCCGGTATTTTTTTTTTTAGATATTAGTTTTTAAATTTATTGTTCAACTTGTAATATACTTTAGAAGAGAAGAATTATAAAAATTATGTTTAAAGAAATTACCTAAATTATATAAATATTTGTCTTGTTCATTATTTTATTTACAGACCACCAAAAATATCGAAACCTCCAGCGGCAAGACCATTTTTCAATCAAAGTTCCATTGTTCTAGATTTTTACAAAGGTCATTTAAGTGCTATGATAGAAAGAGTCACAGATACAGAATTTAGTTTTGTTATGTATTATGCTCCATGGGATGCAGAAAGTCAAGTAGTAAGAGAGGAATTTGAAAAAGTAGCTGAATATTATTATCCGCAGGTATAAAAGCTTAATGAACAAATCTTATATACAGCATAAATTTTATTTTGCTCTTATTGTTTTATTAAATTGTCTTTTTAGATATTTTTTACAGCCATTAATTGTTGGCATCCAAATTCAGAATGCAGAGCACAATACAATAAAATACAAAGTTATCCAGTCCTTATACTTTATCCGGCAAGAGATTCAGGTATACAGTACAGAGGCATACGTACTGCACCATATATGATTAGATTTCTTCATGCATTTATAAATCCAATTATTAGGATAACAAATAAAGAATATATAAAGCAATTGCTTGTTACTTATGATGTGAGTGCAAGAGATAGGTAGAAACTTCTGTAATTAAAACAAAATTTGGTATTTTATTGCATTCTGTTTATTTATTGCAGGCTGTAATTGTAGGTTATTTTAATTTTACTGGAGTGGCTATTAGTCCAGGGTATAAAGAATTCTATAAATCTGCTATAAGATCATTAGAAAAGGATCCTAATAGAGAATTGGCATTTGCTGCTGTAACAAATGCATTATCCAGTCAATCCACTTATGAAATTAAAAAATCTCCTTCTGCATCTTTATTTATGTGGAATGAAACTTTGGTAAATTATAGAAATTCATAGTTCATATATTTAGTTTTACATTCTCACGTTAATATATTTGGTATTGTTATATTTTATATAAACATTTCAAAAAACAATTTTTACATTTAGAACTATCCAGATGATAAAGAATGGACGCCAAAAAATATATTAAATTGGATTACTAGCTCAATTCATCAACCAACATTATGGCTTCAACCTCCTGGTATCAAAGCTCTAACTCTTGCACCTTATCTTCGAGAAGGACCTGTTTTTTTTTTGTTTACACCACGTAATCCTTTACATTATGAAAATTATAATTATAATCTGGTATGTTATAAAATTTACATTACTTAACATATTATTACTCAATAATATATTCTTTTATAAAAAATTATATATATATATATATATATATATATATATATAATATAACAATTTTTTAGATTCGAGAAGTTGGATTACAGTATAATTGTGCAAATAGTCTTTCAGTGAAAGATATTATTACGCGTCTTCAACATAAACGTTATACAGCAATGTCTCGTTACTTTAAAAAAAGTGAAAAATGTACCCATCTTGTAAGTGAAAATGAAATGAAAAAAAATGAACCTACAATCAGTGTTTCTGTTCAGCAGTGGATTAACAGTAGTTGTTGTGCAAATATTTTTATGAATAAATGTGTTTTATGCAAAAAGGAAGTACTGAATTCAGTGAATAAGGAGCTATCTGTCTGTACTTCTATTCACAAAAAAAATTCTTATGTATGTAAGAAAATAGATATTTTTACAATACCGTTGTTAGAGAATACTCAAACTGAACAGGAGATTTGTTGTAATCAAGATCATATTTCAATAAATTTACATGAAAATATGAATTTGAAAAGGTATACAAAATATTACAGGATATAAGTGAAGAGTACACTATAATATTAATGAATTATATCTATATTTTAGCTCGGAATATAAAATATCACAACCTGATGAAAATGATCGACAATCTCCTATCGCAATAAAACATGCTCTCTTAAAAGAAAACTGTAAAAGATGGTTTGCAGCACATAGATATCACAAGCCAGTTTTTCCTCAAGATTCTTTTGAAAAGTCTAATATAAGTTTAACAAAATCTTTATGCAACATAAATAGGACATTGTCTTTAATAGCAATTGATAGTCTACATTATTTCCATTTTGCAGAAGGTTTGGGAATTGATATTTTGAAAAAAAAAGATAAAACTGCTGCGATCATTTTAGATGTTGCTGTAAGCTTTACTGTTAATATTTTTTTACACATGTTGTTTTTTCTTCATCTTTCTCGTTCCCACATGTGCTTTTTCATTAATTAAATTATTTAAGTTGTAATATTATTATATTTTTCAGCAAGAAAGTGAATATGTTATGCAAGAAGATTTTAATAAGAATGCTGTTATAGAATTTATAAATAATTATACTCAAGGTTTTTTACAACGCACATTACGATCTGACAACTCACGTTGCTTTGTACAGAAATTTAAAACCAAGATTAAATGTGATCAGAAAAATACATTAAAAATGTGTATACCAGATTTGACAAGTGAAACATTTTTGGACACTATTTTGGATGCAACTAAGGTAAATACAAATTAAATTCAATAATATGAAATACTACATTATTTTTTATGATTTGTTAATAGGATGTGGTTGTAATGTATTACTCCCCTTATTGCGCATTTTGTAGTGCAATCTATTACGTTTACTTGATGGTAGCACATTATTTGTACGCAATGGATCATCTTATGTTTGTACGTATAGATGGAGACAATAATGATTTACCATGGGAATATAGTATGGATCGCTTTCCATCTATTTTGTTTTTCCCAGCTAGGAGGTAATGAGAATTTATTTAATACAAAAATTATACAATAGTTAATGCAATTGTTATGATATAAATATATTTATTTTCAGGAAAGAGGACAGTACAGTATTTCCATTTTCTTTACCTATTAACATTCCAAATTTACTTAATTATGTATTAGCAAATTTAGATGGAGATTCACGAGTTGAAGCTTTAACAAATATTTGTTTATTAAGTGCTAGTGATCCACCAGACAAGTGTATTGTTCGTATTCGTTGGCTGTGTTTAGAAATTATTGAACAACTTCTACATGATTATAGAAAGCTAAGGCGACATCTAAATGTCATTGATCGAAGAACTGCTAGAAATAAGAAAAAAATTATTTTATTAAAATTAGAACATATTAGATACATACATTTAATATTGGGATCAACTATTGACCTTGCTGAAGATCAACATATAGTTCATATGATCCAAAGAAGATTTAGAGAATATTATAGAATTCTTAGATTATTAGAATTAGATAGTAAAATTATTTCCAATAAAACAAGAATTATGCAAATTGTACAAAAAATTAGTACTCCTAAAGGAAAAATACTGAAAAACGAATTGTGATGTCTACTTGATAGTAGTTTTACTATATTGGTATTTATGTGCCATACCTTTCCCCAAGTTTTGCTTCTAAAAATTCAAATTTTATTTACTATAGATAATTATTAGTACATTTTATTTTAACTTACAAAAGATTCTTATAAAAGAATGTACATTTATAAAGGAAATCGTTTTTGATTTTTTGTATAATTTTGTTTAATGTTTAAACAATACTGCTTAAATTCTAATTTAAATTACTAAATTAATGGGACATATGTATATCAAAGCAAATCACTCACGTTTAACGTTTTTTCAATCAACTTGATTGAAAATGTAAACAAATTTGAATGGGAAAAATGGGAATTGTGCTGCAAGATTTGCTTATTTAAAAAGGATAAAAGAATCTTATTTCTGAAACAGTATTTTTATAGGAATAATTGGCTAATAGCAGACTTATCTATATATAAATATATTGATTGCATTGATACTTATGATAAATATTAAAAATTTTTTTTTTTATTATACAATACTTTTTCATGGACTTTTATATTATCCGATATTATAAAAATTACAGAAAATTTTTATTTAAAGGTTTAAAATTTATGTTGGGATATTATATAAATACTTTTCTTGAGAAATTATCTTAGAGTGTTCTGTTATATATCTGTTATTATATAACATATATATATAACATATTATTACTTTTCTTTTAATAATGTATCCGAACTTAATACTTTAGTTTGTTTGATTTAATGCTATAAAAAAGAACAATTTTAAGAATATTGATATCTGGATCTTCATGGTTTTTATTTATTACTTATTACTTACTTTGATTAAAGATAAATAATATTTTTTATATCTTCTACTTGTATAAATAAATAAATTAACCTCTTAGGTACAGCTGAATTTTGCACGGGGCTGTTTCTCTGTACAGCAGAGTTTAACACGAATTACCCGTAAACGATACAGCAATGCAATGTGTGACGGATAATGCTGTTCTCTACACGAGCACATTGGAATGAAGTTTTTGATAACTAAACTATAATTTTTCTTAAAAATATGATGCGTATACTTCAACTTTAATAATTTATTTTAAAAATTAATAATACAATTGAGTATGATATATTTTAAAGCACGGTACTTCACATAGCACGTCACAATTTTCACACTCATAGCGCAATTTTTTTCTTACATCGTTCTTTGAACATACGATACAATTTTGTAATGCTTTTTGAGATTTTGTGGACTTGCAGTACGATGGAAAATGTTTTCCAGTTAGTCTGAAGGAGCGATCAACGATAGATTTGTTATAGCTAACATTATTATTTATTTTACCTAATTTTTCAAAAATTTCTTTAAGTAATCTAAGTTGAAACGTTCACATTGTTACTTTTTCTTTTTTTGAAGATTTTATAAACAATACGCGTTCTAGATTGCCACATTAAGCAGATAGAACAAATATTTTTTATACCATTCATATTTCGATATCAGCGAAAGCCACTATAGGGCACATCGTACCTAAGAGGTTAATAGAAACAATAAGAGAGAGTATTACAAATTCGTCATGAGCTATATTTGGACAGCCATGATTATATTATAAACAATATGTAAAATGTGTACAAAGAATGTAATAATTACTGATTCATTACAATCACATCACAATCTTATTTAATAATTTGACCAGCAAAATAAGAGATGCTTCATATCAAGATAAGAGAATTTCTTGCCTGGATTACTGCATAGTGGTGCTAAAAAATTTATTTAATGTATTATAATGTATACTTTATGATATATATAAAAAATTAAAGGTATCAAACAATTATTATTTTAAAATTTCATTTACTTATCGTGATTACTTTTCTCCAATTTTTCAGTTGATGTACCTTGTACAATTGCTTCTGTACCACTTTTTTGAACTATAATAAAAAAAAAGATATTAGTTCTATTTATAAAAATTTACATTCTGAAAATGATAACAAATGTTATTATATCACATATACCATGTTTATGAGGATATAATGCAGGAGCCCAACTATAATTATTGTGGTTTGATGTAGTATCTGTTCCTATTGGATTATTAACAGGTAACAAGAGATTTTCATGTACTGATGAAAGTGTAGGAATTTTCATACTTGTACAATTGTTATCTTTTCCTTCTTGTGAAATATTTTTCCTATTTCAATGATGACAAAAGATACAAATTATTAGAAAAGAAAATATTTGTTCTAAATAAATATTATTAAGTATTATTTTCTTAAATGTTTACCTTAATTTAGAAGAATTTGATATTGAAGATAATGGAACAGATTCGATCAGTCGTTCAAAATTGAACGTTTTATTACTTTCACTATTTAGTGAACTAACACTTGCAGGAGAAGCTGGTGAAGATTGTCGACGAGAGAGTAAATGTTTTGATACAACTTTGTTACTATCCAAAATTACTGAAATATAATATTAATTAGCCACACCATAAAATTGGTATATGTATTACTAATTTTTGATATATTGCTATCCTTTTGGATATAAATTTATCACCATTATATTTTATGTAATAACTTTTTAAATATTTTATTATTTACCATTTGGTGCTATCAAATCTGATGGTCTCATTGTTCCTACTTCATAATTGAATTTATTAAAAGCAGACATTTTAGAGAGATCCTTCTCACAATCTAAAGAATTTGAACGTGTGGCAGGTTCGGATCGAGTTACATAATTTCCACAAACTGGCATGCCAAAAATTCTCTGTTGATAACTATTCGAAACTTGATCAAGTTTAATATTACTATTGCAAACTTTTTGAGGCGAATGCATTACATAATTCGAATGCTTGTCAGGGAATGTTTGCTCACTACATGATTCAAGTTCGTGATGTTTGTGTGAGTATCCTGATGGATGTGTGGGCAATACAGCACTACGATATAAAGGACCTGAATTTTGTAATTTGATACTGCTTAAAGAGCTTCTAGAGTCTGACGTATCAGATGTACGTTTATTAAAGGATAAAGAAGTCCAGGCAGAGGTTCGATCTTGAAAATCGAACAGATGAAGCAGCATTATTTCATCTTCTAAACCTTCATTGCTCCTTAGTTCACTTCAATATATTCCCGTATAAAATGAAATGTAATATTATATTATATGAAAATAAGAATTAATAAAATAATAAATTTATAGGTCTTAACTATAAAAGCAATTTTTTATACCTGTATGTTTCTGCAATCGTATCTCTATTACTTTGTTCCCTTATTCTTTGTTTATTTTGCATCCACGGTACTAATGATTCTGCTACTTCTACATCATTTTCACCTTAAACATAAAAATACATATCAAATATATTTATCCAAATGAATTTTTATTCTTAACTATTAACATAATGCTTTTAATTCAATAAAAGTCTGGAAATATGTGTGTGTGTGTATGTGTGTGTGTGTGTGTGTGTATATATATAAAATTTTATTTTGTGTATATCAATCTAAAATATTAGTTGAATAACCTTCATTGTCATATACAATATTAATACTATCAATAATTTTTATATATGTATTAAAATTATTTTCATTTAGTTTGTACTACTTTCAATAAATTTATCATAAAATTATTTGGAGTATTAAGTGTAGGATTTTCTTTTCTACACATTCTCCTCTTTGTTATTCATTCTTGTTGGTTTTTTATTTGAGATATCTTTATCAAGTATATTTTCTTGCCAAATAAGCCTTAGATCCCCTTCTAAAGCTGGACCTCTATTTGAACTTGTACCTAATTTATCAATTATTTTTTTAAGTGCAAATCGTTTTTGAACATAGTAAATAGATAATGGGAAGTTGATTTTAAATTCAAAGTACATAATTTTTGAATGTATTTGTAAAAAGAAAATCTATCATTAATATATACACTATAAAATATATGTTATGCTTGATACCTGACATGGTTTCATCATCTACATCATTTTCATCATTGGAATTATCGTCTAATAATGTTAGTGTACGTTCAGTATTTTCACATTCAGCTATGTATATATCATGCTCACTTAGTTCCTATAACAAATAAAATCAACTATAAATAAATATAACAAAATAATACATATACATTATATATATTATGAGATATTTTAGTAGACTTACCCCACTGTCACTACTACTACTGCTTGATGAATTATTTAATGGTTGTTGATTTAGAATTGTTGGGGAAGAATAAGATGGCAATGACAAATTAGTTTCAGTAGGTTGAATATTGCCTACTAATTCATCATTAGTAGTATGTGGTATACATGATTCAGTTTCAACAATATTAATATTACTAGAGCAATTTTGTTTCATGTTTGCTTTTGAATATGCTGAAGATAATGCGGATGATGATATAGGAGGATGCATATTTTTTAAATCTAATTCAGTCAAAGATATTAAATGATCTTCTGATGTTATTTCATTAATAATGCCATTGGGAGAAGTATTTTGAACAGACCTAACCAATAAATAAAATTTTTGCATAAAAATCTATAACATATTTTCATGTTTCTCTCTTTATTTTTTATATATCTCCTATATATTAAGTATTTTATTTTAAAAACTTACTGCGACATTATAATATTTTCAGTTGAATAAGTATCAATGGTTAAGTCAGAATTACAGTTTAAAGTAGAATCTCCTGCACCTTGCGATTGTTGTTGTTGAGTTAAAGGAAATATATTTGCAGTTGATGTAGGTGTTATATTTCCATTAGTTACTCTAGTTGCTGTTACTGCATTACGTGAAATCTCAATTGCCAGTCTCTATAAATACAAGTATACTAAGATGTTTATTTATAGCAGTAATGATCATATTAAAATGAATTTTTTAGATAATATATTATAATAACAATTTTAAGTGTATTTTTATTTAATTATTTTTTAAAATAGCAATGTTTTACTATGTATTACCTCTTTCAGTTCATTGATTTGAGTCTTGTATTGATTTTGGACTGTTACTAACTGACTAATATACCATTGTTGATCTCTACACCGTTGGTAAAAAGTCGGTGGTCGAACCTGAAATCTATTTTCTGCTTTGGAGATATACATTACAGATGCATACGAAATAATGTTATTCCATATATATTTTTTAATTATTAAAATTTTACATTTTACAACATCTTAAGAAAAAACATACCGTAGTATAAGAGTATCCAATTCTGTATTTAAATAACCTTCTGTTGCTAATAAATCTAATCGGAAGAATCTGTTATAGCCCCAGCACTCACCAATTTCAAAATCTGAAGCAAATTCTCTAACAATATTTTTACTTGTATCATGTGAACCTTGATGTATCATTTCAACTCTATATTCATATCTGGAAAAAAAGAAATCACAATAAAAAATCTTAATTATATATTATTACATTAAATTATGATCACTTACTTTGATGTCTCAGGTAATCCAGCACTAAGTTCTAAAAATACAGATAAATAGTTTCCACGTACAACTCCATTGCCATCAGGATATACTTTCAACCTCCAACATAGACCATTAACATGTAAGGGTGCAGAATATACTGGATCTGCTTTTAATTGCAATTGTGTAAAATTTTGCATTGCAAATGTGGCACTATCATATCCTGGTACTATTTCACTATAATGATAAAAAAGATATGATTTTTTTACATAATATCCTTTATATTTAAAGATTTTATATACCTGTGGAAATCTGCAGGAACAGGAGCAGTAACAAAACTCGTCATTGGTTTTTTCCGAACCTGATAAATCATTCGAGACAAGTCAACACTCTTGGCTATAAGTTCTGATCGAGTATATGTATGCAATTGATGCTCTACTTCTTGTAATAGTATTTCTAACTGTTCTGTTTCCAAACTTAAAGAATTTTTTTGACCCATTAAAGTTAATAACTTTGCTTTTAATTGGGAATCTAAACGAACAATCATTAGTTCTACTGCATTTCTAATTTCTCTCACTCTTTCATCTTTTGCAGCTCTCACTGACTCAACATTTCTTTCCTAGTAAAAGTAACATGTTAATTATTTATTAACTTACATATTTGATAATTTTAAATTAGATACGTACTACTTCTTGAACAAGGCTGATTAATTCCACAAGTCTTCGCTTCAATTGTCCTATTTCAAGTTTGATTTGATTTACATGTTGTTCATAAACTTCTTCTAAAGGTTTGAATGTATGTCCTGAATGTGTTCCACCCCATAATGCACATTGGTGACAGATACATCGACGGCATGTCCAACAAAAAACAGATAATTTTTCCTGATGTATTGTACATCTAAAAATAAATAAAATTACTCGAAAAATAATAGTTGTTTATTTTAATATTTAACAAGTTATTAAAAAATATGTTACCTATCCCGATTAGAATCATCATAACGTGAATTAGATATAGCAACAGCTTGTAAAGTGTCAAGTTGTTGAGTGACTTCTTCAACCCATCGACAATTCACAAGCTCATGTAAATGAAGAGAGGCTCGACAATGAGGACATTGTGAGCGTTGTTCGGTCAACCAACGTCTTATACATGTATAACAGCATAATTTACTACAATGAGGACAAAGATGTGCATCTCGTAATTTTTCCATACAAATAAAGCATCTGAAAACCTCTGCCAGAGTCTGTTGAGTATACAAGTATATTATTATTTACATTCATCAAAATATTTAATGAAAGTAAAACAAACAACATATAAAATATAAAATTATTCTTATAATTTTTTTAATTCTATTTATAGATTAAAAATAAAATTTATTTTTAAATAATTATTTATTTTGTTTTTTATATTTCCGTTCTAATTTTTGTATTATCATAATGATTTAGATTTATAAAATCTACAAAATCAAAAATATTTGCATGTATAAAATTATTATATATTAAAGTATTTACATTTACAAAAATCGTATGATTTTGACAATTAGAAAATTTGAAGGATACAAATAACTTGAAAGAAGATTGAAAATTTATAAGTATTTTACCTCAACACTGTGATCATCTGTGTTTTTCGAATTAGCTGAAGATTTTCTATTTGCCATTTTTGATTTTTTATGACAAATTATAATAATCAGAAAAATTATAATTGATCGTTATCGATTTCGGCGTGTGTGTTCAACTGCCATAGCTGAATTAAACAACATTTCACCATCTGTACACATTAAGTTACAATGAATGTAAGATATAAGTTACAAAAATATATAATATAGCTATAATTTAATGGAATGATTAATAAACAAAAAGTACATTCGTGGCAGTATAAGCAGCGAAAGTAACCCTGACCCGATGATACAAGTAGCACAACCGTTTATGAAAGTGGGGAGGATGCACGCTGTGTGTATGAGTATATATGGTAGTCTTTTGCGCATTCTCAGATTTAGCGCGAAAATTTGTATGAGCAACTCATACACGATATCTCACTATATTACTTGATATGCGCCGAAATTGGATATTAATGTATGATATTTTTAGTAAAACATGATATGCAAATAAGTTTCGTCGAATTTTCAAAAGTCATGAGAGAATTCTAATTTGAATTTTGACCAATTTTTAGTAATATAAATATAGTTTGAATATACTTCTTATATATTAATTCATATACAAACTATTCTTGCTGTGAAATTTCCGAAAGATTTGAGATCAAAATTACTGTAGGAATGTTATATTTAATTTACACACCTGTATTGTGTGTGTGTGTATGGTGTATATTATGAATATAATACCCCATATATATAAAACTAATATATATATGTCACCAACTTGTTTAGTACCTTACTGTTTTGTAGAGGCGCTTTTTCACTTTGTCTTCAACAGTGAACTTGGCGGCCCTGATTTGGCTATTTTGTTGGATTATGCATCAAAGCGTCGGTTGATCGAGTGTTGATTAAATATAATATATACAAGAAACTTAAGAAAACGAAGGAATTTGTATTAATTCCATAAGCTTACAAGTTTAGATATATAAGAATTATTTGAAAATATTCTATGGCGTAGTATTTCATATATTTGTCCAATTAAAAGTTCATAGTTTATCCAGTTGAAAATCAATAGTTATGCGACAAAAAAGATTGGTTATGCTTACTTATATCAGTGACAATAATTAAATGGATATCATATGTTCAAAAAATGACAAAGACGTTGTCAATATAGATCCATAAGTAGCTAATACATTATAAAAATAATACATGTCTCGTTGACATTGTATATTTAATGTGTATGTGTATGTGTATGTGTATATGTATATGTATGTGTTTAAATGAATACATATATAATATATATGAACAAATACAATAAAGGCATTGATGTTTCACAGCAGGCATACTGTGCTCTGTGTTAGGCCTCCAAACAATGTCTGAAAGTTCTAAGATGGGCCTATTTGGCTCAAAAGATAAGAATAAGGAACAGAAAAAAGAACAATCTAAAAAAGAAGATTCTCCAGACCGATATGCTCCATACTGTATCGATAGTGATTCAGAAACTTATGATACAGAAGCATTAAGCATTATGGATATAAATGATATTATTGGTGTTCAATCAGACCCTGTCGGTGATTCTACATTAGAAAGTGAAATTGCTGCTCTTTCACAAATAATCACTGATTCAAAAGTAGAAAATAACCAAACAAATATAAAGTCTAATACTCAAAGTAAAGACATGGTAGATAATCAGAGTATTATTTGTGGCGAAGATAAAGAATTTGGTGATGAAAGAAATATTATGGAAAAGGAACGGCAAGTGATAGGAAACCTTATAAGTGTTTCTGATGTAAATATTTTTGATAGTGGTAATACTATATTACAGTCACAAACTAGTAAACATAAATATATATCTGAAAATCTTGATTCAGATAGTTGTGTAAATACTAACATTAATTTGGATACTGACTCTGATCCCGCATCTTTAAGCAACGTATGTACAATATGCTCTAAAGGTAAATTTTCTTAAATAATCAGATTATTTTTATTATCATAACTATATTTACAATGAAGATATTCTTTTGTAGAAGTTCATTTGGAACATGGAACAAGATGCCATGATGAATCTTATACCAAGCACAATGCGGATGCTTCATTGGAATCTACTATAGATAAGGTTTTCTCTCAAACTACTGCAATAGAAAAATCTAGTGTAGATTCAAAAGTAAACATAAATAATGACCATGCTAAGAATTGTAATATAAAACCTGATGTAGATACATTAGTTAGTGTGGAAGGTATTAGTGAAAGTTTACAACTTATTGGTGAAGCATATATATCAGAGGATTCACAAGAAACAACTTCAGTTGAAAATAATTTAAGAAAAGAAGGTTTACCACTAACCTTTACTGATATTTCTCTGACATTTCATGTAAAAGAAGAAGATAATTCAAATACTTTAAGTAATGAGAAACAGAGCATAGATAACATAAATATTGCATGTGAAAATCTAATATCGAAAGAGAAATTAAAAGATTCCTTACAACATAAAAATCCATCAGAAGACTTCAGTATTGTAGAAGAAACATTAAGTATTAACAACAATAGAAATGTGGAAGTTATCTCTATACATAATCTAGAAGAAAAAAATAAAGAAGACAAACAAGATACAAATCTTACAGACAAAAAATATGATGCAAAAGAGTTACATAATATAAAAGATACAGAGTTTGAATCGAATGCAATAGAAAAAACATTACACGAAGTACAAACTGTCTTTGATAACAAAGAAAATAAACATACATATGAGGGAGTGCAATACTTATCTGAACATAAAGAGAAATCAGAAACAATATGTGTAACAGATACTATAGTTTCAGATGAAAAAACTGAAATGGAAGAAAAAAGTGAAATAAATAATCAGTTAGAAAAAACATATTCAAAATCTAATAATAAATTTATAGATATACAAGCATTAGAAAATGAATCTAATACAGAAAACAAGAAGGTAAAAGAATGTAAAACTAAACAAATCAGCCCTATTGAAACAGTTGATCATTTTAGAGAACAGGATGAAATTTGGAATACATCTAAACCTGAAAATCTGAATTGTACAGAAGTAATAAATATAACTACTCCAGATAATAACAGTATGAATAAAAGAGAAGATTCTCAATCTGACATTATAACACAATCACAAACAGATAAATTAGAATCAATAAAAGAATCAAATAATGAAGAACATTTAACAGAATTATGTACGACTTTTAATTTGACTGATCAAAAATCTATTAATACTAATACTCTTAATTCAGCATGTACAGAGTTAAATACAACAAATATATTAACAACAACTGTTAATTCAGAAAAAAACACCTTTAATAATAATATTAATTCCAATTATATAGAAAATACAGCTGAATCTAGTTTCAGTTCTTCTGATAATATCACAGAAAATTCATTGGTTAAAAGTTGTTATTTTTCAGATAACAATAAATCTTCAATACTTCCAGACACTACAGAATCTGTCATAGTAAAATTGGACGTTTCTGAATTTAAATCAAAGCATGATCCTATACTTCCTAATAATTCGGAAGTATTGGAAACTTGTGTATCTCAAATAGAAAAAGAAGACTGTTTTAAAGATATTACTATTTCTAACAAATCTACAGAATCAGTGCAAATGGAAGTAGAGGAACCTGATAATAAAACTGATGTAATTTCTGATTTTAATAAAAGCACAATTAAAACATTACAAGACACAAATAAAATAAATGATAAAAATGATATGAATACGAAGCAATGCTCATTTCAAGTACCTATAAAACAAATTGATAAAGTATCATTAATAGGAAATGACAATAAAAACAGTAATTCTGAACAATTAATTAAAATAGAAACTAAAATTCATGAAAATGAAGAAGAAAAACAACATATTCAGGAAACATGTACATTTGTAGAAGACATAAACCAAGATGTAGTCTCTCCAAAATTATTAGATGATATTAAGACATCCTTCTCTCTGGAAGAAAATAAAATAATTGAAGATAAAATAATATATGAGACAAGTAAAAAAGAAGATATAGTTTCTTCAAAATTATTGGATGATAATAAGATATCGTCCTTTTCTCTGGAAGAAAATAAAATAATAGAGGATAAAATATGTGAAACAAGTAAAGAAAAATTTGACCTAGAAAATATTGCAAACATAGACAACACAACTCATAATGAAATTATGGAAAATATTGAAGATATTGTTGATAAAAAGGAAAATTTGGATGAAGTTACTAATGAAGCTCAAATAGATCAAACCAAAAAGATGTTGGAAAAGGAAATAAACCTGATTACAGATGTTGAAAAAATAGATTTATCTATTACAGCATGTGCACTGAGTATTGAAGAAAATATTGCAAAAGAGGATGTTAAAGTAATCAATCAAGAACCAAATGGCATACTAGAAATGAATGTATCGGCTTCTTCTGAGAAAACAAATACTAATTTTCAAAATATATTGCAAAAAGAAAAGAAGAATGAAAATTTAGGAATATTGGTATGCACAACTAATGATACTATTTCTATGTTATCAGAAGACTCTGCTTTATTAATGGAAAAAGCAGATATAGAAGATAGTATAAAAAGTTCTATTTCAGAAAATAATCTGATAAATATTCTTGAAGACACACCTAAAATAACCGATATGTTTCCAGAAGAACAATGTCAAAATACTCAAGATATTATGGAAAGTATTTTAGATAATGTGACAAATGTAACTGATCTTAAACATCTTTTAAGTCCAGAAAATAATACAAGAAATGAAAGTGAGGAGGGTCTTCAACAATCTGTGGAATTGACACCAGTGGAAAATGAAGATAAAGAATTAGTTCAAAAATTACCTAAAGTATCATCTGATATGCTGCATAAAGAAATAGAAGATCCAATAGAAGCACCAAATTTAGATTCATTAGAAGAATTATTAGATCTTGACTTAATACCCGAAAGTGATGAAGCAACAATAAAAGATGCAAAAATAGAAGAAGAAGTGCAAGAACAAGTAGAAGCATTAGATAAAAATGTAGATATGACACTTTTCCTTCAGCAGTCTGAAGATGTATCATCTATACCAGAAAATCCAGATTATATAGAACATGTTATTAATAATTGCTTAACAGATAGAAATGATATATCATTAGAAGAAACAACTGATAAAGTAAATATTGATGCTTATGATCAAGATAAAATTGAAATGAACATAGCATGTAAACCAAAAGAATTATTGAAAATTAATGATGATATAATAACTATGTCTATAAGTAAAAATTCAGATGATGTGAATTTACAAAAACAACTGGATGTTGATAATTCTTTACAAGGTAATAAACTAGGTGTCGATTATGTCGAGAATTCACTTGAGTCTGTAGAAAATTTAAGAAAAGGAACTTCTAAATTAGAAGTTCCACGAGATATTCTTTTAGAAAATACAAATGAAGATGAACATCTGAATGAAACTTCTCTTGATATAGACAGCAATCAGGCCGCTCCTGATATTTCAGAATTAGAATCTGCTGTAAAATTTTTACAAGAGTCAGAAGAACAAGCGGTAGATTCTTCTTTGGTTCTTTCTCCAAAAATTGTAGAAAGTGTCGTTAATGATATATCAAAACAAACAAACTCAAATCTTTTTGTACAGGATGAAGATATTTGCAATGATACTTCTGAATTGGTAGTTGAATTACAAAGAATTACTTCTGATTCTATTTCTATATCTGAAGCTGAGATTATATCAGAAGCAGCAAAATTGGAAAATGAACGGAAACTTGCTGAAAAAATTAAAGTAAATATTTCTATATCTTGTGTTGAAGAAAATAAATTGAAAGAAAATAAAGAAAAAATAGAAAGTGTTCCTTCAACAATTACTACTTATTTTAACACAACTACAGAGAAAGTGTCTAATGAACAAATATTATATAATTCAAATGTACCCAGTACAAGTTCTGTAAATTCTAAGATATCAGATAGAATGGCAATAATAGCTGAATCTATTCCTAAAGTTTCAATTTTGGAAGAACGTTTAAAAGAACCACCAAAAATAGAAATTCCTATATCAGACATGACAAAAATGTGTGAAACATTAACAAGTACAAAAGATAGTCTTCTAATACCAAAAGATGCAAAAATGTCTGTATACCAAAAAATGTTAGAATCACCGAAATCTATTGAAAACAGAGAATCCAAAATTGTAGATACACCTAAAAAGGAAATAGAAAAACATGATTTTGAAAATGTTGGATCTCCAAGAATAATACTAAAGATTGTTAAATCTGCAATTGCAGAATGTGCTGAACCGAGATCGCCAAAAAGTCCAAAAATTCGATCAGCAACTAATTCACCAAATCCAGAAGATAGTCCAGGTCAAAAATTAGGGAAAATTAAATTAAAGCTTTCAAAAGGTGGACATCCTTCTATAATATCAAATGAAAACATTGAAGATGTAAACCAATGGCATACAGAGAGTGCAGCATCATTATCTCCTATTGGCATGAAAATTAAGTTATCAAAGACAGGAGATGCTTCAATTTTACCAACGGAAAAATACGAATCTATGGATGATTTAAAGGAAACAAAGCATAAATTTGAAGAAATTAAAAGAATAGAATCTCCATTAGGAATGAAAATCAAATTATCAAAAACTGGTGATGCTTCCATTGTACAACAAGATTCAAAAGATATTACAACAAAATATAAAGAAAAACTAGATGTTACACAGGGAAGTCCAAAAAGAACAGATTCTCCCATTGGAATGAAAATTAAACTTTTAAAAACTGGAGATGCATCCATTGTACAACTAGAAAAACAAGAAATATGTGAAGATCATAAAGATGGAAAATTAAAGGAAAAAGTAGAAATTATTTCTGATCCACCAAAAAGAACTGATTCTCCAATTGGTATGAAACTGAAATTATCAAAGAGTGGAGATGTATCTATAGTATCCCCTGATGCAACAGATGAAGGAAAAGAAATAGTAACCAAATTAAAAGAAAAATTGGAAGCATCTCCAGAAATTCCCAAACGCACAGATTCTCCAATTGGAATGAAAATTAAATTATCAAAAACAAAAGGTGGCGCATCTATAATTTCCATAGATAATCCTGAAGAAATGAAAGAAAAAGTAGATATTTTGGATACACCAAAACGAACAGAATCTCCTTTTGGAATGAAAATAAAATTATCAAAAAGTGGAGACGCATCTATTATACATTCCGAAGTTTCAGATGATATGAAAGAAAAAACAGATGTGTCTCAAGATTCAACAAAGTGCACAGAAGTTTCATGTGGAATGAAAATTAAAATGATGAAATATGGAGAAACATCTATAGGTGTACCAGAATTAATAGATCGACATGAAAGTAATCATGATGTATCTCAAAGGATAGAATCTATTGGTATGAAAATAAAATTTTCAAAATCTGGTGATGCATCAATAATTCCTTCTGATAAACAAGAACAAGTAGATGAGCATAAGTGCAAAGAAACGTTACAAGACTTACCTAAGCGAACAGAATCTCCAATTGGAATGAAGATTAAACTTTCAAAAACAGGAGATGCTTCTATAATACAAAATGAAGATAATAATACAAATAAAAATATCAACAAATCGGAAATAGAATATCAAAAAAATTGTGATACGTCTGTATGTTCAAAAATAAAAACATCAAAAACCAGTGATGCTCCTTTAATAACAGATTCTGAGAAAAAAGAGAAACAGCAAAAAAGAAAAGAAACTGAATCTCCATTAGAAATGAAAATAAAGTTATCAAAAACTGGACATCCAACAATTGTACCTTGTGAAGCACATGGAGATTCTATTCATAAACTTAAAGATACTGTAGAAACAACGCATAATTTTGCTCATAGATATAAAGAGTCTGTATTACACAAAGACTCACCATTGAAGATCCTTAAGACTGGACATTCAACAATTATGCAAAGTACTCGTTCTGAATTAACTATTGAACCAGTACAAATACAAGGAAAAAAATTGGAGAATGCTATTGAATTATCTTCTAAACGAAAAGAAATAACAATATCACCAATCGAGATGAAAAAATCAAAATTAGAAACACAATTGTCACAAATTCTTCCAGAAGTTACCATACAACCAGTTATATCGAGAGATCAAAAACAACTATTATTTGATCCAAAAACAAGTTTAATCAGTCGTCAACAAATGAATGTTATAAGCCAAGAAATTAGTATTACACAAGTAAGACCATCCAAACAAGTGGATGTTTCTATAAGTGATAAATTAAAAGATATGTTAAGTAAAAATGTTACTAGTTCTCCAATTGGTTCAGATTGTGAAATAATTGAACATAGACCTGAATTAATAATTGTTAATGAAAATTCAAACTCTAGTCAAGATGTCATGATAATAGAAGAAGTACCAGCAATCCGAATGCCTGAAGTTAAATTGCCCAAAAAACGAGGTAGGCCACGTAGAAATCCATTGCCACCACTGACACATACTTCAACGCAAATATTGATACCTCGAGATCCATTGGCTTTGGATGAGGTATCACAAGTTGTCCAGCTGGAACATAGAGAAAATGAAAGACCTAGAAGAACATGTAGAAATCAAAAAAGTTATGCACCACCTAAAAGAGGACGTGGTAGAGGTGAGTATTTGTACATCATTAATATATATTAGCATTGTACATTTTTGTAGGGAGATGATAATACATTATGTGAACAACTTTTATCTAGGTCGTGGAAAGAGAAAGTTAGACAATTCAGATCTTCCACTTAGTAAGAAACCCAGAGTTGAACAAGATTTGAATGCAATAGAAGCTTCTACTATGGCTATAATCACTTTAGATGAATCTCCAAAACAAGAACAGCCCTTGAGAAAATCATCTGAATTATATAAAGCTCTTAAACAACCACCTATAGATATGAAAAATGTAAACCCTATATGTCAAATTGAAAAACAATCTTTATTAACAGTTCGAAAAGATGATGTAAAACAAATGGATATTTCTAAAACTACAATTTTAGATTCTAATGTTAATACTCAAATAGAATCTGTTATGGAATCTGGTATTGAAGAAGACAAATTGTTAACAAAGTCAACAATGGGATCAACATTATTAGACTGTAAAGGTAATGAAGGAGAATTGGCAAATATAATGCCTGAGAAAGAACAGAAAACTATAGAAAAGACTCTTACTGATAAAATTGTTGAAAAAACAGTGGAAAATGCAAGATCTACTGGACATGAAAGTAAGGAAATGCTTATACCTCCAGGACATCCTAATTGGTTAACACCAACATCAAAAAGACAAACAGAAGCTACATCCAAAAATGAACCAGTGCCTTCTTTACAAGTTATTGATGAAGAAACAAGAATGAGTGCAGAATCTAATTCAAGATCTCAAACACCAGCTAGAAATATATCAACACAAGGTACTAATACATTTTAATTAATTTAATTTATTGAATATCCTCTCATGGAGAATAAGTTTGATTAACGTAATAAACTAATCAATTTATTAATTTAAAAAAATGTTGGAATTGCTAATAAGTTATATTTAAAATCACTGATATTATTTTTATTTAATTTTGTAAAATAATTATTATTTCATTTTAATCAAATATATATAGTAAAAGTATTAGAATAAATCACACATTAAACTGTCATGCTAAATCATAGCATAAATGTATTGGTAAACCTCCAACCAAGGTATCTAAAAATAGGTCTTTTCTTGTGTCCTAAGATCTCTCAAGTATCTGAATGTGAAATAGTGACAACAGTGCATTTATACAAAGTATATATTACATAAATATTTATGTTATTATTACTAAAATATAATAGTAAGATAATATATAATACATTCCATAATTTGTTAGACTAAATATATTTACATTGAATGATTTTATTAATAATATATGGACATTGTTAAAGTATTGTTATAATTTTTTTAACTTTCTGATATCCATATATAATACAGTTTTAAATATTAATTGAAGTGTTTTGATCATCGATAAATTGGAAAATTCATATCAATTTATAGTAAATATTATGAAATTTGTATAATATTGTTTTCATTTAACAAAAAATAATATTTTAGCAACCGAAACAATAATCAATGAAGAATCTCAGGGAAGCGTACTTAGTACTGCAACTACTGAATCAGAGAAAGTAAAAGTAAAGAATCGAAGAATGGAAATTAATTTTGACCCTGATGAAGGTCCCTTTACTGTTGACAAAATAGCAGAATATGAGTGGCCTCTAGATCGTAAAGGAGAAACATTTATGATACAAGAACAAATATCACAGTATTTAGGAGTGAAGTCATTTAAAAGAAAATATCCAGATTTAAAGCGCAGAATGGTTGATATGGAAGAAAGAAATTATTTAAGAGAAAATGGATTAGTTAGTGAAGCAATGTGCGATATGGGTGAGTGAATAAATTTGTTTTTACTTATTGTTATTATATATATATCTACATCTTACTATGTGGATTATTATTTCTTAGTCATTTATAATATTTCATAATAACAAAAATAATATAATAATAATAATAATATATACTGAATTTATATATATAATTTTATTGTGTAGGTTTAACAGCAGTTTGCAGTTCTGAAGTATTAGATGTAATGTGTAGTGATTTTCCTGATCAATATGAGGAGTATCGAAAACATATGCGAGAAAAACAAGTTAAAGAACATTCCAAAAAGCAGAAAGAATTAACAGCAGCAGCAAATGCTGAAAGGAACAGAATAGATTTAGCAGAAATGGCAATACAGTCTGCTTTATCATGGAATATTAGTTTAAATAAATCACGTAAAGAAAACAGAAAATGTAGTTTAGATTTGCAGACTTTCACTATTCATGTGCCAAAGAAACACCACAAGCTTGAAACAGATCGAAAGATAAGTCATTACCCTGTAGCTTTGATACCAGGTCAATATACTGACTATTATCGTGAATATACACCTGCTGAATTGAGATATTATCCTCTTAACACAGTTTTATATGGTCCTATGCGGCCAAATGAACGTAAGTTTGATAGCCAATCTGAAGGTTCACAAAGTGATAGTGATAGTGATACTTCAACTGATGATTCAAGGTATCTGTTATAAATAAAAGATTTCGTTTAAATATTATTAAAATTACATGTAATCTATTTAGTTAATATTAAAATTTAAACTACAACAATCCTGATCTTGATATTTGAGTACTATAATTATTAAATTTTTAGTTCCACCTCCAGTGAAGGAACACAAGATACAGAAGGATCTCAATCAACAATGGATGATGTAGATATGGAAATAAGTAACCAAAAAGAAGAAGTTAAATTAAAATGCAAAATGTGCTTAAAAATGTTAAATAAACATGGCAAAAATGAAGTATTAATACAATGTGGAACTTGTAATGGAAATGGTAAATTATAATTATCATCTTGGTTACATTATTAAAATTTGTTTTATAATTGATTATATATTCTTATAGTTCATCCATCATGTATAGAATTAACATTAGATATGGTTCCATATATTCAATCTTATGCCTGGCAGTGTACTGACTGTAAAACATGTGCACAATGTCATGATCCAGCAGATGAAGATAAAATGTTATTTTGTGATATGTGTGATCGTGGGTAGGTTTACTCTTTTTGTGTGTGTGTGTGTTTGTTTTACTTAAATAAATAAAATTTTAAAAATACATTATGTTATTATTCTGTATAGATATCACATATATTGTGTTGGTCTTCGACGAGTACCTGTTGGAAGATGGCACTGTCAAGAATGTGCTGTATGCGCAAATTGTGGTTCAAAAGAACCTGGAGGTGCTAATTCTGATAGAAACAGTGTGGCACAATGGCAACATGAATATAAGAAGGGTGATAAAAATACTCGTGTTTATGTTTCTACATTGTGTGTTCCATGTTCAAAGTTAGTATAATTATATTACAATACATAAATATATCATAGATATGAAAAGTAAATAACATAAATAGTATCTCTTTGTGCAAATTGAAAATTACTCATAAATTTTTTCAAGAGTGTACTTAATGTTTATTTTACTATACTGAGTACATTTTCATACAAATTATTGTAATTAATTTTTCATATCTATGATATTACATATTTAAAAAAGGATGTTTTATTTATAGGTATTGCAAGCTATGAAACATATTTTATTATTTAATATTATATTTTATGGTAAAAATAAGATATTTGGCGTTTTTGTTTCATTGTTTAACATATTTTTATGAACTATTGAACTATATGAATGGAATATTAGTGAATCATTACAATTACTACATTTTTACTAATTTAATCATTTGTTAAATGTACGTATATATTAATATTGATGTGTACAAATTTAAAAACTGTAATCTACATATTCACATTTTCATTTTAATCTTTGTACATGATATCATCAAATTGTAACATTTTCTAATATTATTTATTTTACATCATCTATAAGTTACTAACTGAAACTGCATGCACATATCAAATACATATCCTTTCATTTAATTATAAATATATAAAAAATGTGACAACTGTAACTTTTTATAAACTGTTTTTTGTCTATATAACCAACCTGTAAAGTTAGTTTCATTTTGAAAAAGAGTGTGTGTAAGTTTAGTTAATACTTGGATAAAAGCGTAATTTGTAATAAAAATATTTAGTTGTGTAGTTTATCATAATAGGTATCATAACAATACAACTTAATTAATTTTACTAACACCATGATCTTTATAAATTAACAAGGCTATGGCGAAAGGGTCGCTATTGCCCACACTGCAGTCGCTGTCATACTGCCCCAAGACTCGACCTGGAGGCGAATCTAGTGCATTGCAGCGCATGTGATAAATATCTGCATTTAGGTATTGATACCAATTGTCATACAATTCTATAATGTAATTAATGCATTGCATTAAATTAATTAATCAATATGCATGCTATATCTGCACCTCATTAATACCTATATAAGTATGTTTATACAAGTACATATTAATCATTACATGTAAAGTATATGTATATGTCTTGTATTATATAAAATATTTATAATTTTCTTTTATAAAAGTTCTAAGTTATATTATGCATGAGAGAAATCCATTTCACAATACTAATACATTTTTAACTATACTCATTCATTTGTTCTTAATTCCTAAGAAATTGCAGATAATTATAAGATTAATTAAAAGTATATTGAGAATATATATTTTGTAATATTTCATTCTAAAATCAATATATTTTAAACCAATTTTCAAATATTGAAAAAAGTTGAAGTTCGTTGGTTTTATGTATAAGAATTTAGTAATATAATATATAACTCGATGTTATTTGTTTAATGGTGTATAATGAAGTATTTAATGAACTTTTTAAAATGCTAATTTACTAATTTATTATATTTATGTTTTTAGGTTGCGTGGAGACTAAAGGACTGGTATTTGATAAAAAGAATTATTTATGTGATTTCTGTGCTCCAAATCGACAACCATTAATGAAACCTTTGGTATCAAAAGTATTTAAAACATGAAAAAATCATATCTTTATGTAAACTGTCTTTTGTCTATGTGAATGACAAGCCTTATATTTTAAAACATCAGAAGATACTTGTTCGGCAATATGTTATATTAAGAAACTATCATTTTTATTCTCTATTCAATTTTTTATGCTTGAAGTAACAGCTAACTGTATATATATATATTTGTAGAAGTTATATATTCTATCTGTAAAAATTTTTAATTTTATTGTAGAATTATATGTACTTTTACTTATCGCACTTGTATATTCATTAAAATTTGTCCATAATATCAAATAGTAAAATTATGTTCTCTATAAAATAATTCAAGCGTGTTGTCCATAATTAACAAATAATTAAAAACATTATGAGATATAATAATTTTCTGTGCAAAATTGCAAGAATTATTCTTATTTAATAATTTGGTTAAGAATTTTAGATTTTATAAATAGGTATATATTTTGAAAATATATACAATTATAAATTATATTATTAAAGATTAATTTTCATAAACTGCATGTAATCATTAAACCTAGTTTTCCAATATGCAATATTAGCATTTTAATTTTGAAATTATAAGGGTGCTATTATGAGATATATCATCATTATAATTTTGTTATTTTATATTAATAATCGATAAATACATATGTTTATTATAAAGAATCAAGTTAATATTGTAATCATTAATACCTATATTGTAGAATACTACAAATTGTTGGAAGTGAAATTATCTTCTATAAATGGGAAAAGGAAAGAATATATTACGATGAAAATAGAACACATTTTTTTAAAAATATATATCATTTTCTTTATTTTCCTTTTGCAGTAACCTTGAATTAGTATTATGTTGCAAGTATTGAATGTATGTAAACATTCTTTTTACATATTTATAATATAGTATCCATGTTGTAAATGATGTGCCGAGTATCTTTTTTCTATGAAAAGATTTGTATACTTTATATTTACGCATAATCAATAACTGATGTCTTCGATTGAAACTATTTTATGTTACAATAGATTACAAGGATATCTTATACTATTTTGCAATATGTACAAATCAAAGATGATGATAAAAATCGTTCAAGGAGTGTCCGAGTCGTAAAATATACACTTTGATATATCGTTGCATTAACAATACATACAGTTGTAAGTGATTTTTACTTCAATGTTTTGCATCTCTGTACAATATTATGCCCTTGAAACACAATTATTATTTAATTATATATTGCAAATATGTTCAATACTTGTCATGAGTAATATATTTTACATAATATTCATAGGATAAAAGTTCCATCTTTATAGTATAAACACCTGCTGATAATATGCTGGAAACAGTTTAGGCAGCATATTCAGAGTAGGGTACATTTCTGACATGATTGTAATTACATGTTGCTTCGTGCATTTCTATTTCAATATTAGAAACATAACTAGATATTACTTAAATTAATAAGATAGACGAAATTGTCATCTTAAATATTTCATATATATATGGTTTTTTAATTTGTTAATTTCGAGTTTACTGCAAAATGGATATGCGCATTATAATAATTTTTTTTTTGCAAAATTCACACATGTAACACTCCGCACATAGCGAAAATAAAAAAAAAAAAAAACATATTCCACAAAAATCGAGACATGGCACATGAATAAAGTTACAAATTTGCGTAATATGCATTGCATCGTTTAGAACACTTATACTAACGGGATAGGTTCAGTTAAAAATTGCACTTTATCCCGTTGACTAGCCAGAATAGGAGATAACATTAATTGTTGCCAGATATTGATTGAAAAAACGATTAAGGTAAAGAAATGTTTGATAAAATGAAAATAATTTTACTTGTATAAATTATATTGGTAATGCAAAATTAATTAGCATCAATAATATATAACACAGTAGCAAAAATCTATACAATTGCCAATGACCTCGTTTTCTTTGTTCAGTTTAATTCAATAATTTCATTTTCTTGATAAATGAAAATTTAAGTGACAAAGAAATTCCTGTAAAAGTTCCAGATTCAGGTCTTTGGTAGCATTTAATCTAAACATGTATCTTATTTATCACGATTAATTGACGATATAGAGTGACAAGATTTACTCATGCCTAATACCACATATAGATAAGAAAGTGCTAAAATTATGAAGATGAGTTGCAGGTATAATAGTGCTAACCAAATTTCGCGTTGAAAATTGTGACAAAACATTATGAACAAAATTTGGACCAGGTGAGGAACCAACTTTGTAGAAAATTCGCAAATTACACGTGGGATTAATAGTTTGTGTCCCTTTTGTTAACTTACATAAAAGATATTCGAATGCTTCTGTTAATTCTGCTGTAGTCAATTCCGTAGAAGGCAAGTTTGTCTCTGTTGCTAAATTGCCAGTAGAATTGGATGAACCTTTCCATAAATTAAAAGTAATATAAGAACTTTTACTATAATATGAATAAAATATTTTATCATTATGATATATGATTATAATCTCTTACAGTACCTGTTGATAAGTAGCACACAATTGCAGAGACATTATTTTCATAATTCCATCTTCGCCTTATTGCAACTTTAAAATTACCAACACATTTTCCTGTCTCCTCATCTATAATTTAAATAAAAATATAATTTAAATATTTATCTTCTTGTTACAAACTTTTATCTTACTTACACTCAAATCTATTATTATCCCTATGTGCCCACACACACCATTCAACTTGAGCATCTCGTGGGAGGCGTGGTACAACAATATAATCTACAATTGCATTATTAGTTCGTTTCTCCCATTCTTTACGCGCATCTGGTATATAACTCGGGTGAGTTAAAAAACAGATTCCCTGTACAATATCTCTAAGTTGCGTATTTGCATCCATAGCTTTAACAATGCGGTCTATATGCCTTAATGTCAGACGACACTGCCGTTTTATATTCAAGTCAAGAAGAGTCATACTACCAGGCACCAAAGGTATTTGTCCAGCAACTGATATGATATCACCCACCTGATGGCCATTTTTGTAAAAAAAGCTTATTTTAATATATCAAACGTTTTCATTTTTGTAAAAAATATACTTACGCGAACAGCTTGAGAATAAGGACCAATATTAGCAGGAGCCCAATGGCTAATACTTTGAACATGCATTGTATGCCGTTTATGAACCTTTTTATCACTACAGTCTTGTATCTCTTTATAAGCTATAGCATCGAGTATAACATGTATATTTAATGGACATTCTATGCATACACGAACTGGTGGATTTGTTTTGTTCAACCAAGATGTGTATACTTCATTTACAGAGGCATAATTTGTCATATCCTTTATATACAATGTTACAGCAACAATATCAGATATTTGAAGATTTTCTTTTTTGACTAGACCTAAGTATTTAGCATATTTAACATGTTAAAAAAATTATGAAATATTATGTAAAACTAAAGATAGCAAAAGAAAATATTCAAAAAATCGTAAATTTTACCTACTGCTTAATTTTTCCAGAGCTTCTTCCATTGCAGATTTTGCATCTGAATGTTTTCCTGCTATACCACCAAACCAAAACCAACCTGTTCGATTTTTATTAATAACTGGTATATCTGGATAATCCTCTTCTTCATATAAAACTTGTACTGGACTTGGGGGATTAAAATGACCTACAATGTGTGTATATATATAAATTTTAATCATATCATATATAATAAAAAGAATTATTGAATCAGCTATATATAATAAATAACACTACCAGAATTAGAAGCTTTCATATTATGATCGTCACATGCTTGTTCGTCAGTTTCGTCTTCAGATAAATTACATCCATCTTGCAATTCTGGTCCAACAACTTCAGAAATGTAGTCATATGGAGTTTTAACCGAAACAGTTTTAAGTCGCTCTCGTAGTGATAACATGTCTAAACCATTCTGTAAATTTTCTCATTTTTTAAATCACTGAACTATTTCAATCTTAATATACAAATATTTAAAATTTTCTTTAACTTACATTTTTATCTCGTAGATGTATTTTCTTAAAATTAAGATATCCAACAGGTGCTATATCATCACTTGAATGTACTACACTTTCATATTTATCTCTATTACGAAGAAAGTTAATTTACATGGTAGATTGTTAAAATCTATATAATATAATTAAAAACTATACACAGCATACATTTAATTTTATAACCTCTATTATCTTTATCAATTTTTTACATATTTATTGAAAGATTTTTTATCTTATAATTCCGATTATTACGAATTCACAACATTTAGTATGTTTTATGTTTATATTCAATGATTAAGATCATTAATTTTTGTTCTCATAAAAAATTGAATTCCATTAGAAAAAAATTCATGTTTACCTTCAATATCTTGTGAACAGGTACAGTAAAGATAATTGAGATTATAATATTATATACATATATATGTATTCATATAATACTTACATTATGATACTTTTACTAAATAATGGACAATCCAATGTAAAAGTTTCATATTCTCCTCCTTCCCCACATACATTGACACCATATTTTTCTTTCTACAATTATAAATATAGTTTAATTCTTAATCTATATATCTAAAGGCTACCTACTTTCTAACACATACCCACTCACCCACCTACTACGCAAGCATATATACACGTACACACACAATTATAAGTATTATATGTAAAATGTTAAATTAAATCTAACACTAATCTATTTAAAATTATTGAGTAAATTAATTAGAAATTGTTAACATTAATTAATTACTGAAATACTATACTCACTATTTTGGCAAAGTGAGATTGCAATTCCAAGATAGATTTACCCAAATGTCTTGGCTCTAGACCTAAAGCTGCCACTTTGATTATAACTGCATTTATTGAATTTTCTATCATCTCTTTTAACAAATCCTCTTGTTCTCGTCGCCATAAGTATGATAGAGAAATAAGTCCTAGACGGCTACACCTAATAATTTATTTTCATTATTATTATCAGTTTTTTATATAATATTATAAATTACAATGAGTTATTTGAAATTTAACAGTATTGGTATTCAATAATTACACATTTTCCACACGAATTCGCTGATAATCACTAAGAACAGCTCCACTGGACACACCTTCTATATTTTCTTGTTTCTGCAGAAATAATATGTAATATATTCATGTACAAAGATATAATCAATACATTTAGAAATAAAAATATTATCTTAAAAGATTTACTTACTTTTACTTTATTTAAAAGCCGAAAAAGATCTTCAACTTCATCATCTTCAGTTGGATAATAAAGTTTTTCTTGCATTTTTGATCTACCGAACGTTGGTTCACGATATATTGGTAAACCCATAGCTTCAGCAATATAATCAACACCTTGATGTCCTACTGTTTGAAACATAAAAGAATCTAATTCATCTGAAAACAAATTGCATATTTTTATTAATGTATAAAATATCCAAAATAATTTTTAAAATAATTATACAAATATAATAATACTATATTACTTTTCTTCTTCATTGATATCTTTTATTTTTCACATTATTTTCTATAATATTAACATATATATTACCTTTTCCAACAGGGTATAAATTAGCAATAGCCACAACATCATGACCAGCAGCAATACATTGCATCATATTAAAACAAGAGTCTTTACCGCCACTTAATAATGCTACTACCCTCATATTTTATATATATGATATATGTCTTTGAAAGATTTAAAAAATTGCTTATCAAATTAAATATCAATTCAGTTTATTAGATCATCTGTAATAAAAAATTAAATATGGTAATCGAAAGATTTGAAACTAAATAAATTTTATTTATATTTTAAAGCACAAATTTGATATTTTATATTTGTCATAAGTATGTAATATTTCTTTAATGCATAAATAGTTTTTAGTTCTAAATAAATTTATAAGAATGTCATTATATTTATATTTCAAATACATATTAATATATTTATCAATGTAACAGAATAAATTATATTTCATTAACAACAAATAGGAAATTAATTCACGTATGTGAAATAGTTTTGATTATATAAAATAAGAAAATAATAACAATAAAAAATATGCACATAATATTCCATTTAACGTTGTTAATATATATGCAACAACTGTTATGGAAGAAAAATATGTCACTTTCTTTTTAAAAACGGAATATTGAAAAATTCATAGTGTTTCGTAATATTATGATGGTACATGAAAAGTAAATAACTCATAATTCTGATAACGTATCACAGTAAATCTGTGATAAACATTAATAACAGTACTTATTAAGACATTTTTGGTTAATGCCGATCTCAAGTACGTAGTAAATATTATAGAGTGTCGTTTTATGACAAATGACTATAAGAGTAAATATATTAATTTGGATCTTATTCACGCTAAAATAAATACATAATTCTTAATGAATGTAATATTTACGTTAAAATTGACGACGAAAGACCCTTACACGGCAAAGTCTATTTGAGACTGCGATGACTGTATAGTGGCGCCACTAAGCGATAGAACTTAAATCACGTTAATTGAGGTTATATGAAATTTTATAATATTAATGCGTATATATATTTATTATGTGTAATGTAATGAAATTAAATAACCTATGAGTCACATTTAAATACATAATGTATTATTTTTAATCAAACCTGCATAATTACGTCAAAGAAACAAATATTACTATCCAGAAATTCATAGGTGTAATTCGTACAACCGTAGCTAGTGACATCATCAATATACTAGATAGATACGAGAATCGAAGTAATATCTTTTTTACTTCTATCTATTTTGATGTAGCCTATCATGAATTATATTTATTGTAAAAATTTTATTTATTAATAAATTTATTTTAAATATATATATGTAAGGAATAGTTTGTAAACAAAAATTAAAAGAATATAGAAAAAAATAGATTTATTTTATACAGAAACTATATGTCAAAATCAAATTACTAAATTTTTTATATGGACTATATATGATGCATACATACATATTAGCAGTATATGTATATACATGAATAAAATTAAAATTTTATACATACATACATATATATATATATATATATATATATATATATATATATACGCATATACAAAATTAAAATATAAACAGATATAAACCATATTGTAATAATGTAGAGTTAATACACACATCACATGTGCGCGCGCGCATATACACCCACATACATATCATTTACAATGTACAGAACACATATATAATATTAAAAAATATTTATATTAATTAATTCCTAAAATATAATATAGGCATACTATATACTTAAATATTGTTATTAATATTATACGTTTATGTATGCATTATGTTCAGATGTGACACTTTTCCATAATTAATCTCATATTTATACCTACAAATTTTATTTGAATTGTATGATTTTTATAACATTATATTATTTAATACAAATATTATATTAATATATTTTAAACTGAAATAATAATATTCTATAAATTTAAAAATTTCTTCGTCGAATGAATTGCCATCTTTACTGCATAAATCGTGAACCAATCAAATCATTTGGTAATAACGGCCATTTTACTTTCGCTACGGTAGCACGGAGCACATCACAAACTTTACCGAGCACCGTGTATCTGCAAGCTGTGGTTTGCATTTCAAGTTTCAACGAAATTAAGTTTTAATAAATCAATTATAGTTGAATTATTTGCTATAACGTTGAACATTTTTTAAGTGAAAATGGTTTTAGCTGAACGCAACTCAGAAAATGTTAGAAATGGTAGAAGATCAAGAGGTCCCAGCCCTAATGGACAGACGGAATCTTCAAGCGAAGAAGACGGAGGTATTCATTTTACATATTACAAAGTATACATTGAAACCACTGATGTTGGATGTTTATAAATGTGATATATTAAAGACATATAATTTAAAAATACGATATCTACCTCGAAAATTATATATGCTCATTTATTGATCTAACACGAAAATCGTAAAGGATCTTTAAACAGCGCGCTTCATTTAATTCACCCTAAATAGTTTTGTATTAAAAGAGTAAATAAATGATTTACGTTCAAAAATATTTGTATACTTCTGATAAAAGATTTTTATGTGTAATATAATATAAATATCTTAATAACTAAATTCAGTTAGAAGTTTTATTAGTATTTCTTTGCATTCTTATATAAATATATTATTAAGCAACTTTTATTAATACCATATAATTTATATACATATGTATTATTATTATATCTTCAAAAATTAAGAATGAATATATTTTAAAGTTCCAGCTGAAAAAATACGTGTTGGCAGAGACTTTCAAGTTATAGTACCAGAATTTGTTCCTATCAATGGTAAACTTATGACTGAAAAATTTATTATATATAATTTAATATTTAAATGAAATGTCATTAATTAGAATTTATGTTGATTGAATGTTTGAAATTTATTATTACATATAATATTTCTTTGTACAGTGAAAAGAAATCTTATATCAAAAATCTATTTTAGAACGCAGATTAGATCAATGTCCTGATAGAGCTTTGCTGGTTTGGTCTCCTACTACTGATATTCCAGACCAGAAATGTAAGTGTTATTGTTTGTTTTAAGAGAGTATAATCTTTATTTAATATAACTTTGTTGTTTTTAGTGGATGAATATATAATATTAGCAAAAGAAAAATATGGGTATAATGGTGAGCAAGCTTTAGGAATGTTATTTTGGCATAAACATAATTTAGAACGTGCAGTATTAGATTTAGCAAATTTTACACCATTTCCTGATGAGTGGACTGTTGAAGATAAGGTGTTATTTGAACAAGCATTTCAGTTTCATGGGAAGAGTTTTCACCGTATTCGACAAATGGTAAGTTATGTGATTTAATTTAAAATGATTTGTTTGACATTGAAGAAATAAAATTTTTATTTATTTTATAAAAAGTTATCAAAAATTAAATTAATTAAATTATATAAAATTAAAATGTATTCAATAATTTTCAGTTGCCTGATAAGTCAATTGCCAGTCTTGTAAAATATTATTATAGTTGGAAAAAAACAAGAACTAGGACGTCATTGATGGATAGACAGGCAAGAAAATTAACAAGTGGTGGAAAAGAAGGGGAAAATGGCAGTGAGAATGGAAGTGAGTTAGGCTCAAATACAGACAGCGAATCTGAAGAAAAAGTAAGATATATCTTTTTTTTAATGAATGAATGCATGAATCATAGAGAAACAGCTTAAAGTGTTGTATAATAGATAAGCTGTATTAATTTTCAATTAAAAAATAATTGTAATTTCTATGTGATGTAGCAATTGAAATTTTGCTAATTCATAATTGATTTTTTGAATGTGAGATATTTATGACTTACATTAATTACATTAATGAAAATTTGTGAAGCAAAATATATTTATTACTTAATAAAACTACGTTTAATGGTAAAATTAATTGCCGATTATACTTGGTCAGAAATCTATATTACATTTTGTAAAAAGTAAGTAATTGTTGCAAGAAATTTACACATTCAAAAATATCATTTTAATGATTAGTATATATAAGTAATATATTTGCACCATTATGCATGCAACACACTGCTATAAACATGCAATTTAAAGAATTTTAGTTCTTGTAGTTTTTAACATATTACGTAATGCAGGCCATTAAAGTAGCACACTTTCTGTATTATGAATATTATTTGCTGTTAGCTGAAATGTGCAATGCTAAAAATAGATACTCTAAAAATGTATCCACACGTTACTTGTTCTACGTGGACAGAACCAAAAAAAAAAAATAACTAATTTATGTCCTGGAAGGAACATAAAAATAAATATTTTAATTCTATATTGAGGTGAATTAGATGTGATCATATAGGACAATTACAATTAAGGAAAATATAAATATTTAAAAAGTTTAACTATACTTTGTTTTCGATCAAGTGTCACTATATAATAATATAATTATACTTATATGCATTAAAGAAAAGCTTATCCATTATTTGACGTATAAACGTTAAGTTATGGTTTAAAATAACGTTCAGTCGTTTATGAACGTAAATGTGGAACGTTCCAGAAATGGACGATCCACCGCGGAATACGTCGTGGAAAGAACCAAGCTGTGCCAGGAAGCCAAAGCACTGACGCTAAGGCCCCATCCGACTCGGAAAACGCCCCTCAGGTTCAGGTACTCAGCCTAAACCTTACCCTGCTTTCATAGCATAAGCAGCTTATTATCTTTGCTATGTTATGTCTCATATTGTAGTACATATTATATCGTATTGCACACAAAGAATTTAATGAGACATGATCAAAATCAAATATCAAAATGTTGTATTGCATCTATCCCTTTAGAATTGATAGGCTGAAACCTTACTGAGGATGTAAATACAAAAATGTCAAAAGTTCAACAATATCTATGAATATGTATTTGGAGCATAATAATCATTTGATTAAAATTATCAGAAGATATATTTGTCATAGTATTTATGTTTTGTGCCTCCATTCCATGGACACAAAAAATATACATTATGAATTATGAGTGTACAATTACACACAATGATTTGTGACTGTTAACAACAACAAAATTTGGTTTATTAAAATTCAGAAAAATATCTTTTTTTAAGTACTAGAAATTGTGCCAAAACTATAATAGCTTTATTTATACACATTTATTCTTATTTAACTCTCAGTCACAAGCTAATGTATGTACTCGAGAATAGATAAAGGGAAGAGTGATAGGAGATGATAAAAATTTGTTTTTTAAAAGGGCATTATATGTTGTAGGGCTCGTGTAGCAACTGTGGCGTCGCTTGCAATAGTGTACGTGCGACTCCCAAGGGACACGCGTGTCATAGCTGTTATCTGCACTGGAGGTCAGTGAATGCAAGTAAAAATAAATATATCATTGCATAATAGCAAGCAATAATTGATGCAATCATATGGCACTTTACAATATATAAATTTTATATAGAAAAATCTTATGAAGGAATATATACAAAGTATATATATCCATGATTATATACATATTATTATAAATATATTTGTTTATAGTGTGCAGATTAGAACAAACTTGTCATTAATATATTTATTACATTTTACACATACACATACACTGTTAAAATACATTCCCTTCAATATTATTATCTTCATGATGTAGGCGTACTGGTGTAGCAAGACCTCTAAGTTCTATGCCAGGTCGTACAAACAAAAGAAAACCACCTCGCGGATTGGTTGTAAATCATGATGACTTGGCAGCATTGGCTGGTCAACCAAATCAAGCTAACAACAGCTTACAAGCTATCGACACAGAGATTGTTAGCCTAAAACGTCAAGTATGTCCCCTTATAGAAATAATACAGTTGCAATACATATCGTGTGGATACATTTTTTTTCTATATGTATTTCTGTTGTGGAGAAATCAATATTTAAAAATGATCTTATCAAACTAATGCCTTGAAATTTGTTTTTCTATTTTTTTTTTTTTTTTTAAATAACAGATACAGTCAAACAAGCAACAAGTAAGTGCTTTAAAACGTAAGACGACTGATGGGATAGACGATTTACGACCACCAGAAGTATCCAGTCGTATAAATGCACGATGGACGAATGATGAACTACTGTTAGCTGTTCAAGGAGTTAGAAAATACGGAAAAGATTTCTCTGCAATTGCTGATGTAATTGGTACCAAAACAGAAGCACATTTACGGTCATTTTTTGTAAATTATCGACGAAGGTACAATTTAGATGCCGTTCTAAAAGAATATGAAGCTGAGAATGGTCCGATACTAATTGATGACGATAAAGAAGAAAAGGTAATTTATTTTTTTTTTTTTTATATTAATTATTGGCTGTTTTATATGCGTGGTTAAAATTTTATATTTGTTACAGATGGATGTCGACCAACCAAATGAAGTTGCTGAGTCGTCACAAAAAGCAAAAACATCAAGCGGTTTAGGACAAACTGCAAAATAACGAATGATTCTATTAAATACCAAATGTGACAAAGCTAATTTCAGGGTTTCTGAAAGTCGACGTTAATACATAAAAAAGATACTTGTTTGGATTCATTTTTCACGTACTTTTTGTTAATAATTATAAGTGCGTATATAAAAGAATATGCATATGCACATTTGTACACATGCGAATATTCGAAATATATTTGCGAGTCAGTTATTAAATCAAAGATATTTTAAATAGTATGACTTTGCAAACTTTAGTAATTTGTAAACATTACGTAAATGAATAGATTCATTTTTTCAATCTGTAAAAGTTTTTATTGGTATAGATTACCATAAAATGGATTATATTTCTGATTAACATAATGAATATAAAGTTATGATCTCTGTCGATATAATATGAAATTAATTTTAATTAGTGCACGTGTTATGCAATGAAAAAAATTATATAAATTACAATTACCATAAAATGTATTTCTATATGTGTGTGTTTGATTTTGTTATAGATACGGGAATCTTATAATGTAAATCATTTTTTTATATTAGAAGTAATTTTTTATTTATACTGAATAAAACAAAAGAATGATATAAATTAGTAAAAATTAGCAACAAAACATTAACGACAATATTTCATTTTTAATTGAGAAATTATGTAGGTAATTTTTGTGTGTGAAATTATTATCTTATTTAATACTGAAATTATATCAAAAGATATTGTTTTATTATGATAGAATAATTGAAAAATAGAATTGTCATTTTTAAATTATTTAAAGTGATTATGAAGATTCATCTATTATATACCTCTTAAGACAATTTAAAAGGTCTCGTAAAAAGTATGCGCATTGGCAGATGGCAGATTGATTATTAATTTTACAAAATCGCGATATACTTATCACATATAATAGAAATATGAATTTCCAATGATTTATATTTCTGATTTCGTTAACAGAATTAATTATAATTATAATTTAGCAATAATTTTATGTATTGTAATCACATTTACTTATTTGTAATGATATCTGTAATTATATTATTCAACATCCTATCCAACAAGTATCAATATTTTTAATATTAATGCACTTTTTAATAATAATAATACATAAAGCGTATGCATATGTGCAAGACATTTGCAAAAGGAATCATTCTTAAATAACTAATTAAATATGCTTTGTTAGTGGTATTGAATGTTGTTAATTACAGACAAGACTCGTCAAGGAATATAATTGGACATATCAATGAGAGACGTGTCAAGTGTACAGTGAATATATGCTTTTATTTGAATAAACTATCAAACAATGACTGTAATCTCTAAATGCTATGTATAAAAACTATTAATATTATCTGTAGCAGCATCTTAGCAATTTGAATACCTTTTGACGCTCTAATTGTAGTCAGTTAAAATAATACAAATCTTATTTGTAAACATAGTTTTAATACGTGCAAAGGTATTTTCAAAATATTACTTTGTAATCATATATAAACTCATATATATAACAGATCTATAAGATATATATTTAAAACAAATTCCATTAATTCATAATTAATCATTTATTATAAGAAATAATTCTGTAAACTTGACAATGTAATACATTTTGAAAAATAGTAGTGTATTTGCATGTACTCAAATTTCTATAATAAGGTTCTGTGCTATTAAATGTATGATAGTTTGCTATATTTTTGAGTATGCATCTGTATGCTATTCATTTATCTCTTTTTTATTTTATTTTATAGTGTATACTACAGAGTTCAACAGCATAAATATAATATGCTTTGATAAAAATTTTGTAGAAATACTTATATAGATATATCGGAATAATAGAAATGTTCTTTATAAGTAAATTTTTTAAATTATGCATGAATGTGTGTGGAGTTCTTCAAAATCATTTATACATTATATATATATTAACATGAGAAGTTAAATTAAAAAAAAAGAAAAAAAAAATAGATGCATTTTATGTATTTCCCATTATTAAATATTTTTTAAATAACATCTTATGTGATTAATGTAGTATATTGTATATATAAATATAAATTTATAGTATTATAAGCTTATAAATGTATATACGTTTATATATCTGTAAGTGTTGTACAGATATATGTATATTTATTCAACATTATTAAATATGAACTATGTATTTTATTAGACTAAAAAGATTCACTATACATATTGGCTCGGAACAAAAAATATTTTTGTTATCCTCATTTATTATAAGTTCTGTTATACTTCATATATGATTAGTGTCAATGTGTAAATCTGTCAATTATTGCAATTTCAATTTACGATAGTTTTTTTAATTATTTAATAATTGTATTTTTAATTTCTTTAAAAATTAATTATATGAAGAAAGTAAATTATTGATTTAATTGATTAATTTTTATATTGTAATTAATAATCTAAATAATCAATAATAAATAATAAATAATATCCAACGGGATTGTTTATTGATTAGTAAAGATTACGAAGTGACAAAGATTGCAAACTATTGAAATGATCAAGTGCATATATGTACATATATGGTATATATAATACGCATTTCATGTTTGTATAGTATAGAGACCAAAATTTCTGAAAGTCGTATTCTTATCGATCAATAAAAATGGCATTTACTCTATGGTCACTCTACGAAGCTACTCTGTTATGTTTAAACGCTATTTGTGTGCTAAACGAAGAACGATTTCTTGTAAAAAGTAGGTAGACTTTGTCATATTTTATTTTATAGGTTAGGTTAGTTTAGTTAAGACAATTTAGTAGCATTATAGTTTAATTTTAAATATATATCTTGTAGTAAGTGTAATAAAATTATTGTTATTAATCATGTGTCTATCAGATTAATAGACTATATATTCTAAACTTGTTCATTATTATATATAATTTTGGAGTACTTTCAATATTTATTAATATTTTTTTTTATAGTTGGATGGGCCTCGTGGCAAAACATACAAGGATTTGGTGAACCACCCACAGTTAAATCACAGATGTTAAACCTTATTAGATCTGTAAGAACGGTTGCGAAAGGTGTGTTTTATTATTTTACATAGAATACTTGCTAGTTAGTCTAATAATTATCAATATATATATATATATATATTTATTTTATTTTCAGTTCCATTAATAGCTCTTAATGTTTTAACAATAATTGTGAAGATGCTTCTCGGTTGAAAAAAGAAATTATGTATTGAGCTACTTCAACGTTATTGCTGAATTAAAAATTAGCCATCACAGCTGTTCATATAACTGAATTATATATATATATATATATATATATATATATATATATATATATATATATATATATATAGATATATATATGTTTACTTCTTATATTATTTTTTACATTAAAAATCAAATCATCATAATGGACAGAAACATTCTATTGTAAATGTAAGAATAGGTATAAACATACTTGTAAAATTATTAAAATAAATCAATGCAAAGGAAAGAAGAAAATAAATGACCTCCATGATGAAAGATGCAGAAAGAAACAAAATAAGCTATCGCTTGGATTTTCAAAATTTCATCCATATGTTATATTAATTCAAGCTAAATACATAACGAAATTTTATGGTATATTTTATTTTCGAATGAACAACAAACGTCTATTCACACTCCATATAATTAGGTACTTCTGTATCTTCGTTAAAAGATATATTATAACCTACAAGATAAATTAAATCAGTGAAGTATCTCTCGGTGTACCGTGGGAGAATTTTTGAAGCTGAACGATAGCCGGATTCGTGAGACCTCCTTTCACTTTTTTAAGTATGCCAATTATTGTATATATGTAAAGCAAAGCATATCAATATTTCGTAAATCGCTTACGTTGTATTTTTGGTTTAAATGTTATTATTTTTGTAGACTTTATATAAATGCTTTGTGTTAGATACATCGTAATAGTCGTTACATTTGGATTATGTTCCTTTCGATGAAACAAACATATTACTTTTTACCATGTTATATATTGCTATTAAAAATATAGTTAAGAAATTGTCGTCTTTAAATATCCTAGTTTTTTTTTTTTTTAAATTAAAAATAATGTATTAGATTTTAATATATAAGGTGTAGAATCATCTATCCTATAAATTTGAAATTTTTAACATATAATTTCTTTTTTATTTATAAAGATGAAATTTTTTAATACATTTTTTTTTTTAAATTATACGAAATATAAATGTTTCAATCGAATTCATGAATCTAAAATATTTTATACTTCGTTAATTAATGTAATAGAACATTTTTTCTTGATCAGTCAGAAAAGTAATTTGCTACTAATGAGTCTAACGGAAATGTATAAACGAAGCTATTGTGAATGCACTCGTTTCACAAACTAACGTCTTCCTAACTACGAATTAATCTGCTTCTTTCATAGTAAGGTTTCCCTTTGCGTGTCTCACATGTGACTTTTTCTAAGCCCTATTATAGTTCATATATTTCTTGTAAAACTGGAGAATACAAGGTAAATATATAAACATATAACGTACTAAAGAAAATGACATTCGATTCTTATTAAATATAAATCATTATATTTTCAATTCTTTCTATTTACAAAAAAAGAAATAACGTTTGATAATTAACTTAATATAATAGATTAATAAAACAATAAGTATAAAATGACATAGTCTAAATTGCTAAATCGTTAAATTGTCAATCAGTAATTATGACGAAAAACATGGTGCGTAATACACGAGTTTAGAGATTATCTAAAAGTCTTGCAAAATTCTGGCGGACTCGTACAATTACTCTTCAACTCGCTTCGTTTCTTCGAATAAAAAGACTCACTACTTTCCCTGAAAGACGAACATTAATACATTTTTTTTCGTTTTTACCTATACTACCTACAGTAAACTATGCTTCGTTATTACCTTAGATGTACCTACGTGTTCCAAAATATAAAATAAATAAATTATCGATGATTTATTCGAACATTGTAATTAGGATAACTAAAGCTTGATTGTGAAAGTTAAACTTGTGGAACTACAAGATTGATTGCCATTACATAGATACATATCTCTTTGTTAGATCTGAAATTGACAAAAGATCACTTGGCTAGCTGGTTTGCTCGTGAAAAGACAGGAAGAGCTTTCACTTTTTAGTAAGAAGGTTAAAAATAGAGAGATGCTCGCTAGAAATAAGGGAAATTCGGAAGAGATTGTTTTCTCTTTTTTGATGTCCTTTCGGTGAGTATTTAATCGGTCTATAATAAACTTCCAATTAAAGCGTCTTACGTTAACGACGCGTCGTTTTAATGGATGTACTGTACTCTGTGCCTGGAGAGCGTGAAAACCGATGACGTAATTTGATCTAAGGAGTGATGAAACTATGGTCATTACGCTTGCTAGCACCGAGGTGATTTTACCTAGACTACCTCTTTGAGAATACCTCTTCGAGGATCCTTTTGCTCGTGGCAAAAGTTGTCGGCAAAGTGGCACGTTACAAATAAGGAAGAAAGCGGGTAACGCGGACGTCCTTCTTCCCAGTATGTCTTCTCCTCCTCCTCCTTCTTCTCCCCTTGACTTCCCTTTATAATTCTGCATTATTAGCCGCAGGATGTTCGTTCGAGAATTCATCCACTTTCGAATTCTAACCGGCCTCATCGCGCAAGAATTTACGTCACGAGAAGAAAGAGAAAAAAGACTCTTCCGAGTTATTCGTCCGAACGTTTCTCGAGTGAAAGGAGAAAGGCGGTTGTATCGTGTAAAAAAGTGAGGGTCTTTAAATCGAAGAGGAACATGCGTAAATGCATCAATAATCAGATATTGCGAATGAGTATTAACGTCCCTGCGATGTTGCTGATAAAAGAAGAGGAGAGAAACCTATCTTTCTCCTCAAATGAATGAAGTGAATGGATAAGGGTTTTATCCGACGTCTTACGTAATAACACAGAGAGATAGATAATTCTTTTTTAACGGTGGCGACGTTTTTTTATTTTTTTCTATAAAAAAGCCTTTATACAAGTACAAAAATGCGTGGTTAAAGAATAGCATTTAAAAACGTAGAAAAATAGTGTGTATTCGTGGCTTCGTGTGATACGTGTTGCTTGAGAAGGACCATGTCGCATGTCAGATCTTTCTTTATCGATATTTCGTCGTTATTATTATTTCTTCTTTTTCTCATTTTTTTTTCTATCTGGCTTCCGACTTTTCCAATATTTTTTATAAGATAATATTTCGTTAGGGGATCTTTTCGAGATCTCATAATCTTTATTCCCATTCCGTTTTTCTCTTATTATTTCCATCGAAATATTCGAAAGAGGTCATTGAGTTGCGTCATGGATGCTTCGATTTTAAAGGAGTAATATAAAATTGTATTTACAGGGCGCAATATGTGCACCAATCACGTCTTCGGTTTCGGCTATTTCTGGCCCTTTTCTCTTGCTTCTCTCGTTCACTTATGATTGAGCAAGAACTCTTGTCCTTATATCTTGGCACACAACGATGTGCATTTACTCCGTTTTCGTTTTTATTTTGTTATTCCTCTCCTCACCTTGATTTCTTTTTTTGTTTATTCTGATTGTCGTGTAAGACGACAAAAAAGTGAATTTTGGTCTGGCGAATCATAACATCTCGTCTGATGTTGTGTCTCGTTCGTTTGAGACCTAAATTGTTCTCGTTTTCTTTCGATAAAATTCTTTTTCGAATATTCTGCCCTATTAAAGCTGCGATTTCTATGATCTTCGACGAGGTAAGATCGTAGAGATCTTTTGATTTTGTCGATTTGCTTCTATATAATCTACTAACTACTACTATATATCGTATTTTTGAAATTCTATTTTATATTGACGACGTATATATATACATACGATTTCTATTTCATTTTTACCTAAGTCAAAAATGTTGCGTACGCGGTATTACGTAATCCTCGCGGATAGTTATTCGATGACGACGACGATAAGATCCTTAATCTTCCTAAGACGATTACTTCTTCTATATATTAATGACGACCGAGCTTTCTTTCGCACGACGATCTTTCGAGCATTCTAAAATGAAGGCTTCCCCTAGAAATCTTCGTTAATCAACGATTTTGCGAGATCCTTTCTTTTTCCTTTCGTGAATGTCATTATCATTGAATGGTGTATCTTCAAAATGTTGATAGACGACGTTACGTTCATTCTTACGTTGTTGGCTCGAAAGATAGTCGCTTTTGTTTTCCTGCTTTATATTTCACCTCCTCTCTCTCTTCCTTTTTTATAGGCGACGACCGCTTTAGAAAGGTGCACCGTAGCTGCCGCTTGGCCTGCTGGGTACTCCATAACTGCCACTAGGACCACTTGGATATCCACCGCCGCTGCCTTGGGTAACTTGATTAAATTGAGCTACCTGAATGGCTTGCCTGATACCTTCAAGATCAATGCCTACGACGCGAGTTTGGTAACTGGGTACACCATAGCTGGAACTTGGTACTCCATATTGTGATGATGGAGCACCATAACTCGAGCTGGGTGCATATCCTCCACCACCGAATCCTCCAGTCTGTTGGGCTTGGAGTTCTTCCTTGAGAAGGATCTGACGGATTTGTTCGAGAAGGGCTCCGTCAACAGAAGCACCCTCGCTCGTTTGGTAGCCAGTGGATACCTGAGTGTATCCACCACCTCCACTACTCGAATAACCGCCTCCTCCACCTAGAGAGTAGCCGCCGCCACCACCACCCCCACTTGGTCTACTGTAACTATAGCCAGAAGAAATCGGTGGTTCGGCCAGGGCGAACCCTGCCAAACCGATAACTATACACTGTAAAAGAAAACAAATAAATATTTTTAGTTTAGATTAAATTCCAAGAAAGTTTTCAGATTTCTCTAGAATTTCGATATTAATTTATGCTTTCACGATCGAAGAGAAAATGCAACTCTAGTTAGCTTGTTTTCGAAGTCACGTAACGTTGCAAGCGATTGCGTCGAAGAGATCGATCGCCGAAGGAACAGCTATCTTGTAATTTATGTCGAAACGACTTTCGAGATGCTTTGAAATCCCGATGCAATTCCCAATAAAGTAATAGTCGCTGAATGTTTTCGTTTCTTCAACGGTGAAATCAATTTTATCAGAGATAAGAACATTACAAGCGTTTTAACTTTGATGGAAATTCGATTGACAAGAATTAAATAGGTATTTAAATCGCTACTGTTTTTCTCTTTCAATAAATCACTTTTAGAATAGTACACCGAATCACGAATCTCTTCTACTCGTCTCTCTTCTCTCTTTTTCTTTCGCACACTCCTTCACCTTAGTCTGACCCCTTAACTTTTACTCTCTATGTCAAAAATTAGTGTGCTTACCGCGATCAAGGGATTCATGCCGGCTTCTACGATGCCGCTCGGTTCTGTGACTCCGTGGATGGTAGAACAGGGTCCTTTATACTCCCAGGAGAAGCAGGGGGATATGTGGGGCCCCCACGAAGAAGAGACGGGGCCTCTCGGGTGAGAGTAATTCAACGGTGAGACGATTCTCTAGTCATCCTCTTTCCCTCCTTTTCCTCGTACCGATATTTCTCTCTCTCTCTCTCTCTCTCTCTCTCTCTCTCTCTCTCTCTCTCTCTCTCTCTTTCTTTTTTTCACTTTGTTCGACCGTTACTTCAGTAGCCTACGTGTGAAAGATTGGTCCTCGAATCTCTATCAAGAGATATATCCACGCAAGATTTGGTGTATGTAGGAATTGTGAAATTTAGTCTGCTTCGTCGACTATAGTGAAATACTAGCAACAAGTTGTGTCCTAGACCTAGACTCCGTATACTCAATACTCCATTACAATATCTGTGAAACTTGGTGTATCGATCATCGTGATCACTCTTGTAGTCCATGCAAAATCGTGATCGACCTTAACAGACAAATGATTTTCGATTGTATCGATATTTTGTAGAAAATATTTTTTTTTGCTATATTTAATGTAATTATTTAGAGAATTTCGAAGAACAATAATTAAAAAAATTTCTTTTTGGCGAAGCATTCATAGACAGTTTACGTAACGAATCTCTCGTTATTTGCTCAGGGTCTTCAATGATTTCGAAAGAATTTGATACCGCAATGCCTTATGTAAAAACGTTTTATGAATACCTATTACAAGTGGACAAGTGGACATGGTAAAACCGTTCTTTTGGTCTTGTCCCGCATACGACATATGTATGACTCGTCTAAAATTCTTTGGATATGATTTCCAAGATATTGATCAAAATGCAAACAAAGTGGTTGAAAATTCCAATACATTCTACGGTTTTACATCAGATTCTTTAAATCTCGGATGATCACTGGATAAAAGTTGTATCATTTCTAAAACAGAATTATTGTATATATCTATGATGTAATCATATCAATTGCAATTTGAAGAATTTGTATGAACACGTATATCTACCGGTCGTTCATCTTTCTATTTCCCCAGTTTCTCATCCTGCATATCCTTTCTCTCTTTCTCGTGCACATTTGTATAGGAAAAGACTACCATTCGATTTCACGTTAACGTCCAGTTATGATTGGATCGGTGATGGTACAACTAAACGAGAGGGAAATCGCTTTCTTTCATGAGAAATTAATTATCCGAGTTGTGACCCTTTGACCCACTTCTTAGTACACATCGACCTCGTATTGTTTCCTTTTTTGTTCTTTCCTTATCTTTCACATTCTATATTCTTTCCCTCATTTTTATCAACCTTTTTTTATTCCTCATAATCCACCGTAGGCTCATTTTATACTCAAATCGTACATGTTTATCTCGACCTCATAAGTATGACATATGTATGTATGTCCGTGCTTACATATGTGTGACCTCGAAAGGATTCATGAAATTTTGTACGATCGCTTTCACGAGTCGACGTCGTATAAGAAGATAAAAAAAAGGAAAAAAAAAAGAAAAAGAAGCAATGGCAAACGAACAAGGATGCTCAATAGTTTTCATTTCTTTCTTTTTTTTTTACTTCTTCTCTTTCTTCGTAGATTTTTAGATATATTTCTTTTCTTATTTCTTTTTACGTTTGACTCTCGGCGCCAGGAAATTTCGATTTCTTCCAGTGACAAGCACTTTACTTAGCAAATGCCTCAGGAAACTCCGAGCTGTCTCCTAGCCACGAGAAGGTGCCATGTGCTGTATCTGAGTTTCTCGAATACTGACGTTACGGGGTTGCGGAAAGAAGGTCGGGGGAAGGAAGGGGATCCGTGTGCTCGAGGCTTCACTTTCGCTCGGCCATAAGCTTCTTGCTCGTATCATCTTCTTCCTCCTCACTCTCTCTCTCTCCTTATTTTTCCCCTCTCCTTCTACATCTTTCTCTCTTCTTATGCGTGTAAGTTTTTCTTTGATCCTGCGAAATCTTTCGTGCCGGATGTAGGATATAATAACGTGTGAACAGCGTATCGCATGAACCTTCTCCCTTTACTCGAAGATACACACACACACACACACACACACACACACAAAATAGATAAGTATATAAGTATATATATATATATGTATATAGATAAGTATATACGCATTTTGCGTTAGCTCTGAATATTTTCATCCTGGACATGAATGTTGCTTTCTATTAGCATGATCCTAATTACCTTGAGTAATTTCCAGCCTTAATAAAAGTAGCTCATTACATTGTTGAAAGTTTGTTATAATATTTAGAATATTTTGGTGATTAAAAATAGTATGAAAATATTTCTACAAAATTGTTTAGAAATTTATTACTGAAGAGCTAGTTTGACAATTAAAATTCTTTTATAAATTATTTTTCATAGGATGTAAGGATGTTTGCATGATACTGATTGAATTAGATTTGTGTACGTTTATCGTTGTGCTAGGATATCGTTTTGAGAAAATAAGAGTAGAGAAATATCTAATACGTTAAGGCCAAACGTTAATCCTCATCGAGTGAAAGGTGAAAGGGAAGACACATGATGATGCATAATGAATCGAAGATTCACGTTGAAGTAATATAAATTTATCGATTTTCTATGATACGATATATGATTGTAGATTAAGAATTAATTAAAAAAGTATTTTGTATAAATCCATTTATACTATGAGTCAATGTTTAACGAAAACTTTTATAACATTCTCGACGACTCGTATTAGCGATTTTTAGCAAAGACTTCGACGGTGGCATGTAAGCGACTGAACTCATAAAACTAGTGTGCCATTAGCAGTACAATATCTTCTTATGTATTAGCATGCTAATACGAATCTCCTGGATGAAGATAAATAATTGTACAGATCCTAGATTTTATCCTTCTTTGACAGATATATCTACAAATTACAATTACTGGGTAATTAATTAAATTCATATAATTTTTAAATGCTTTAAGAGCAATCTTTTCTTGTTTCCTCAAATTCTTTGTTTTTTTTTTTATATATTTATCGACATATTTTTTAAATAACAAAGTTCGAAGGGCGGTATATGAAAAAGATCGAATTGTTAAAGACATTCTTGTCTTTCGATTAGGCAATCGTTTAACAACCTCTGTATGTCGCAGCCGCCTGCATTAGAAACCGGCTACTAGGCAGAAAATCGCATGTAGTAGTTTCTCTAGGAGTCTTAGACGAGAGATAGAATTACACGAATGAAACGTCAAGTATGTGTGTGTGCGCGCGCGCGCGTGTGTATGTGAATGTATATCGTGACTCCTAGGATCGATTATAATTAACTTCGAAACGTCAAAATTCAAAAAAACAATCAACGTTATGTTAACGTAACCAAAAGTGGAAATGGTAACGTTACAATATAATCTGGCGTAGTGAACGTTATTCCATACCATTCCCCTCCTAATCATCTTAGCACCGTTTCAAATCTCAGCACTTTCTTTTCCGTTTCAAAACTCATTCGGTGCGCGCTCGCTGCTATCGTATCGATGCGATGCTTCGTACTTCCTTCGTGTGAACGATATTTCATATACCTTTGTATAGGGATCGGTAGTGTAGAGAAGAGTGGCTTACGACGTTACGGAAATTACACAATCTTAGCGATCCGCGTGATGCCAAAGCTATAGAGGATTAGGATTTACAAAGATTCGTAGTTTCTACATTTATAACGTTGCTTTGTATAAATCGATGTTAGGTTTATCGGTTTAACAAGTTTTTCTCTTTGGTTAAGTGAAATCTATAAAGTCGAAATTCTCCGATTAAATAACTACAACAAAGTTACTTTCTTCTAATCGATGAGAGATAAGCATTTTTCTTATTTCCTTGTTTGTTGCTTGTATTTTTAGTTATTTGTTCGTAGTTTGGTAAGAAACTTTCGTAAGAAGATTTCGCCAATGGAAGGTATCTTCCGTTACGATGAGCGCTTTGATCATCTCGAGAGCAACAGTGACCGAGATTTACTTGTTACCTTCGTTTCTCATCGGTTCACTTTCTTCAGAGGATGCGGAGAAGCGACCTTTGCAGAGGCCACTGATACTACATTCGAATTTCACCGCCACAATCATCTTTCCGGAATATCAGCCACACGTTCGTTGTTTCAAGACCGTTCTGTTCACCGTTTTCTCCTTCCTTTGCCACGGTGAAAACATGTATGCTGATGTACTATCTCTAAATTAGACTGGTCAAAATATACGAGCGAAGTTTATAACCTGTGAATGTAGAATATTATACAAATTTAATATTAACAAATTAGGAATGAGAAGAAAAAAATTAGAATATTGATTATTGAACTTAGTTATCATGTTGTTACTATATAACTCTGAAAAAATTATATATCGTGAATCTATAACGACATTAAGCTTTTTATCTTTGAAATAAATGTTTGTCGTAAAAATATATAATGTTGATCTAACATCTACTTAATTATACCTGCATAGTATTCCTTATTTCATGTAAGTAATTAATCGATATGAATATACAGTAGTTCATATGGCATTTCCACATTAGTGAATGAGAAGCTTCGGTTTTATTTAATGTTTCTAGAAAGGGGGTGATGACCTGGGTCGCTCTCACGCGTTTGTCTCTCAACTGTTCACTTCCGGTAGTGAAAGGCGTCTGCGTTTGCGACTGTTGTATATAATATACTTATGGTAGTCCTCGACTGTATGCGAACGACCAAACATACATCTGCTTGGACAGCTTAAAGAGAATGTTTGTTTCAAAAGGTAGTCTTTTCTAAGCTTTATCAAAATTTAAGATTTTAGTGAAAATCCTTTTTCAGAAATAATCAATTTTTCCGTTGTATCGTTTTTCACACGAGAAAAACATTGGATCGTCTATTTACGTTATGCACATTGTACATTATTATTATTTTTTATTTATTTCTACAATTTTTTGGGGGAAAGATGCGAGAATATGTTATCTTTTCGAGTATATCTGAAAAAGAAAAAAAGAAATGAAATCGGGAAGAAACGATGTATTCGCGTCACGGTCGACTTTGTAATTCTAATAGTAGAAATTTCTAAACCGTCTTAAGTTCTTGCCAACTCGCACATCTCTTTAAACGTTGCCACAACACAAGCTTGCGCAATTTTTGTCCCACAAATCCAATAGATTTACATGAATATTATTTAAAAGATGTACATAGAACGATGAACGATAGTAGTACGTATTGCGATCGTTGCATAACGTGTTTATAAGCGATATGTAAATTTCGTTAAATGACGACGCAAAAACGAATACGCCAGAACTTCGATTTAAATAGATCGCTTTCAAGACTTTATTCATACCATGTTAAAAAAGAAAGAAGTATCTCTTAACGTTTTCTTCACTTTCCTTCTTTTTAAAGCATAATGGAGTTTTTTCAAAAATTTTATCTTAAACGATTATGATTAATTTTTTATATTATATAAACAAGTTTTACCGGTAATTTTTGTAAGATATATAAAATATGAAATTTATTTGTGCTTCGATAATTCCAACGCAATCAATCACTGCTTATCTATAATTAAGTTCTTTTTTTGTTATCTCTGATTAAGTGGTAACAGGAAAATAGTAGAAATATCAATGAAACATTATATTATGTATTAAGAAAATTTCTTGATTTATTATATTATTTACATAAGAATAATGTATAAATAGAACTTATACAAATACTAACATAATTAAAAACTTTCCGAAATAATATTTAAATATTATTTTACAATTAATTAGTCATGATATATCGTTATGCAATAAATGCAATGAAATCAAAATTTTACATCCAAAAATATAAAAAAACCTTCAAAGATTTTCCATTTGAGAAATTTGAAAAGATCGCTATCTACATTTCAGAAAGATAAGAGATTGATTGTAAGTCAAACTTAAAAATTCAACGGAGGAAATCTTATATAACGATATAACTGTACATATGATTATCGATAGAGAGAATAATTTTATCCTAAACCATTTTTCGTAAAAGACTAATTTACACACACACACACACACACACACACACACACACACACATATATATATATATATATATATATATATATATATATAAGTATACATGTAATTTACAAGTGATTGATTAATGTTTTCTTTGTTTACTTATCTAAGTTATCTATAGGTCGTTAAAATAATCAACGATTATTTCCTTCTATGATATTCATCGTCGTCTTTGACAGTTTCTTATGTTCGGTAATGGTTTGTTCTTGCATTTCTTAGTCCATTCGTTCCACGCTTTGAATCCATCCATGTTAGAAATCTTTTTCGCGCAAATTATGTCATCCTGTATGTCGTCGTCGGCAAAATCTTCACAACGCTTGTTACAAATACCACCGATGCGACCACGTGTACACCATTTGCTACTGCTGATTTGAAATATACCGTAGTAATAGTTGGATGCTCCTTTTGGACCAGTGATGAGTTGAGTATTCATACCACTTTCGTTTTTCATCAGGCAAATCCAATTACTCATGAATGTTCTTGAAATGCCACCACGTTGAAGTTCACGCATAGCTTCACACTCGTTTAGAATTTTAGCCTTCGTTAAAATGCCAAAGAATAATAGTAAGATGATAAACGTCGTCAAAATCTTTGTTTGTAATCCGTATTTCATTTTGTTCTTTTGTCTTCGACAACAAAACCAGTTTTTCAATTTGGCTGGAGTGACAACGCACACCGACGGGTATTCAGACGTAAATGTTCCTGGTTTGAATGTCAGTCCGACGTTCCACCGACAACGATAGGCACTGACCTCGAGCTTGAGCGATAAGCTTTTTAATGTAATTATTATGAATGAACGACGATTGGTCATCTCTCTATTTTACTCTTTCAATAGTTTTACTTTTTTTCAAGTATTTGATGCTCAATGAGGAAAATTTTTGCATAGAAATATAAACAAATATAATCTGTGAATAAATAAATAAGTAAATAAATAAATATATATATATATATATATATATATATATATCAGTTTTCGATTAAGCATATACATATGATCAAATCGGACTAATGGTTCATGAAATAATTTTAAATTTCAAATGAGGCATTACTGTTATTATGGTATCTTTTAACGTGGTCTTAGTACAGCACAATACTTCTACAATTGTATAATTTATACCAATATTTATGACGTATCACATTCCTACCAAGAAACAGAGAAAATACTATGTTACGTTTTTTATTTACAACTTCTATATATTTATCCGATTGTCTGCTTTTTGATAAGCTTTGTCATATATTTGTTTCTCGAGGTGACTTTCACAATACCTATGGATGAGGCTGATCATACTTTTTAACGATCGGACTATGACAGTCTTCAACGATTGTGACATTTTGAAGACAGCTTGTGAAAGTACTGAGTGCGAAAAAGCATTATGACCTATAAATTGTGTTAAAATATAACATTTAATAACAGGATACTGTCAAGTCTTCAAAATAAATTATGGAAAATATGAAACATGATAAGAGCGGAGAGACAATCCTATGTTGTATCAAAAATACATATTCATTTGTATAAATCTATTTAACGTAGGATTACTTAAAATATTTATGTATTTATTTTTCAATATAGCAATTTGATAACATAATGTATATTAATATAGAAAATATATTATCATATAATATCGTAATAATATTATGTAGTGTATACTACTATATGATAATAATAACTTGCGTCACTATAATTAAATAAAAGCACAATAATATCACAATTACTTGTTGAAATAATGAATGCATTCGTAAAGCAACGTTCAGGTGCACTTACTATTAGTCACGAGTATTATCGTTATACACATTGTCTTTGTAATTTTGTATTTCTTCGTAGTTCATGTACACCTATAAATGTAAGATCTCTATGAGAGTTCTATGGATGGAACATCACTATTTATTCATCGTCAAATTATGATTATTTTATAATTCCGTTCTTTGACGATACTTCTATTAAATTATATTTGTAACGAACATTACGATCTAATGGTACGGTAAAATTATACTGTTTTTTTTTTTTATATATATGTATAAAAATAACTTTGAAGATTATATATTACGCGTAATAATGGCATTTACATGTAAATGTATAATAAAAGTTATATTTGGCGTAAATGAAAAATTAAAAAAAAAAGAAAAAACTAAATTAATGTATATGTACACTTAAAACAGCGAATAGAACACATTTACTTGAAATAATATATATAAATTATTTTCATATATATTATTCGTTTTTGTTGTTTTTGGCTTATTAGTATCAAGATCCAGTCTTCGTTGATTTTAATCGTCTTTCCTTGGCAAATTTTAAGTATTTAGGATTTTCATAAATAATTTTAACGAGTGTTTCGAGTCCTGCATAAGTGTCAGCCTTAGTACCCATACACATTGATAATTGCGTATCAGAGAGTTCTTTGCCACACTCGACATCATGGAACACGTGAATCAAATTTCTATCAGCTGCTCTAAAAACTTCTATTTTTGACTTAACGACCTTCTCAAAAAATACTACATCCTCTTTACCCCAACCTCGAATCGATAAATCGAACCCACCAACGACGTCATAATCCTTTTTATATAATGATACAATACCAAAACCAAATTGCCTCCAATAGCCAGCAATTTCCGTAATAACATATTTGTCATGTTTCTTTAAACTTTCATAAACGATCTTTGGATCGTATTCACTAAAAACTATAGGAAAATAAATTTGCTTACTCATTAATGTATTTAATCGTATACGATGTAGAGCAGAACTTGTAAAAACGATATCTACGTCAATGAAGAGTAATAAATCTTCGTCTTTCATTTTAGTAACTCCTTCATGAAGAGCATTAGCCCTTGTAAAATCTCCAGTACCTAAAATTACGTCGATACTAGCACTGCGATATTTGTACTTTAATTGTTCAATCAGATCTATTGTTTTGTTCAAAGTGTCCTCTATTTTATGCTGATATAATACTACCAATAATTCTGTATTTTCACCAGTCGTTAAGCACACTTCTTCATAAGTTTGTAAAAATCTTTGAAATACTTCGTATCGTCCGGACAAGGGTAATATGAAATGTATGATTTTTTCTTGAATAGTATTCACGTTTTTACGAGATTTGAAGTTTAAATCCAGGAATTTCCCATGTAAAAGATTTTGTACGGATCTTTCTTTATTTTCTTTATCATCTTCCTTAAATCCCCGGTCATTTATCACTTCTCGTATTTCTAATCCTGTAAAAAGATAATTTTTCAATAATTATTAATTATAAATGTAGAAATTAAATTAACAAATTAACTATTTAGTACCGGTAAAATGTTGATGAAGATAAATATGTCTTCTAACTGGCAAAGTAACTTTTTTGCCTCTATATTTTCGGTAGACCAGAAGTAAATCTAAAATTGTATCAGCGCCATAGGAGTTCACTCTTCTGTAACCGTAAAGAGCAGACCGTTCGTCGACTACTCGACCACGTTGTCTTGAGCAGGCATTTATAGAAGCCATTACTTCCCTAGTAATATCCTCCAGACCCTCTTTAATGTCACTATGGATTCGTCTTCTAGGATTGAAATCGGCCAAGCTATATTCTGACTTCGAAATGAAATCCCAAGATATGACTTCGTCGCTTATTGTTGGTTTAAAAGTACGAAGTCCAAGGGGAACACCTATCACATATAAAATCAGTGTTGAAAAATGGAATGTCATATTTAGTATACATTCTAAAATATTATTAAAATATGCAATATACATTATTATTATACATTTTTATACATGTAAAAGATAAATAAGTAATTCATGACAAAAATAAATCATAAGTAATCTACAGAAATTGTAGCCAATAAAAGCAAATTTGATGAAAGCAATAATCGAAGATCATTTCACTTGATAAGCTGCGATAGACCATGTCGCATCTTCTTTCTTTCTAGTCGCGTCAGACTAACGATCAGTTTGCATAGAGTAATCATGCAAAGTGAATCTATTAATAATGCGTACGTGTGCGTGATGAAATACAATCGTTCTTGAAATGATTGCCTTAATTGAATTACAGATATCTGCCTGGTTAAAGAACGCTTTCAAGGCTGTTTTAAAGTAATGACTTTACTGAAGATTTAACATGTGTGACGAATATTTAATGTACTTTTTGATTTATTCGGAATATTATCTTCTTTTTTCTTTTTTTCTTTCAAATATGAAAGAGAATACAAATTTACCTAATCTTTCCGTGTCGCCAGGATAATTCTCGGAATAAGGGTTGACAGGGAAGAGCGGTACAGCATCAGCCACTTGGTAATTTCTCAAGTGATCGAGATTTATACTTAATTCTCTTGTCATCGTATAGATATCTCTTTGCAACTTGATTTTTTCTTGTTGCAAGTCTTGTATTTTTAATCCCTAAAAGAAGATAATGATATATTTCTTAATAAATACATATTTTCTTTCTCAGAGTTTAAAATTCATCGGTATAATTAAATACAAACCCTCATATAATTATGAAGTCTGTACATGTACGGAGAAGTTTTTATAGGATGTAAAGTAATGGCACGATGTACTTCCTTTCTCTTGAGATTACCCGTAAACGCCTGATCTCCACTGCTATTATGATAAAGAATTGATTGCATCTGTAATATAGAATATATAGATATAATTACGAATATTATCAATGTTTCGCTTTCAAAGTCCCCTAAACTATTGAGAAGTAATTTCGAAATGACTGTTTTTATTAAACTTTCGAGATGTTAAGATCGAGAAGAATAACTCGATACGGTTACTGGGTTAGCAGGGTACGATTCGCTTGTACTTAACGACTAACATCCTCATCTGTGCATTGTACCTTCCGAGTTAACTCAATGATAGCGTACCCCGTATATGATGCAGATGCGTGGCATATGTATTTAAGCCAGTGGTAGTATGTATAGTACACTCTATGTACGTAGTATTATGTTATTTTCTATCTCCATTAAATTATTACGAACTTGCGTGTTCTCAAACCTGATCCGGTATATGGAAGATTGCTATTTCCTGGTCTACATTATGAGCTTACCGCTATAACGCTCTTTATAATTTGCACATTTTTGGATTATATTACTATTGTATTAATAGTAATAATACAATAAACATAATAAAAAAAAAGAAAAAAAAATACAAGATTTTCTGAAAAGAATAGAAATTAGTCGGACTCGTCTTCTATTTGATCGTTTAATATTTTTAACATAGTTTAATGTACAAATAAACGTATTTTTTTGTCGTAACGAGTTATAAGCATACAAGTATTTAATGAGATTTGAATTTGCATTGGTCAACAAATTATTCATAGTATATATTACGTGAGTACGAATATGTACACACGTGCGGTTAGCACACATGTCAGAGATTAAACAAGAAGACGAAGGGAGACCGACCAAAATAGATAGTGCTGTGTGAACGTGTATAAAAAAGAAGCCAGTAGTTAGGCCCTTCCAAGAAACGAAAAAATGAAAATAGTCTGTTGGCCGACTTATCAAATTTAGCTTCAGATATTTACTTAAAACTAAGAGATTATTATCATTAGTGAAATCAAAGATAAATACATATCTACTAGTCATTTTGAAAATTCGCAGCTTTTTTTTATTTTTTTATTTTTCACTTTAAAATGTGTTTCACATTAAAAATGAAGTTTATCCATTAAAAAAAAACTCACTAACTTTTCAAGCGCCCTTTGTATATACCCACAAACACACACACATGCACAATAGTATACAAATATTTGATAATATTAATGAAATAATCAAAATTATTAGAAACTTAAATGAAATTCTTATTGCGTACGGTACGTACATTGGAAAAACTAGTGCAATGGCACAATGATATATTTATAATCTAAGTACGAATCAATTTATCCAAAATAATTCGAATATATTTTATGTAATATTTTACATTGTATTCCGCGTTGAATATGCTTGATATAGTCGAGAATAATTTAGCATAAACAGGAAAATCTAAGCTGCTTAGGAATACATTGTGAAAAACAAAAATTGATTTTTTTCTTTAAAAATGATCATTTTATTTCGATAAAAACGAATATAGTACGTACCCAAATATTTTCGCAGTTTTATCAAGAAAGATAAGGAAAGAGTAGATAAGGTTTATAGACAGTTATAGCTTGCTTTTATATATGAAGAAGAAATTACCTCATAGCTCCAAGTGCAAGGAATCCCAGCATACTTTTGAACACATCTACCTAATTCGACGTCCTCGTGGGTAGTATAAAGATGTTGTAGGCAATACTTGATATGAGGAACTATTCTTTTAAGCGTTTCTCTCGAGAGAACAACACCAGGGCCACCCATGCAAAAGTTTTCATCGTATTCGAGAGAAAGTAATCCAAACTCCTCGGAGTTACCTCTACCAGCTTGCCCGATGTACATAGGTTTCCTTGAATCGACGGACCTAAGAAAACTCTCTAAACGATCAGTTCTAACATAAACGTCATCGTCTGCTCTGAAAAACCATTCGAAGCGGTCGCCATAATGGTTCCACATGTATTGCAGCATCATGAAGGATTTCTTCTGTGGTGGATAACTATCGTCGACTCGGGGAAGCGGTACCAATGGTAGATCAGGACAATTTTCTGGCACGATTGAACTTTCCGACGAGAAAAAGGCTATTTTACCTGGTAATTCTTTACCCCAAGTCTCATAAACAGCTTTAGCTCTTGTATTGAGATATTTCTTCGCTGTCATAACACCGACAAAGACCAGACTACCGGAAGAAGTATTGATACGTTCGTCATCCGACAATTTTGGCATATTTCTCACCGTCGGTTCTAGTATCAAACTTCTCGGTGTAGGAGAAACTGTCGAGAATGATGAGGAGGACGGCCAACCAGATCGCTGAAGATTGTTTGACACGAGTATCCGATAACCACCGATCAGAAGGCCAAACACGAGACCCACCGTCAGGCCCAGAACGGCACTGGCCAGGCCACGTCTCTTGCGCATCGCTGAACGATACGTCACCTCTCCCATTCACTCTTTTCCGGGATTCGTCTAGTTCCGTCTCGGCTCATTATCGTTCTCCTCCACGTCGTCGTTCTTTGCTTGGCTATCTTAATCGCTAGCGCTTCTGGATGATTCCATCCCTCTTTCGACAAGCCCATTGTCAATTTTACTTCTAAAAACAAAAGAACTATAGTTATTCACTATATTTTTCTTTAAATGAAACACAGTATATCTTGGTCAATGTCTATCATCTTCTGCCAAGCAAGACAAGTAATGAGTTAGGAAAATAATAATTGTGCGAACGCAGCTGATTAACAATATATGGAGATAAGAATCACTTTCAATCTAATTACGAAGCTTATACATGAAGATTTTCTAGCTAATTAATTACTATCTCTATAATTGCCGATATAATCAATGTTCTCATATCTGTTAATTTATATGTACATGTAAATCGTAATAAGTAGAAAAATATAATGATTATCTTTAATTAAACGTTATAATTGTTTTTGTAACAGTATTTATTGATTGTTCATATATATAATAATGTCTAATTAAGCACCGTTTTTGTCATCCTTTTGTTGTACGAACTTTCACCCTGATAAACTTGCGTAACTACGAACATTGAATACCTTATTTTCTAATCATTTTCGATGATTTTTTGTTAAACCTTCTATATGTAGAAATAACTTACTATTTTTCAAGATCAAAACTTTTGTCACATGTTCATTGTGACATCACATAAAGAGAATTAGAAGTAGATGCATAATCTGGGTAAACGTGTGATCAGCAAGAAGACTAACAGAATCAATTAAAAACAGTATACAGAACGGAGAGAAGAACCGGTTTGAGCCGAAAGTCAGATCCTCGACTGAGTCAAGCTTACATCAAGATAAGACGATGTCGTGTCTATAGGTTTTGTGCTAATACCTCCAAGTATACATATATACATATGTACGTAAATTGACAATGCAATTATCGTGCTTCTTTTACCAAGAGCCGATAAAGCTTGTAAAGAAAAAATTTTTAATCAAATGAAACATGGTTCGACTTGGAAGAAATATGAATAAACTTTGGAAAGTCTAAATTTAGAAAAAACGATGTTGATATTAACAATATTTAAACGATCAATAAATGTTTCAACAATCGTTCGATATTATTGCCTAAAAATTAAAAATACTGTAATATTTGTGAACGTTACATTTTAACGATAGTTGGAAGATACATTAGTATCTACTCTAACTATCTAACTAGACTCTACACTAACTTGGATACATTTGGCAAAGCACATAACTCGATTTTATGAAATGTTTCTAAACGACAGTAACGTTTGTTCGAAGATAGATTATAATCTATATTTTTGTATACATTTTATGAGATATGTAATTCAATTTTATGAAATGTTCGTTCTGCTTTCCTACCTTGAATTTATCGAGGATTCCAGGAAGACAGCGAACACGTTAGAATTATATCCGTGACTCATGATTTCAAGAAAATATTCTTCGGATTTCGAAGAGGGAGACAAGAAAACGAAAAGTATTACTACTCCAAACAGGATTGATGTATATCGGAGTACTTGATGAAATTCAAAATAGTGTGATCTTGTCGGATATTTTAACGTTGAAACGAGCGTCTCGACGAAAGGCGATCGACTGGTTTAGTCATACAGTGGCCAGCTTATTAGGAGGCACCGTCGTCAGTATTTTTTGTTTTCCTACCGTTCCTCCGTCGCTATTGGACGCGTCTACCGCTTGTATGCCGAACGAAATCTCGGAACAGCACGATTCTTATGGAAATAAACTTCGAGCCGACTACCTGCTCCTTACACAGAATACGTTCGAAGTCAGTATATCAATCATTTTTTTAGATATTGCATATAGATATTTTAGAAAAAATGTTGAAGATTCCAATTAAAGTAAAAGAATTTTTCTGAAGAACACAATACAAATTTCATATATCAGGCAAACCCCTAATTGAACGATGCTTATGAAAGCAAATAATATCATTGTTTCTATTTTTATATACAAAAATTGCGAATTTAACGACCCTCAAAAATTTCTAGATCATTTATATAGATCACTTTGGCCTCCGTTGGATAGTAAAAACGTCTGAAGGAGTAACTCAAAATAATTTTCTACGCACGACTACGAAAGAAGACCAGCTGTTAATTGTTACCACAGACGATGAGAGCAAGCTTGTCGATAGCCTAACGCAGAATTGTCTGAGCAGAGTCATGTTGCTGCCCGAAGATTGTTCGAGTAGCAAACAGAATGAAGAAACGTTTGTCTTCTTCGATCGAACGACCGTTGACACGGATGGTCGTCGCTTGATTTTTCCAAGCGATGAATGCTTCACGATTTACAGAGCTGTTCTTTTATGCTTCATTAAATTTATGAATGCTTTTGAGAATAGTGGAGCCTTCAGTCGAACTAAGAAGTCTGGCTTTGATAAAACTTCTTTGTATTCTAAATAAAATCTCAAATAATTCTAATTTATTCATATAATGTGTTTATATATAATACTATATAAGCTTAATAAATCTTAATTGCGACAACATATCCGTCATGTCCGCAATGTGAATTAAGTATAAGGTTAAAGTAGAAAATCCAGATTAACTTGGAGTACGTTCCTGGAACGACAAAACCGCAAATTCTTTTCTTACATCGAACGGGGCATAATATTACGATTTATGAACCGCACGTGGTTTGTTCGAGTCGCGAATTACTCTTTTTACATAAACTACTCGACATCCAAAATAATCATATTTCTAAATAAAATGACTAAAATCAATTAAAACAACAAGAACTTATGGTGTATCGAATAAATCGAAAATATTTATTGGAACGAATAATAAATAATGATCATTAATGATAGAAATGAGAAAGAAAAAACTCACTTTTGTAGTAGTCAAGCTAGTTAGATGTTTGATGATACGATAAATATTATGAACGAATCCGCATGAGTGAGAATTTTCACGTTAAAAGAATATACCGTGGTAAAGTTACCCTGGCTCATGTTTGCAAGGAGAGCTTGCGTACTCGTACGTAGTAGAAACTGGTCGCGTGTGAGAATCGTGGCAGAACAACGAACACATACTACGAACAGGATGCCACCACGATTGCGACTGAACGAACGGGACGAGATAGTTCGTCCAACCGACGGCGGTTGGCCGCTAACCGGCTAAAAACGAGTAGGGATGGTGTAGTAGGAGAAAAACCGAAAACCTACATGGTTCGTCTTAATCTGTAGAAAGCCGATAAGTTACAAAGAATTCGCTTATCTTCAAAGAACTATGTTGAGGAATGATATTTGAAAATGATTACTTGAAAACTTTTAATAGGATTTGTCATGTGTATTTTGAAGAATTAAACCTTCCTATACTTTTTCCATCCTAAATTATATAAAAACTAAAATATTTAATTAATTATTATTACGAATTAATAATAATAAAGAATAATTATTATACTTTCTAAAAAGCTCTTCGCTTTTGCTAAATTGATTTATAACATACTATTGCGTTTGAGAGTCCCGGAGGCTTTTTACCTTGTCCCTGACCTCGGCAACCTTGAAATCTTTGAAAGCCCCCCAATCACCCTTTTGACCTTCTCCGGTCGATGATCGAAGAGTTGTATTACCGTTAGACAGATCATTCGACATTTTATACATTTACATTCCAGACGTTATCGCTTCGAGGTTAGGAAGATTTTTATAAATGCTATACTTATCATTTTACGTGACTTCTTTGTAGTATGATATAAATAAACTATCTATCTTATAGTCAAAAAATAAGTAATATCTGTGATAATATAATAATTTTTGATAGAATAGATAATTGATGATTGAAGGTTAATTTTCGACAATTATATCGTTATAATGATCGACAATTAATTTGTTTGAATATTTTTTGGAAACCAGATAGAGTATTTTTCAATTCACAGACACTGTGTACATTCTTATAAAAATGTACAATATGATAGCCGCTTATATGCGACACACGATAGGCCGTAAATGGGAGCTTATTAAAGAACACGCGTGTACCGTGTAAAAATAACTGTCGGTTATAAATGCATCCGTGCATTTAAATTAATATATAATTTTCTAAGTGTGTGTTTACAATACACATACACGATTAAATATGACATCTATAGATACTGCAACTACGAGCTACAGAGTAAGAATAGTGCAAAATGTTATGCTATAGTTCTGCGTCCGTAAAGCAGGAACTTCCGTCGAAATGAGAAGTGAATTGAACAATCTTTATGCTTCGTAAATTTCACATTATCTTTCATTGGTTTCACTCAATTCTCGATCGAGCCAGATTTGAGGATATTAAGATAGACGAACCAGTAATAGAAATATTGATTTGAAAAATGTTTAAACTTAAGAAAAAAGAGATTCTTGAAATGACAAACGTTTTCTTTCAGTTTTACGTTAGACAAATTATATAATGACATATAACAAATACACAAAGTAATATTAGAGAAAAGAAACTAACATTAATATAACTTTTATATCCATAATAAAATATTAGATCACAAAATATTAACATCTATATTTAATTGAATATTTATGTGAATCAATTTATAGACTTTGAATGTAGTTAAATTGAGAACAAGATAAAAACAACTAAAAAATAGTTTCTATGATAGGTAGGTAATAAGATACGAAGTAATTTATAAGCTATATGTTAGTAAGATGTTCACTGTTCGATTGCCAAGTTTAGAATAAGTATACTTCGGAACACGTTTGTTTGTACTTACCATGTAAAGTAAACAGGTTGGCAAATATGAAACTTATGTGTATACATATAATTTCACATTTTCCAAAGATAAAGAAAACAGGAATATTGACCCTATTTATTGCCTTTAATGCATTTACATTTAAACTGCCGCGAAATCTTTCTCAAAATGGCGGGAATCAGTTAATGTGACGATAGATCGTTGAACCCAGGATAACTACGTCATTCAAATAACGCATTTATTTTTCTATTAACGGTATTCATTCGAACGCTGTACGAATAACACGCTTTATTAAAAAAATCTAAGAAGTCTAATGTTAAATTGCACTTACGAGTTCGACATCGTTTCGATAAATAACCGCAATTTTAATGTTATTGTAAGTATTGTAAGTAACTAAAGGCGTAGAAATTACAACATTGGCTCAACCTTGTAGTTATTAAAATGAGTAAAAAATATAAAATTTATTAATAAATATTTAAAAAGTATATTGCATGAAAATAATTAGAAATAATACAAGTTATAGATTAAAATGTTAGTTAATAAAATTTTTATCCGAATATAATTAAACATTATTAAAGGGGTGCCGGAAATAATTAGTTCGTCCCTGAGAACGTCGGTCATTGCGCTGCTGATTTGACTAGTGACCAAGACGGAAGTGACGCGCGTCGCTTCGTTACGTTTACATTCTGTTCTCGACGTCGCGTTCATTGTGGGGAGCCATTACCCTTGTCCGCGCTAAAGCATCGTGCCATATTCCCATTCGCGCCCTAAAACTAACAGCATTCTAGTAGTTTTAAGTGAAATATTATGAGAGTGAAGACCGAAATGGACGACGACGAAAAGGGGTAAGTAGAAAATAAAATATACATAATCGAATGTAGTTTCATTGTGAAAGCCGCGTACCATGACCATAGGGTTTATTGCGTGAGAACTCCATTTGCGCATCGTGGCCAATTCTCTCGATGCTTTTTCGATCACCTACTTTCTTTTCTTTACGAATTTCGAGAAAAATATTTCCTCATGCACATTACATCGAAACTTCGTTTTTGCGTATCTTTGTTTTAATAGCATACATCGTGTGTTCCGATAAAATATCTTCCTTTTCTTTTTAACTTTTTTCTCTACTTGCATCATGAAGTATAAGCGAGCGAAAGACGAAAGTCCCTTTGCTATCGCACCTCGAGGCCGTTTCGGCAACGCCGGCACATATGCCGTTCGTTTTCTCTGACCGGCTTCGTCCAGTATACCAAATTTCGCTCTTTCGGCAGATCTTTATATGCATATATGCGCGCGTTGATTTCTCTTCCTCATTTTTTTTTTCATACTAATGTTTTATAAAATTACACACCAGAACATCGTACTATGCGCAAGATTGCATTTTTCATTTTATATGAAATTTTTCTTTTTATTATCTTTATCCTTTTCTATCGCAAATGCATGCACAATTATGCATGTTGTTATAAATTCTGTGACTTCAGTTCTTCCTTTTTTTTTATCAGAAAATACGCATTTAGATTAATGAAATATCCATATTCGTAATTATATTTATCTTTGTTTTATAATATTCATTTTTATATCTTTGTGAAATTATTTATTTAGTTAAGCTTTCATTACCAAGAAGAATATTTCATAAAGGATAATACAGAAATGATTGGTTTTTATTATTACTACAAGTTTTTTAATGTTTGTATTTTTTGTTTAGAAAACTGTTTGTTGGAGGATTGTCTTGGGAGACAACGCAAGAAAATTTGCAACGTTACTTCGGTCGTTATGGCGAAGTAATTGATTGTGTTGTTATGAAAAATAGTGAATCTGGACGTAGTCGTGGATTTGGATTTGTTACATTTAGCGATCCTGCTAATGTTCCTTTGGTTCTTCAAAATGGACCACATCAACTTGATGGACGTACGGTGAGTAATTTAATAATTATCTTATATAAACATTATGAAGGATTAGTCAAAATAATGTTAAATCTTGTCAAAAATTGTTAGAATATGTATATTTAACAAAAGAAGTCAATATCACTAAATCTTTTTTTTTTTATAAAATATGTGATTGGTATAGATTGATCCAAAGCCATGTAATCCACGTACTCTACAAAAACCAAAACGCAGTGGTGGTTTTCCAAAAGTTTTTCTTGGTGGCCTTCCAAGTAATGTAACAGAAACTGATTTAAGGTCCTTCTTTACTAGATTTGGGAAGGTTATGGAAGTTGTCATTATGTATGATCAAGAAAAAAAGAAATCGAGAGGTTAGTATACTTTTAATTTTCAGAGATTATTTTTTCTGAACAAGCACTGGTTTTCACGATTTTCATTAAGTTAATTCTTTTATATTTTTGTTCAGCTTAGGAGTTTTTCATCAAGTCATTTTCATTATTCTATTATTTTGTCTATATTAAAAGAAATAATTATTCATGCTTTTTATATCTTTATTATTTAATTTATAGTTGAGTGATGTGATGACATGAACTTTATGAAAAGTGCATTAGCCAATGCTTGAATATTTTAAAACGTATTAAAAATAATTTATATATTTTTACTCATAGTCAGAATTCTTGAGAAATATTTAGTAATATATTCATTTACAAAATAAATTTATAATATCAAAGAAAATAAGTTTAGATATTCACTTAATGATCATAGAGAAAATAAATTTTGAAACGTTATTTAATATATACTTTTTAATAATCAAATTAAACTTCATTGGATCAAAAATTCTGACTTGAATGCAGCACACCTATTATTATCATTGATAAATTTATAGGTAGTATATTTAATAGGACAAAATTTAATTATAATACATCATCTGTATGCAAGTGGATGATGCATCTTTATTTTAAAACAAATTTTTTAATCTAAAATTTTCTAATTAAATATTTTTCATATAATTTGCTTAGTATTTCTTACGAATTACTTTAAGATTATTGGTATTAGAAAGTGTCTAACGCATAGTCATAATTATTGTTACATATTATCATTTAATGTGGCAAGTTTATGCCAATTTATATTATCCTACATTTACAAAATGTTATCATATTACAATGTTTTAAATTAAATTAACCTACACACATATACTTTGCTCACTATGAGTTAGTAAGCGTAGCTTAAGGCTTTGTCAGGCTGTGCTACTGTAAGTTAAATATTACTTAAGTTATCTAAGTTGTTGGTAAGATGGTTTGTAAATTTTGTTTTTACTATAGACACCTTTTCACAAATTGCCTATTAAAATAATCATTCATTTAATTATATTTATTCACTGTAATAGTAATTATGAACTACATCCAAACTATTATGTTTCCTCAACATATTACTAAAATTATTTGCATTATGCATACCTATCATTGTAATACGACCCTCTTCAATTATATGTAACTTTAATATGGTTGATAGTTTAAATAATTTTCATAATAATGGGTGAATAAAGAATAAAGAATTAAAAATTTTCAACATCGTGTGTGTGCGTGTGTGTGTGCGTGCACGCACGTACGTACATATGTATGTACGTACGTACGTACGTATGTACGTATGTATGTATGTATGTATGTATGCATGATGTATGTATGTATGTATGATGTATGTATGTATGTATGATGTATGTATGATGTATGTATGTATGTATGATGTATGTATGTATGTATGTATGATGTATGTATGTATGTATGATGTATGTATGTATGATGTATGTATGTATGATGTATGTATGTATGATGTATGTATGTATGATGTATGTATGTATGATGTATGTATGTATGATGTATGTATGTATGATGTATGTATGTATGATGTATGTATGTATGATGTATGTATGATGTATGTATGTATGTATGTATGTATGTATGTATGTATGTATGTATGTATGTATGTATGTATGTATGTATGTATGTATGTGTATATATATATTTAACTATTAAAAGTATTATTTTTGGTGGCTGCATTCAAGAAGTTGACATAATTTTGAATGAAGCAGAATATATTAATTGCATATATAATAATATATGTACTTATTATGTTGTAGCAATTTTATATAATTTCTTTTTAAATTATTGTGAGATTATAATTGAGAAGGGATATCTGACTTGTTTGTTGTATAGTTGAATAGCTTCAACTCCTTTTTATAAAAATATTGAATTGCAGATATATAATTGGAGTTACTATTAGATACTGTTATAGCATTATTATTTATTTTATCATATACTTTGATTATATTCATTTATAGTAGGGGAAAAAAAAGAAAAGAAAAAAAATTCTGTGGCATAAAAAATTACTTAGTTTTTATATTGTTCATACTCATTCTTTATGCTATTATTTTACTTTAAAACTTAAAAATGTCATATTATGTTTTTAAATTTACATTTGTGAATACTTCTTAAAATTTAAAGATTTTGATATGTTATGAAAACATAACTTCTTTAAATCAGCCATCATGAAATTTTAATATAAATATATACATTTCATAAAATTGCGAAATGCACTTCTCATTGTATTTTTTTTTTAATATTAACAAAAAGTATGTTAACAGATTTTTTATTTTGATCTTAAGTACAAGTAAGTCTTGTCCTTGTAATTTTAGAACATATTTGCATGTTTAAATATAATAAAATTTTCACACATGTAGCACCACAAATTCATGTGTTTCTGTTATGAATCAAAATTATTTGCGTATATATCAGTATAACTACATCCCACTTTGCGTTAATAGTAAAGTAAGAATATATATATTAAAAAAATTGTTATTTAACAATTTTTAAATAATTGTTTATTTGAATATTTTAATAGGAGAACACAATCATAATGTATACGATGATCCTGATAATTTACATATAATAAGTGTTGTACATTATAGCGCATTTTAGAAAGTATTTAAGACTAATACTATTTTTCATAAATATTTCGGGCATTTTTTGATATTCTCTCAAATTTGGACGACAGGATTCGGCTTTCTCAGTTTTGAGGATGAAGATGCTGTGGACCGATGCGTAGCGGAGCATTTTGTCAGCTTAAATGGAAAACAGGTATAGATCAACTCAACCAAATATATGTAAATATTAAAAAGAAAAAGAAAGTAATACACACCAAAATGAGATACTTCAATATAATGAAATTAATTATTATAACTGGTGGCTATTGATGAAATAATTGTTAGTATATAATGCGGTCATATGTAACATGCTCTGTAAAGTTATATATACAGCAGTAAGTTATTATGTGTAAATTGAAGGCTTAGTATATTATATGTAGAATAACTTATAGAACAAAGAGAAGTATAAGAAAGTACAGGTTACTGCATAGGAAATAAGGGATAAGCAGTATTAAATAATGATGTAGAAAAAAAAAAATAAAAGAAAAAGAATTAAAATACTTAAATACTATTATTACTTTCTTACTTAAATTATTTTCGTATTTAAAAAGGTTCTGTAATCAAATAATAGGTTTAGTCTTTCAGCACACGAATTTATTTTTATCATATATCATGAAACGATTTGAAAATGTATATAAAATAGACTTTGTAATATTAGAATTAATCGAAGTAATATCTATGTTTTTAAAATTAATATAAAATTTTTATTATCTTTGGACAAATATATGAAAATGAGATTTTGTTGAAGTTTTGATGGTAAATTGGTAATTTATATAGGATTAAGTGCAAATTATTTCTATAATATTCTGTGTAATACTCTTGCGTTATTGTTGCAATCTTCTCATTATTTTTGTTTAGCTATTGTATTATTGTTAATCATTATTACATTATCATTAGTGTATCCTCATACATATATTATTAGTCTTTTCCAAATATAAGTAGATTGTAATGTATGTATTGAAAGGAATTATTAGTTTATTTATTAATAATTTATATTTAGAGATCATAATGTTATAAAGCATTGTATAAGCTATTCATAATTTATGCAAACTCGGGCAAGACTGTTATATAATTTAAAGTATATTTATTATAAGTATACAACTTTAAAGCAATATCAGCTATGCTGCAATATTTATGTATATATTATGCAGATACATTAAGTGCAAATTGTATTGCTAGCTCTTGATTAATACCTGTACTCTACTTGTACTTTTATTATTAGGTTAATAGTTATCACTTACTAATTAATTATTATGATAACGGTTACTTTTTAAGCTGAAATATAAGCAATATCTTTTAATCTTTTTTTATATAAAATCATGGCTGCATTGCTAATAGATCAATTGTTTTAAAGTTATTATGGAGAAAAAATATATGTGTATATATATACACGTGTATATATATATATATATATATATATATATATATATATATATATATACGTATATGTATATGTATATTTAATATTAACTTATAATATGTTTATCTCTCTTGTTTCTAGGTTGAAATTAAACGTGCTGAACCACGAGATTCTTCAAGTAAAATGAATGATAGTCATCAAGGACAATGGGGTCCACCTCAACAAGGTGGGCCTCCAATGGGTATGGCTGGGAATATGGGACCTATGGGTGGTCCAAATGGTCAGATGGGTGGACCTATGATGGGTGGTCCTATGGGACCTCCTGGAAATATGATGCAACAATATCAAGGTTGGGGTACAAGTCCTCAGACTGGTGGATATGCTGGATACAGTACTCAGTATAATACTCAAGGATGGGGTGCACCACCAGGACCACCTCAACAACAGCAAATCCCACCACCACCACCGCATCAATGGGGTAGCAGTTATAATGTCCAGCCTGCAGCAGCAACTCAAGGTTATGGAAGTTATGGTGAGTTAAAGAAGTATTTAATAATTCTTTATATTCTTATTTATATATTTTATTACTATTTACTGGCGCGGGAACATTTTTCGTAAATCAATGTGCTAAATACATCTATTTGATATACATAATGGTTTGTTTAATCACTATAGTATTTGATCTTGTGATTATTCAATCAGTAATAAGCAGAATAAATTACGTATGATAGAAGCTATGTTTCAGGGTATATAATCAAATATTTAAATAATTGTGATAAGTGTAGAGGTATGTTGAATTTGTTTGATAATTAATTAGGAAATAATTTTTAAAGTATTTTTAAAGGAAATAGTTGTTATAGAGGTTATTTAATATTCATAATTTTACAAAATCAACTTACCTACTACTTTAAGATAAATATTTCTGAATACGAAATTAAAATAGATCATTGATTATTAAGAAATGTCAATTCAATTTTACAAGATATTTTTAATTACAAATGACAAATGAAATGAATGTTACTTTACTGTTCAATTAAGTTTATAAAGAATACGATTATAAAAACTCCTCTTTTAATTGAAATTATATTAGAATGCTTGATTAATTATGTTCGTTCTTAATGTAGTAACATCAATTTCATTTGTATAATTCTATAAGGATAAGATAATAAAATCATAATTATAAAAGTTAACATAATTTCGATCCTGTCCCCTCCCCTTCCATCCTGCTTGGAGAGATTAATTAATGAAATAAAAAAGATAAGAAAATGAGCTAACTACCAGAAATAGTGGTACAAAATCCTTAATATTTTTTAATGCCCCCTGGAGGTTAAAATAATATAAAAAAAGTAACCAAATTTTGATATTCTCATAAAAATATTGTCATAAGTTATGTTAATCCAGACTTCACAAACCTAATAATAAAATAAAGTATATAGTTAAGTTCATTTTTTTATATCAGACAGCTAATCTCTTTCTAAAACTAATAAATCTATAGAAACATAAATAGTTACTTTATAGTCTTTTCTTATCAATAATTAGTGCAAATGTTTTTCCTTTTCCTAAAAATCCTAATTCAAACCCAATTCCTATGTTTTAATGATTTTCACGTACAAATTATAGATTTAATAAGTATTTACGCTGATTTGAAATAAAGTCTCAACAAAATCAAATACGTAAATGATTTAATGAATTGAATTTTTTATGATTATTGAATTATTTGTTATTTAAGTTATTTATTTAATAACTCTTTGTAAATTACTAAGTGTGGATTGACATAACATCGTTTCAGAATATCTAAACTTTCGATATATTGAACCTCATAATCTTATCTACAAAATTATGCTTGATTCTCTTCTTTTTCCTACGTTATATTTTTTTATTTTTTTTTTGTTTAATTTTTTATTTTTGTAAACTTGCGTCTCCTTTCATTATTAGTTTCATGAATTAGATAAAATTTTCAATAAATAATATAGTGTTGTGTTTTTTCTTTTAAAGATGAGATTAGTCTCTTAAAAATAACAAAAATGAAGATTTGAAAGAACAATAATAAATTTTTTATGCATATTATAGATAAACAATCGAACATTTGTAAAGAAAAAACCTAAACTCGTAGAGGTCAAGAAGTAAATTTTTTGTCTTGAATGAGATGAAAGTTCCGTTATGCATAGTATAACTTTTGTAAACACATTTTAAGAGAATCAAGCATCAGCATTTAAAAGAATTTAGAAAATATAATAATATTAACGAAGGTAGAGATAGATTTTTAGTAGACTTATGAATAAGAAAAAAGATATGAATTACATGTAATTTGAAAAGTAAGAAGGTGAGGTGTGACACGGTGGTCGGTGACACATATTTTGTGTGGTTGATGATCGCAGGTGGGCCGGCGGCGGCCGCTTCAGGGGGCTACGGGCCCACGGCGGGTACTGGCGGGGCTGCGGGGGGCGGGCCCGGGGGTTCTTGGAACTCCTGGAACATGCCACAGAATGGGCCCCCTCCTGGGACCCAGCCACCACCCCAGCCCCCTCAACCCAACTCCTCGCAGCCCAACTCCAACTCGAACCCCTCTGGCCCGCAGGGTGAGTCTTCAAGCTCAGTCAAACAAACTCTCCTCTTTCCACCCTTGGAATCAGATGGTTCCATTCTTCCCGAATTGAATCTTACTAAAATTATGTAAACCATAACTTTGTGCCAATCCTATATCCTATAAACATTCAAATTTTTACCTCACGAGTCATTCGTTTCAAATTACGGATTATATTTTTCTTTTTTTTCTTTTTTTTTTCTGAAACTAATTTTTCACTTTTCGTTGTTGTAAGCTTCCTTTCGTCTCTTCTGAAATATTTAAGCTGTGGTTTGTTAATCAAATGTTGAGTATTGAATGGAATTTACATATACTTTATGCCGTTCGATACGTGTTATTATCCAAATATATGTGTTTCAATGTAGTAGGTCAAATCATTAATTATTATCAATGTATCTAATTACGATATAATTTTTATATAAAGTATGAATGAAAAAATCCAAAGTACTTAACTAATTTTCAGTATCATATTATATCATTTACTCGATAGAAATTTATTAACAATGTATCCAAACATTCTTAAATTCCTAACGCCCTGCTATCTATGTAAATTTAATTTGTTTTACTATTTATTAGTTTCAATTTCTTTTTAATTATATATGTTTAAGTTGTCACATGTAGTAGCATGAATCCTGCAAGAACAAAATATAATAAATATATGAAATTGAAAAGAAGTTAATACTTGATATATTAAAAAACAATAAACCTGCTTCATTATTATAAATCACAAATTATTATAGTAGTGTGCGTGCGTGCGTGTGTGTGTTTGTGTGTGTGTATATTTTAATAATAATTGCTAGTGTAATGCTGTTAAAAGGATAAATATCAATTCTGTTTAGAGCCGTAGTTGTAGAGGCAGGCTTACATTGTAGGCTTTTTGATTAAAAAACTTTCAAATGTTCAAATTATTACGAAATCATATTTTTTAACAAAATATATTTTATTTGTTAATATTTATTTAGTTATAAGTAGTATGAAATAGTTTCATTTCTATAGTATGAAATAGATGTTCATGTTATTTAAGTCCTATTGTGATGCAGGACAATATTTGTTTTCATAGCAATTAATGAAAAAAATTAAATTCTTAGTTCATCAAATAATTATACTTTTAATTATGAAATATTATATGCATGCACACAAGACAGGTATTTCAAATATATCTTGATTTTAGTTTTTTGTGTCTTATGTGTAAACATTTTATAAAATCGACATATAGATAACAAGAAAGGGATGTCAAAGTAATATAACGTTATTGCAAGACAAAAATAAATGTATCTAATATTAGATAATATTTACTTAATCAAAAAAATAATTGTATTTGACATCGTTTTCAATTAGGTGGTAAAGAAAGAGAAATTATATTGTTCGTCATTAGATGCACGTGCGCAAGAGATAATCGTATAATTTGATATGATACGCGGATGTTTCAGGTGATATGTATTCACGACAAACTACCGGCTCAGGTGCACCTGGAACTAGTAGCAGTTCGGCTAAAACACCGGATTACAGTGGTTATTCCGCATATGGTAATTATGCTGATACCACTTATCCTCAACAACGTTCATATACAGGAGGAGAAAGCAACCAAGGTGGGTATGCCGCCAGCGCCCCTAAACCCGGCCAGCAAGGCTTTGATTTCAAAGAGTGGCCCACCTCATGACCATTTTAATTCAACCGTGACGGAGAAATGCGCTGAATGGCTTGGCCTTGCTCGTGGGTTATTTCTTATTTCATATTTGAGGAACAGTATATGTATTTGTTAAAACATCATAACTATACTGCGAGACATTCATTTTCTTTGTGTGCTGTAATATCGATATTCCATTGATAATTCTTAGAATTTAACGACTGTATATTAGGAAAACATTATTAACATTCAATATGAGGTGTACTATCTTAGTTGTTAATCTATGTAATAGTGCCTATTTAATTAATTTGAGGCTCCTGTAATAAGGATGATCTTTATTTCAAGCATGTTAGGCAATCCAAATTTTCTGATGTACGATGAAAAGTTAATAGTTTATCTAGGAATGACTTCATCACTGATTGATGGTTTTAACTAAATAATTTGATATTGATATATATATTTTTTTTTATATATATATACATATATATGTCATATTTCAATTTTGTTCGATTGCATTGATTCACAAGACAAAAAATCGTTTATAAGTATAATCAATTTTGGATATAATATTTTTTGTGAAAGATTGAGCGAAAAGATTTATTTATTATCGTAAACACATACAAACTTGTTTGCTATAACAATAGAACGGTATTAGCACCGTGCAAAGAATGTCTCTCTCGTATCTAGTTTATTTCGCGAGCGATCGACCATACTATTGTACGGTGTCATCAGTATAATCAATATTAGTATTATCTTATAAATGTGTGATATATATATATATATATATATATATATATATATATATATATATATATATATATGAATATATATTCATATATTCATTTCATAAGGGGAAAATCAAATGAAAATTTGTTACCTAAAATTAAATAAAAAACAATAAAGTTTTGATTGTATCATTAATAGTATCGATTAGATGGATCGCTCGCGAAAACGATTTTCTAATTGATTTAATTAAATATGTAAGAAAGTACAATGAATTGAAAAGAACATAATACCCATGGTGCAAGAGTATATAAAGTATGGCACTGGGATAGGAGAAAGAAAGCGATATATTAAAGTATACTAAGAATAAATTAGATTGAGTGAAATAAGTAAAACCATACACAAAGAGCGAGTGTTAAGAAAAAGAAAAGAAGTACAGACACGCATACAAGAATAATTAGTATTGCTTGCCGTGGCATTATACATGGAGATGAATAAGATCTAATTCGGGATCTTCTCAGGGGAAAGCACAAAGTTTGGT